>CM062204.1:4990000-5355000 GCA_031216445.1 Lateolabrax maculatus | reverse complement strand
TGTCAGTGCTACCGCCAGCTGCAGTTTGACTCACCATGCACATGAAGTCAAGCGTGCTAATAGTTTCAGTGATTATCCTCCAGACTACGGGGTCACAGGTTTAACTCTAACAACAGCTGGTTTCCACCCAATGAACAAAGTGCCCTTGTGCATGGCACTGAGCTTCTGCCTGCTGCAGCTCAGCGGGCTCCACAGAGGGTTTGTAGCATCGTATTTGCGCTGTGAGAGCTGTAATTATCTGAATGTCAAGGAGTTCTCCAATCACTGGTTCAGGATGCTGTGCCTTTGGGGAAGAGATGCTGCGAGATTCCTACATAAGTGGTAAGAAACACAAGTACGACAGAGCTAAAAAGACCTGTCTACATTGGCCTCACCTCTAAGGCACAAGAGAGCTAAGAATAGACACAGAGTTGGCTTGTACACTGCTGAACAGGTAGGATGCTGTAGAAAGAGACTGTCGGACCGTAACCACAGAGGTGGCCCAACAGAAAATGCTCATATGTGTAGTTTTTGGAAGATGCCAACACATGAAGACAGATGTGACGACAGCCTGCAACAAATGCTGTACAACAAGAGGTCACCTGACAGCTCATCCACATGACAGACGAGTGCTGCAGACGGGACATGACCAAATGAGGCTACGCAGTTCAAGATGCTCAGAAGGAGTTATGTGCAGACGTTTTTCATTTCAGCCCTAATGTTTATTTAGTCACCCTGAAAGGTTTCCGTTTGCTGGCAGCTGGTTTAGGAAACAGGTGTCTGGTGGAAACACTGGGCTGAATAAGGTGAGAGCACACACAGCACTCAAAGAGAACCCAGAGAAATGGATTTTGGCTTCAGATTCATACTGTGGGTTGACTCCTGCTGCTGAGCCACCAGCCAAGGCCCTGCCTCACCCCGTCTCCCCCTCTCACAGTATGACTCTTCCTTGTAACACTTCAGGAGAATCACTGTCATGAAACATGAAAAGGACCTTACGAGAGAAACAGATCCCTCATACGACACAAGCTGCAGAGTGAAAACAGAGGGGAAACTAGATAGACTGATGTGCTGGTTGTCACACACACACACACACTCACAGTCAGTCAGTCAGTGGATTGTTTTTAGCCCTGCAGTAATGCTGTTAAACAAAACATCCGCCCCACAGTTTGTAGAATCAGCTCAGGGGATGATGTATGTCAAATGCACCTTACAAGCGAAGGAAATTCTCCGGAGGCGAGATATCACGTCGTCCCATGGCTGTCACTGTCTATGTGACATATCTGAGTCAGAACATGAACAACCTATTTTCCCGTTATGTTCTTTGGAAAACCAGCTTTCACAATTCTCTCAGAGCTACTTATTATTGACAGTTTAGTAAAGGAGAAGTGAGGAGACCCAGAGAGAGAATTTAAGGCAGGGAGGGATCAACAATACTCCATCAAGAGTATTTGGGTGGTAACTTAATATTCCAAAATAATGATCTTTTCAGTCGTTTTTTTCTCAGTCTTTCTCACACACACACTTAAATATTTATTCCAACTTAACCAGGGATGTAGTGGAGGCTCACCCCACCTTATTTTTATAGAGTTGACATCAATATTTGAGGCTGCAAATCAAAATGGACTAAATATACCATCACATATGGTAAGAGAGGTAAAAGAGATTATTCATTTTTCTAGTTGCTTGCATTGTTACGATCACCACATTTTTTTTTTTGCTTCATGTTTTTAGTTTGTAGACTGTCATTTAGCACTGACTTTGCATGCTGAATCCGTGTCTGTCAGCCTCCCCCCTCACCGACTAGAGGTCATATGTTTGCCGGCACATCTTACCTCAGCGCTGCCGAGCCGCAGACGGGCCGCTGAGAGCGCAGCCAGCAGCAGCAGCAGGACCCAGGACCTCATGTCGCCGCCCAGCCTGAGGAGCCGCAAGCGACCGGCTGGGCATTTAGCACCTCGGCGTCCAATCCCCCGGCTGCACCGAGCCTCGTCCCCGGTGTCGTGTGCTGGCCGCTTGTGCGAGGCACGCACTGTTAAATAGCTCCAAATGTGTCACTGCTTATATACGCGCAGCTTGGCCAAATGTTTGCTCACGGTGACTCACACGCAGGCTAGACGTCTGACTCTGTCCATGCCGCTGTTTTTGAAAACTCGCGAAAAGGAGACGTCAAGGGTACTGTGGGACAGGTGCGTAATGCAGGGTGTTAGGATACACGAAGGCTACAGCCACACAGTTCCTATTAAATCAGTCTGCAGTTCAAGAGAGAGTCCCAATAAACCTCCGCCGAGGTTCCAAGAAGTCTCCAAATGCGTGATTTTTTTTAAAGATTATACGTCAACTCGATGCGTCCACTTTCCGATCAAATCTCCAGTCAAATGTGGTCAGATTAAGAGCTCCCGTTCCAAAAACGCAGTTCAATGTGTCAATAATGCACCCTTCTCCTCACAAGTGATACCCCGCGTCTCCAAAGGTCCGTGCGTAAAAGTTGGTTCACCTTGGAAATGGCGCGTTCGTGCGTAATTCTCTGGACGCTCCGCTGCAAAAGTCAGATTATTCTCATCCCAGCGCGATTCACCTGACTGCAAATAGCCTGTCCGTCTTATCTACGCGTGTCTCTTCTCGATAGCTCCCCTGTGCATGAGTCTCTCTGGCTCTGTCCCCTCTCCCGGTGCTCCTGCGCTGCTCGGCTCCGCGGGGTCAGGTTGTTCTCGCCCCTCGCGCTTCTCCTCTCTGGGTGCCTCTTGAGCGGCGAGCAGCTTTTCCACGGAGAAACAGGGCCTCCCTCCTGAAGTTTTAAGCATCAAGTCCCACAGAGAAAAGACGGATTATAACGGAAACTAGGCTTTTTTTCTTTCAAAATAAGAGTCTAGACTGGAATTTGCATGAATTTGCAAAAAAAAAAAGAAAAATATATGCTACTTTAAACAGAACTCTAAAGACTGTATGCAACTGTGTTATGTTATTTTTAAATAATTCGTGACTGAGATTGACTTTGGATATTTTAGCAGCCCAGATTTACGAGGTAAAATATTATAGATGGAAATGAAACCAGAAATAAAACGTTTATTTTATTGCTTTCTGCCTCTCAGGTGTATAAATTATAATTTTCACTTGATTTTTCTGTAATGAAAGTGACATCGACCCTGTGGCATATTAATTAGTTAAAAGTTTTACTTTGAAAGTTTCTTACTGGAAGTGTAAATCCCCATATATCTGACTTGACTCTGGTCCTCAAACGTGTTCCTCTGTTCCTCTCCTCTTGAACGCAGGGTTTACCGCCTCCTTATTAGGAGCAAGGAGACCTGAGCGCCCATGGGTGCTCTTAAAGGGAAAGTTTGGAGCCATAATACGAATTGGACATGGATTATTAATCCCTATCTGCATTATAATAACGTAAAATGTCATGTTATGAACCTAATGACATATTTCTTTTTTCTTTTTTACGAGGGAAATAAAGTGTTGTTTCGTCCAGTGATCATAATATGAAATAGAGGCGTATTTTACAAAATTATTTACAGACAGTGATGAAGTAAACTGTTTATGCACCTTTAAAATATGATAAGGTCACCATAAATATTGACTGTACCAGAAAGACAAGAGCACTCTTTATTGGATTACAATATTAAGAACCTTCAGGAAACAACAGATATTAGTTGCGATAATGCATTTAGTCTGTTTCTCTCCCTCTAATGTAAAATGCAGAAAGTACATTACATCATCAGTAATACCAATAGTTTTTTTAAAGCATGAGTCAGACTTGGGGCAAATGGGTTTTTTTTTTAAAAAAAACACGAGCGTGTGTTGTAATCTGCTTGGATTATTGTTTGGATTGAAGGGCGGGGGTTGGCAAACAGAGCAAAACAAAGAGGACTTGAAAGTTTGGACAATCCCAGGACGGCACTTTTCAAAATCACTCCACTACACTCACTGAACACTCTGCTGCTTGAACTGAGAAGGTGGGGTCAACTCCACCTGTCACATAGGAAAATCATTTTATCTATTAAACCTCAAACACATTTGGGTGCCATACAGAAAACAATATCAAAAGTATTGTAAATAGTGTTAGAAGCTTTGAAAATCATTAAAGATACCCCACAGACACATGTAAGACATGTTCTTATGCATTAAATAATATCTTGTCAACATTACCTGTTCAACAATCCACGAAGCTCATCAGCAGATCTCATCTCACTCAGAAGTTCAGGATGTACGGTACGAAAATGTAAATGGAGATTCCTGGAACAGCATCCACCTCTACTGCTGCAGCTCTTATTGTTATCACATCAATCTGATTCTTATCATGTTTGGTGCATGTTTGTGCTCAGAAATAATTTGGATTGCAAAAGGGAATGACAGATTATAGAAGCAAATTACAGTCATCGTGTTGGGATGGCTGGACAACACTTTGAATAACTAAAAGCACTGACAGTATTATTAGACTTTCAAGAAGTGCCTGAAGGGTTCAAAGGGTTTTTTTTTTTTTCTCCGTGACTACTCGAAGGACAACAAAGTAATTCTACTTAAACATTACTAATATAGTAATACATTAGTCTGTATAGTGAAAGAGGAACATGTCTTTCATTGGGCAGAGGTTAGAAAGATATGACCACACACATCTGACCACAAGCAAAATCTGGACATCTTTCATGTGTTTGCTGTCTTTATTTATCTCCTTTGCTGATCTGTAAAGTTCTGTGTCGTGTGACAAACTGTCTCATAAATATGTTTTGTTTTGAACTGAGAAGACCTAGCCTGGCATTGCCAGACTAATTTGCATATGCGTATTAGTCTGGAACCTCTCAGTTCATTTTTGATTTCCAAGGGGTGTTATAGACGGGCGGAGACAACCAATCAGAGAAACGAAACGCCGTCCTGTCAGAAGTAAAGCAACATAAAGTTTAAGTGCAGTTGTTTGTTCTTCTTTTAGAGAAATTTTACCGTCCAGTCTGTTTAATTCTGCCGCCGTAGCCCCTATTTACAAAGATACTTGAACGGTGCTCGTCTCTGTCAGTCATCGTATTAAACCCGCCTCATACTAGATAAATGCTTGTGATTGGTTAGTCCGATAAATCGGCAGAGAAATCAGTTTGAGTGGGAGAGGGGCCAGACGTATCTGACAGAGCAAATGAAACATGAGCTCAAAGATTCGTCTGGTTCCCAGGCTAGAGAACACCCCTGACCAGAGGACAAATCTGCTTACATTTCCAAAGTAGGCCGCAACTGTTTTCCTTTAAGTGTTTCATTTCAGGGTCACGGCTGGATGGATCGCCGTGGAAGCCGGGGGTCACAGTAGATTCTTCCTCCCTGCAGAGGGAAGACAGAGGAAGCAGGCATCCCTGTCCTGCTATTCCTGGACTACACACACACACACACACACACATAGTCATGTACCAATGTGAACGCTGACCTTTTACCTTCATGCACAGTGCACGGAGTGATTGAGAGACTGAGGTGACACACTGCTGTCACTGACAGGATGAAGTGCGACCCCTCATCTCAATACTGAGCTCAGTGTGCATGTACAGTTTATGTGTGTGTGTGTGTGTGAGACAACTTGAAAGGGTATCAGGTTTACAGCGTTCCTTGCTGCCAGTCCTCGATGTGCAACGTGGAATTCCCAGTATGTCCGAGAGGAAGGCGATGTACCGCACACGTGTTCGTGTGCTTGAGCAGGTGAAATAATGTAGAACAAATCTGCAGCTTGCACAGCTGTCTGTGATACTGGAAGTCACAGGTGTGCAATATCAGAGACTCTATTTTTGAGTGTGAGATTAAAGTCATGGGAAGCACGGAGGAAACAACATTGTTATTTTCATCAGGCACAAGTTTTGAGTTTTTCCACATTAAGAGAGTTGAGACATTATGAAAGAGGACATGAGACAAAACCAGCATCAGCCAGACTCAAAACAAAACATAATATATTCATTCTAATATTAATTAATTTAAGAATAAACTTTGTTTTAGGTGTACACAAACACTCTGACCCAAAAGACCAGGAGATGGGTTGATTTTAGCACCGTGTGGGGTTCAAATAGGCCGAGTCTCTTCACACAGGAGCAGTACTGGATGTTATGAGGTCTTATTTACTGGGATTGACATGAACCTTGTATTTACATTGTTATCTATAGTAAATATATGAAAAATCATGTAAAGGTTTTGATGTAAACAATAGAAGAAAAGACTTTAGCTTTTGTCGGTGGACCAAGTTTGTTGGAGGACCAGTTTTGTCTGTTTGCCTTCCACTGATATAAGCCTTTTGCCTTTTGTCTTCAAATATGACCCATATGGAAGGAATGCCCGCGTGTAAAACAAATAGAAGCAAGTTTGACTGTACTTCATGTCCAGCTTCATCTCAGATTTATATTTGTATCTACAAATCCCAAAAAAAGGGCATGTCTACAATTAATTCATCCCACTAAACAGTTTTGTCTGAAGCTGTTGTGTTTGTCGTGACCTGACCCAGCATGGCCTGACAGCTGGCTTTGATAGCAATTCAAAACTTTTAGAGTTTTGAATTACTTGAGTTTGAATGGAGGAATTCTTGGAGCAGCACCCACAGTGGGTCCCAAGATGATTACTATGTGGGACACTCTACTACATACAATTATGTTTTGTTTTTTAAAATCCTTTCTCCAATGTGTGATTCTTGAGAAGCCTTTATTCGAGAAGGGAAATCCCTCTTTGGACAACTGTAAATCTAACCTTGTGAAATAGTTATTGCTTCACATCAAGGGAACACGTACAAAATCACTGTCTTGGAGGGAAGAGAAAGCTACTGCATATGTGCCACAGAAAATCATTTCCTTGTTTTCTCAAATCCTAAACCATGTCCTAATTCTGATCTTATCCCTTGTGTATTAGGATTTCTTTCAGTGTGTCTGGGTAAATATTTAGCCCTCCACTTACTGACTTAGACTACATCCACATTAAACCATTGAAATTTCAAAATGGCGCTTTTCATATAAAAACAAGTACGAATTTACCCAGGTCTGATGAGGACATACTCTTAGTACAGTAAGTTTATTAAGATTGGACATAGATACATGTGGTTTTAATGTGTTTCAGACTCACCTAATTTCAGAATCTAAATTGAGTTTAGACCAACAAAGACACATTTCTGCATTGACCAGACAACCAATACAGAAGTAATCAAAGGAGGTTTCAGACAGCCACACTTACATAAAAGAGGTAAGAGTGGCTTATATTGGGTTAGTTCAAGTCAGACTAACTGTCTGTTTGAGTTCCTTTGAAGGTAACATCTGTCTGATCATTTTCATTCCACTTATTTAGTTTTGTCTTCTATCGTTTTTACTTCCTCTCCTCTTCACTACTTCCCTTTTTAAACCTCACTGGCATGTGTGTGAGAGTGTTAATTAACTTCCTGTCCAATATCCTGATCTAATTTACGGAGGGAATTTTTTTTCTTCCTCTCCTCTTGCCAACTTCCTCTGTCACCGCAGCCAGTTGCAGGATGAGGCAAACAGCCGCTGTACACCCACCACAGTTCAAACTCAGGTCACAGGCTCAACACACGACTGCTACTCATTCTGCTGCCGTCTGGCCCGTCCGTCAAAATCAGGGCAAATTAGATCTGTAGTGGATCTTCTAGTAAAGATTATCCCGGATAAATCCCACTGGATCAATTGCAGTTTTAGCTTTGGTTTTAGCTGCTAGGTTTATTTACACTCTTCCAACCACTTTGGCAGGGAAACGGTTATCATTTCTGAATCCTACATTGTTTACACAGCCAAGTAGGGTAACACTGGATGCCAGCGATGTTATCTGGAAACTACGCCCTGCAACAAGTCATCATGCCAAAACAAAAAAAGGCGGTAACACTTTATTTTGAAATTGCATATCTCTAATATCTCAAGTTAGACTGAAACAAATCAAATAAAGTGAAAGATTCTGATGCACTAATCATTTTTAATGACATCTAGCTCTTGATCCTCTGAAGGGGAATGCATTTATTGCAACTCCCTTTGGACAAAAAGTGCCAAATGATGGACTGATGTTGTTATGTAAGCAACAAGACATATGACATATGAAATTCTGATATTCAGTTAACTGAGAAAAACTTCCACATACTGTCAATCACTTGTACTCCCTTTAGTAAGTATCAACGTTTTGATTGGTTGACCCTCATTGAGAAAGATTAATCAATCTTCTCACTACATCTTCTCAGTACATTAGATACATTTTGCAGATGTTTTTTCTCCACATATAAAGAGCGTCCTGTGCCTCACAATTCACCTCTAGGACAACGGTTCAACATGCAAACAGAAAGAGCCAGAGATTGACCCAACAATATATTTATTTGCATACCTGCTCTAACTCGTGAGCTACAGTTGCTCTCCACTCAGAAATTTGCAAAACTGGAAAGATGTTTACCAAATCTTTTGTTTAAATTTATACTGAACTTCAACCTGTAATCTCGACTACATCTTGAAACATATGTTCAACCATACCGTCTTTCTAACCCTAAACCCATCCCTAAGATTAATTGTAACCCTTGTAGGTTGTCTGCAGTGGAACTACATTTTCTGTTGCTGTCACATTCATGTCTGTCTACACACACACACACACAAAGCTCACTAATTAACTGTACAAAAACTGAAATGTAAAAATAACACATGGATTACCTTTGGGACAGAGAAAGGCTAGGTCTGTGGTTTGCGCTTAAAGCTAAACTGCACTTGTAACGGCAACCTGAAGCATCCTTTTACACTTTAAGTCCATTTTCTTTAAGTCCATTTTCTTTAAGTTCATTTTCAGTCATGTGGCTGACAATGTGTTACACTGAATATGTACAGACTACCTTTCACATTATTATCATCTTAAACTCAGTAGATTTCACTGACACATCTGTCATAGTACTCTATAGTAGGAGTATAAGCAGTGCATTGACCACATTGAGTGTGACCTGTGAAATCCATTCATATACACTACGGCATTTATCTTTCATTGTGTTGACACTTCATTTCATTTTAGTTTAGACTTTGAAAGCTGCTGGTGATACGTTTGCACTGCAGTGACATTTAGATGAGCTTTGGTGCCAAAATTCAACATCTTTCAAATAAAAAGAAAAACTTCACTTCATTCTTGTTGCAGCATTTAGACGATTACAAGACACTGCACATTTCTCACTGAAGCTTAGACTAATGGAATTCTTTGACCATTACCAGCTGGAAACTGCAGACACCCCCGTGGATTCAGTGTTTGGAGACACAAACACTGGATAGGCGGTGTCTGAGATACAATTGGCCTTTACAGTGAAAGGGTAATAAATTCAAGAAGAAAATGTAATTGTATGATGAAATGAATAGCTGGGCAAAGAAAATACAATTTCATTCTGCATTGTGTCAACTTGCAGCTGTTGGGACACAGAAACTTTATCATCACCATATCAGCAAAGGACGAAACTGACTGAATCGCAGATTTATTGAAATAAGACATCAATAATTACATATTCATCTATAAATAATGTATTCCGGGAATTTATGTCACAGAGTTATGTAAGTGTAAGTTTGGCAAACATAGATCAATGGAGTTTTACTTTCAGGGGTTTGATCAATCGCAAATGGGTCATCCTGGAGAGGGTGTGTGATGTTTAGAGATCCCAAAAGCTCACTGATCCAACATCAATCAGTGATCTGAGCGTGTGCATCACCAAGTACATGAACCCTTTAAAACATAAAAGTGAGCAGTAAGCTTTGGAATTCACCAGCTAATATGACCAGTGCAAAAATGTGTTGTTTTGTTCCCTGAACCAAAAATAGTAAAGTACAAGCAAGAAACTATGCCAAATTGTGAGTATGAGTAACATCTTGTATTTCCCTCCCAGGTCTTGATTTAGATTTTACAAGCTTTTATTCCATTTTTGGCCTTCATATTGTATTCGAACGAGTGTTAATCCAATGCTAAGTGTGATCCGGAAAAACATGGCCGCCCATTGGCATTGTTGTGGCTCTGTGAATCACTTTACAGTTTCTTTCTCAAAGAACACTTTGATGAGTTGGAAAGCGAATGAGGGAGCACTGAGTCAAGGGAAGGCGTGAGGGAGGAAAAGCGGAGGAGGGGGAGGATGCTGAGAGGAAAAGAGAGGAGAGGGGTGCAGGGCAGAATCATCATGGCTGTATTGTTGTGTGTTTTCCCACCGACAACAGCAGAGGAAGTGGAACGGAGCAGCTAAATATACAAACAGCACAATGAGGCAGCGAGCGTGGAGCAGCTGTGGAACATGGCTGTCACCAGGTTCAGGAGTGTGAAACACTGAGGACCAACTATTATTTATACAGGAAGAGCTGTCATGGTTAGGATGAACATATTAACAGCTGTACATGACACAGTGATATACATGTCCACCAATATTTCACACAGCCACTGGTTTCCATTAATTTCAGTACACTAATATAATCAACAGACCAGTGGTGGTATTGTTCTTCACTAAAAAGTTTTATGCCACAATTATTTGACAGCTTTAGTTAATTAACATTAAGATTTTTATATGTGGGTGCGTGTGTGAGTGTGTCTCTGTGTGTGTCGGGTTTCCCCTGTCCAGGTCATGTGGGACTTGGACGTCTTGGCCACGGGAAAAAAAACAGGAAGAAATGCAGCAGACGTTTTTTCCTCGTTGCCGTGGCAACAGCGGACGCAGTTGATATGACTTTATATGGACCTGTGCAGTAGCATGACTCAGTTAGTGATAAACACATGACAGCATGACTGGACAACGCCGTCTTCATCTGCACCGTCATACGTACTATGTGCAATTGAAAGGACAGTTTTATCCGCAGCACCTGACTGCAGCATGAGAACGAACGGTTTCCATCACAGCAGGCTGAGCAGTACGCGTCCACGTCTCCATCATCATCACTGTCATCTCCATTTCATCCACATCCTCCTTCATCACCTTTTTATCATCCCCTTCTACTCTTCCTCCTCCTCCCTATCCAAACCTCTCTCCTCCTCTTCGTCTTCTGTGTCACGTGCAGCAGCATATAGCTCCAATAATGCTATATTCAAAACATATACAGTGTTCAAATCTGTTTGTTTCATCATTTAATGTCACCTCTGATCCCAAAGGTGTATTTAAACATGAGTCTTAAAGGTGGTTGATTAAGGGGGTTTGTTCATCCCTTGTCTAGCTGAGCTGTGGCTCAGGGGGTAGAGCAGGTCGTCTACTAACTGCAAGGTTGATGATTCGATCCCCAGCTACAACCCAGCCACTGGGGTACGGACAAGCCAGGGCACTCTTAGTGCCGGTCACAAACCCGGATAAATGAGGAGGGTTGTGTCAGGAATGGCATACAGACGTATGCCAAATCAGATAAGCTTATTTTTATACCTTGTTAATCGCTGTGTAGGTAACTACTAAATCAGTTTTACACTCGCTGAGCAATGTTGTTGGTACCAGCAGTGTAAAATGGACTTGGCAGAAAATCAGGACAAACATAAAAACATAATCCAAGCTGCTCTATAGGTTATGTGCCTTCACCAGTTGTTTAGTGTATGGATGATAATTTTTATTTTAGTTATTTATTCATCCTTTATTCAGCCAGGACGGTCCATGCTGTGCAAAATGTGTTAATATTACCTGAAGCAAAAAATTTTTTTTTGCATCACCAACTGAATGCATGAAGGTTCTCACGGCATTAAAACCGCAACGCTCTGCTGTAATTACATGGCTTTGTTCGGTGACATTACTCTTGTATGGCTCAACAAGTTTGCATATACAACGTCCCTCAGCTGAGAATCTACAGCTAGCCAGTTTAAAAGAGAGCCACCTCTGTGACACTGTAAACTCTGGGTTTAAGCTCGACATAGCTCGTTAACCCATTAATCTCGCTCTATAGTCCACCCATCTGTTGTTTTGTTGTTGTTGACCTCCTCTTCAAAGTGTAAACTCTCCGAATGTTGAAGCATGTGGCTTGAATTTGGCTATCTTAATGAAGCTGTGTGTTTTGCCGATCATCATCAATCCTTTGCTGAAATGCAGTGAGCTTCAGTTGGGGGTATAGCTCAGTGGTAGAGCATTTGACTGCAGATCAAGAGGTCCCTAGTTCAAATCTGGGTGCCCCCTACACCTTTGTCATTGCAGAGGTCTTTTCTGTGCTCAGGAAGGGACGGCTGTGATACCCACATTCAAAGTGTGCGTTTTGAACTGGGCTGACTGGGCCAGCTGTGCCCATGGGCCTCTCGCTTGAGGCATTTCACAAAAACAACAACCGAGTACACACTGTGGAGGACTACTGCTAAAACATAAATATATCGACTGCCGATGAGGCAATGAACTGTCCTGTAGAACTAATTGAGCAGAAGTGATCAGTCCAAAATCCACCTTTTGAGTTTACTGTAGAGTGCCATTGCAGAAAACATTGGTTGTTGTCAACTTGAATTCAATGGAAGTATATTATTTGATAATAAGCTATATACCTTTCCGTGTGAGGGGGTATAGCTCAGTGGTAGAGCATTTGACTGCAGATCAAGAGGTCCCCAGTTCAAATCTGGGTGCCCCCTGTAGTGGCTGTATCTTGACACAGATTGAATCAGAATCTGTTGCTTGAGATTATTGAGGAAAATTTTTCATTGCACCTGAATCAGATGTCATCAGAACGGTCTGTTTTCTATACACGTTTACCTAGAACAGTATAAATGAGAATTCAAACACTTTATCAGTGTCTATCATCACATCTTTGCTGTTTGAAAAAACAAACATCTGCCACTTAGTATGAGGGGGTATAGCTCAGTGGTAGAGCATTTGACTGCAGATCAAGAGGTCCCCAGTTCAAATCTGGGTGCCCCCTTCCCTGATGTTGGGTATGAAGTTTTATCATTTATGAAAATGGATGTTTGATCCCCACCTTCTACACTACCTTTATCAATCAGCAAAGATGTGATGATAGACACTGATAAAGTGTTTGAATTCTCATTTATACTGTTCTAGGTAAACGTGTATAGAAAACAGACCGTTCTGATGACATCTGATTCAGGTGCAATGAAAATTCTTCTCAATAATCTCAAGCAACAGATTCTGATTCAATCTGTGTCAAGATACAGCCACTACAGGGGGCACCCAGATTTGAACTGGGGACCTCTTGATCTGCAGTCAAATGCTCTACCACTGAGCTATACCCCCATACTTCTGTTGAGTTCAAGTTGACAATAATAACTGTTCTCTGCAATGGCACTGCAGTCTATTTACAGTCAAGATTTAAGCCTATATGGGGTTGTGTGTGTTCTACAGTAAACTCAAAAGACGGATTTCGGACAGATCACTTCTATACAATTAGTTCTACAGGACAGTTCATTGCCTCATCAGCAGTCGATATATTTATGTCTCAGCAGTAGTCCTCTGCAGTCCCTGTGTACTCGGTTGTTGTTTTTGTGAAGTGCCTCTAGCGAGAGGCCCATGGGCACAGCTGGCCCAGTCGGCCCAGTTCAAAACACACACTTTGAATGTGGGTATCAGAGCCGTCCCTTCCTGGGGAGAGAAGGGACCTCTACAATGACAATGGTGTAGGGAGCACCCAGATTTGAACTGGGGACCTCTTGATCTGCAGTCAAATGCTCTACCACTGAGCTATACCCCCTCATACATCACATGTGCACCAATTGCAAACCATCGGCCCTACATTGTGCTGAACGGCATCAGCATAAACATCAGCAGACGTAAACAGAAACAGTCAGCTGACTTATGTTAAAAGACACATTGTGCCCTTCTCCCTCTGAGCAAAAGCGTGATTGAGGTCTTTGACCTCATTATAGCACTTTTGCCACATAAGCGTTGATGTACATTCAGCTCATCGTACAATCCAGTCACTCCAGCTCTAGACAGAAGCTTCAATGGACCAATTTAAACTCAATGCCAAAGAAAGTGTCACTTCCTGACCAAACAAAGGGTTTGAAGGGGGCACCCAGATTTGAACTGGGGACCTCTTGAACTGCAGTCAAATGCTCTACCACTGAGCTATACCCCCTCACAGACATCCTAATCAACCATTAATGAGACATCTGCCATTATGGTTTACCAAAATTTTTCATTTAATGATCAATAAATACGTCAAAAACAACTCAGATCTTCTAAAATCAGTGTAGAGCATTAATCTCTTCTCTTTTTCTTCTGTTTTTTGATTTCAGTTTTCATATAAAATTCAATCAGTCTACTTAAAGGACTTATAACATAAAAAAATTCGGCATTGCAGGCATTTTTGCTGTTCAATCTTATAGCATATTTGCATCATCTGAGTAATTAAAGAAAACACTGCAACATTATTGTCACCAGAAGACAACAGGATCGTCCTGCATATAATGAAGGTTGGAAGAGACAATAAGAGAGACTGACAGCAAATATGTGTGTGAGCGAGAGAGAAGTTTGACTCTTGACCTCCTTTAGTGTCTCATAACATCTGACATGAAAGAAGAAAATGACCAAACACATTTGGAAGGCAGCAACTCCCACAACCACCCACATATGCAAACACAGGCACATACAAGAACACACATAAAACACCAAGTGAGCGTACCAAATCACTTACAATGCCACTGCAGCGTCTGTCATTAGCTCACATTATATTTAAACACTCCAAGAGTTAAGTAGAGACAGCAACAGAGTATAACGCATGAAGAACTGCAGGGAAGACATGTAACTCTGTTCTGTGTTAAACTGCTAACAGGGCGAGTGTGGGAGTGACAGTCTGGTGTTAATGCTCAGGAGTCTGGTTAATGAGGTGAAGGTGGATGCTCATTGTTGTGACAGAGGGTTAGAAAAATGCTCTGCCAGCAGTAAATTGCCTTTTAATCTTTGGAACCATGAAAAAGCCCCTTGTCATGTGATCTAAGTGCATGTGGGGCAATTATAAAGGTGCTGGACATTGATGGAATAAGTGAATGAGAATCTACTTTAGTGATGTTGTTGATGTGTTTCTTGAAAGTAATAGAGGAGTCAGTGGTGACACCCAGATTTTTGACTGTTGAATTTGGAATAATAATCATCATTGTCATCAAGGCTGACGGTGGTATTTGACAATGTGGATAAACACTTTTTAGGCCCAATGATCATGATTTCGGTTTTGTAATTGTTTAGGTGGACGAGGTACAATATATAGTACAATATCAAGCTATATAACACAATATAATTTAATATGATACAGTGTTGTGCGATACAATATGACACGATACAGTACAATATGATACAGTACAACACAATATAATGAAATATGATACAGACAAATATGATATTTTTCAATACAATGCAATACTATAATATGATATGATGGAACAGCGATTCAGTTTACAGATCTGAATTGTACATTACAGCTGCATTTAAACCACAGCGCAGTAACACTGTGTATGTTAGTGCTACTTCAGTGACATGCTTCAGTACTGAATTACAGCCCGCTGTAACAGGTGTATACAGTATGTAAGCATGTGTGTTATTACCATAAAAGCAAATAGTGTTTGCGTCTGCTTGGTTACGCTTCAACATGACAGTGTCACATATCCAAGCGGTTTTTAATGACTGCATTCCTCCCCACCTTTGAGCTCCTCTTCTCCTTGCCTCTCAAAGTGCGGGTGGTTCTTCTCACAGGTGTAGCGGTGTCTTCACACACACACACTTTGATCAGAGGGGTGGTTCGTTGAATTGGTGGGAATTTCCCCCTTGTATTGCTGTAGGAGGGTCCCCTTCCTCTACCGTCCAAAAAAGAAACAGTCTTCTATTTCTTCTTCCTTCAAGTCTTCTGAAGCTTCATGAGGGTTGCCCTTTGGGGTTGGAAGCCTTGCACACTCCTCCTCCTCTTCCTCACTCCCTTTTTTTCCCCTCTCCTCCTCTTCCTCCTCTTCCTCCTTCTCCTCCTCTTCCAGCCACATTCAATCCTCCCGTTGTTTGTCGCCCTGTGATCCTTTCACAACCAGGCCACCATGTGTTTTCCATAGGTCTCCTATAAGGTTATGGTGTCATACATCAAACAGCCCCTTCATGCACTTTCATAACATGTTCACTGTGTTGCTGACAAGAGCTTATAGGAAGAAGGAGAGTTGCCAAGTGTGAATGAGGGCCCCTGTCCTTCTCCTCCATCTTTCATGTGACCCTTTAAGAATAAAAAGGAAAAAACCAAGCAATGACTGAGACTTTCATTGGAGTGTGGAGCAATGTTGGTCTACCATGTCTGCAAATTAGCGCGGTGAAGCTTTGACAGGATTTTCCGTTGTAAAAACAAATGATGGCCTTGAAACAGGGAAGTACCTCCTTCACTCAGGCCCTCCACCTCTCTGCTCCCCTCAGGGGGAAGTTTGAATTTTCTGCTCTGCTTTTTCACTTTCCTCACTCCGAAATGGGAAACGGAGGATGCACAATGCAACAACAGAACTAGATTTAGAAAAATATATCCCCTCTTATTTTGCACTTATTTTAGACCACTCCAGCAAAAATGGCTTTTTGAAGTTGATTAGTTATAAGAAATGTACAACTAGAACCCTGTTTTCTAAAGCAGAGTTTAACTTTTAGATCATGTTAAACTTGGTTACAATATTTTAATTAAACTGGGATCCTGCAGAGTATCATACCAAACTACCAAATGTACAAGAATCAGGGTTAAGTTAAGGTGACAGGGTTGTGGTTAGAGAAACTATTGTGTAACTGAAATTTCACTCGCGCAATCTCTCCATCAGCCACGTAGAGCTAAACTGTCCTGAAGAAGACACAGTACTGTACACCCATCTGAAAAATGCTGCAGTTAAGTTTCTTTCCTCTCCTTATTCTTCACAGAAACACAGTTTAAAAGAAAAAAGAAAAAGACTGCAGGCTCAAAGATCTGAAATAACTCAAAACTTTCCTGCACCTGTGTTACCCACTTCTACGACTCCAGCAGTTAACCTTTAGAGATGAACGACTTTCAGTGAGGCACGACCACAGCTCTTTCCAGTCGGGGTTATTTTCCCGACATGAGGGCAAACAGACAAAAACGAACTCGGACTCAAGTTCTTAATTTTGGAACAAAGCATCATAAGTGTCACAGAAAAGGCTCAAGCTGGTGTGAATGATGAACACGCGCGTACGCACGTACGACAGACGCAAATACACATATCACACATGCTCGAAGGAAAGCCACTTCCCTAAAATTGCCATCTGGGGAAGTTTTGGTGGTTTTTCTGTGCAAATTTGCACAGTTGTGGTTTTTACAGAGCTGCTATGAAAAGTCTATATGGACATGTGGAGCAGAGGATATGCGTCAGCAGAGGAGGAATACTAACCTCTCTGGACAAACTCATCCATTCACATACAGACTACAGTGAATTGGGTGTGTGTGCAGGGGTGTGTGTGACCTTGCATAGTCGGGTCATTATCTTACCATTTGAATGTAGTTCAGACTGTAAAGTAAGTTGCCTTCTTAACACGTAATGCTATTCTTACATAGAAAAATACGAATGGCGTACGTCCAGGAGCTGCAGAAGTGAGACTTCAGAAATGATTTACCTGATTCTCTTATGACTTGCTTTGGGACATAAATCACTTATCAAGTTTTAACCTGTTAAAATCGCAAAACAACGATAAATAGTGTGATTATTTTATCTCTGTATGAGCATGAATCTCTAAAACTCGTGCTGAGCTTACTTACAATGCATTTTCAAACTAATCCAATTAGTTTTGAAAAGGTTTTATTCACTGTGGTGCCAGAATTAAAATGCAACCACCAAACTTGGAGAGCTCTTATGATTCCTGGAAAGAAAGGGGAAGAGAAGAAATGGGTCAGAAGTGGAGGGCAGGTGAGGGGGTTAATAAAAGATGTAAGTGGGGAGACAGAGGGATGGAGGAAGAAAAGGGAGAAAGAACGAGAGCGACTGAAGGAGAAAATGACTGTGAGGTAAAACTATTTCTGGAATGCACCTTCACTTAAAGTCTAACCAGGCAACACACACACACAGTGACAACCTATCCCGCTTCTGCAGTATGTGATAAGGTAATAGGGGCATTGGGTTTCCACTCTTTCCCCACAAACACTATCTGATTTAGGGGACTTCCTGCTTTCTCTCCTCTCCCCGCTCCCTTCATACTTTGATATTAATACTTCATGGTGCGTGCTGCTTCATGTGTATGTACTCATGCCAGAAACCATATACACCTTATAAATGTCAATTCAGCAGTAGGGTGTGTCTGTGTGCTTGTGTGTGTGTGTGTGTGTGTGTGTGTGTGTGTGTGTATACAGTATGTGTATGTGTATACAGTATGTTTATGTATTTCTATGACTGTATTTGTGAATGTGTTTCTTTCTTCTGCTATTTGGTACACAATTTATTTGCCATTTTTTAAGATACCTTAAGTAAATATAATGTTATGATTGATGTTACTTCTTATCCTTTGTACAGTTAAAGGATGATGCCTGTTTGGTCCAATATCTGTGTAGACGGGCAGTCAACAGCAGGGGTCCTAGCGCGCCATCCAATGCCACACGTGCAGGCGCGTAGAGCGGCGTTCACAAACATCGAACAGCGGGGAAAATGAGATGAATAATTGCCTAATTGGCTTCCCATACATAACAAATTCTATAAAGGCTTGATGAAAAAGCAAAAACAGATAACAGATAAACTTTTTATAACAAAGTTTGTAGGCTATATGACATGCGAGTCAGTAGTGCACCACAGAAATTGAAAGCACGTCTTTAAGCAAGTCAAACACTGCCATGGGAAAAGTTTAACGGTTTTATCCTCTTGTACAACAGCTACTATATTATTTTACGTGTGTTTCTTTGCACTTTAGGTGTGTTTCTTTGCAGTGTTAAGTGTTTAAATTTCACTTCAACTTTAATGTTGTGTTTCCTGTTTGGATGAGTTTGAGTGTGTATTTGATGTTGGATTGACTTCCACTCCCCCCGTTGCTGTCACATCCACTGTCCTCACTGTTTCCTGTTTACATGAGACGGCTTCCTCTGAACATCGACAGCACACCAAACAGCCACAAACCTGTCTTCTCTCTCTCTCCAGATAAGTCCATAAACAATACCAGCTGTAGATGAAGAAAGGAACACTGGCCTCTTTTCTGCTCTTTTGTCCCTCTGAAGGAATTGATCAATGGTGGAGGCTATTAGCAGGAAGCTGAAAGTTGAAGCCTCTCAAATGGCCAAATTTTCTTTCATCTCGCCCCCTTTCAAGATGGTTTAGTGTATAATACACATAAACACACACCTACACACACACACGCACACACATATAAGAAAACCAGTCTAGGAGCTCTCTAATGTCCTGCCATGCAGGTGTGTGCTAATCTTCTAAATCCAATAATAATGGCAATCCTGATCTTCATACGGTCCCATCGAGATCAATGGAGCCGTGCGTGTGTGTGGATTAACAGACAGGTACACACGCGTATACACACACAAATAAAGGAATACATACTGTATCTGTACAGTACCAATTAGTCCATTAAAAGATTTGGGGGCTTTTTTGGTCCCCATTGTCAGATAATTTGGTTTCTGTTCTGCCGCAATTTAATTGAGTCAGTAAAACATCTGGATTGTACTCACAATCACATGAAAATGTTGCTGCTTTTCTCTATTTGTTTGATATTGTTATTATCAGTTTTTTGCCATGCTAGCGGCATGGCTTATCGGTCTGTCAGTCGGTCAGACGGTTGGTCCACAACTTTGGTTCAGACTGAAATATCTTCAGACATTCATGGTCCCTAGAGGAAAGATACTATTGACCTTGGTCTTCCTCTGACTTTTTCTCAGGTCGAAATACAATACTTTCAAAACTATGACACTCCCATTAAAACAATATTTTCAGGAGGAGATTAAAGCAAAATATTATTTTTCCCAGAGAGTCGTCTCTTAACCGTACACACACAAAAACATTCACATATACAGACACTGGTGTTTAATGGCCCATTGTAGGTTATGGAAAAAACTATTTCAACATAACAGATGGGGGGAATTTACAGCACTGAGACAATGGAAGAAAAGGAGGGATTCAAAGGCACTGACATCACGAAATAAACCCCTGAGAAATGTATGAACATGTGAAAGAAGGAGAGACAGAGGAGGAAAGGAGCACTGGGAAAGAGATGGTAAAAAAATGAATAATGTAATAAGTCTAGCAGGATAATTTGATAATTCCTTTAATTGGATTGCAGTGGTTAAGGTTAAGAAACATGACTAAGATGACTGAAATTATGGGAAGAGGGAGGACAGAGATGAAACAACCCTACTCATATATCTCCAGCTTTGTATCTCCATCACGTTCTTTTATCACTGCACTTTCGAGCGGCAAACTCTGTTCTTCTTTTCCCTTCGGCTGCTCCCGTTAGGGGTCACCTCAGCTGATATCTGATTTTTTTATGATCTGCATTCTTTCAAGTGGCATAGGTTTTACACCAGATGCCCTTTGGGACCAGCACGCAGAAATCTGGGATGAGAAAGTAAGTAGGTAGCGGTGAAGAAGACTGGGGAAAAGAAGGAAAGAAGCAGAAATAAAAGGGGGAGCAATTAGGGAAAGGAAAGGAGAAGAGGGGAGAAGGAGGAAAGGAAAGAAGGAGTGAGAGAAAAGGGGAAAATCCAAGTTCCTCATTAAACCACAGTTGAGAAAGTAGCACCGCAGCTCTTTCATCAATGGTTTGGTGTTCCCATGTGTAAAAGTGTGCATACGGCTCTGCAGCTGCATGCCTGATGTGACGTCTGTGTATGTGTCTGGTCGCAGCCTGAGGGCATGACTGAATGAGTGACTAATTGTGCCGTCTGCTCGCCATAACACACACACATGCACGCACGCACACACACCGCGATTATGCAATCATCAGGATAATCTCCTTGGCCCGGTATTTTTTTTCCCCTAGAGGATAAATATCGACACGTCTAGATTACTCTCTCGTCTGGAAATCCTCTGAAAACTCTGCTTGACTAATCCCTGACCCCTTCTTACATTATACCACCCATCCATCCATGCAGCCATCCCTCGGGATGGTCACCCAGCACAGAATAACTAATCCCACCCTTCTTGGAAAATTCCCATTTTCCCGCCATCAGTGAGTTGTTTGAATCCAAATTACATTATAGAAGGATTGGGGCATTTTCAGCGTTTTAAAACCATGTTCTCTGCTGCAGTTGGATATTATGTAAAGGGTGGGCCACTCCTTGGACCTTGTCATCTCACCAGAGTGGTTATGGTAGCAAAAGTTTGCACCACATTCACCATTGCACCAAATGCTTGTGGAGTAGCACCGAATTCGTTCAAACGTCAGGTTCAGTTTTGGTTGCTTACACACATTCTGTTGTTGACCAACAGCAAACCTATCTAAACAGTGCTGACCTCTAAGGTCAAATTTGAGATAGCCATCTTTAAGATAATGCTGTTTCATTTACTGCTTCTCTAGTGAATTTAAAAGTGCAATGCAAAAATCCAATGCTGTGAATTGCAGTCAGTTACTTGATCAAGTGGCCTAAACTGGTGAAACTGTGTGTGCTTCAGTGTGTCTTGTCTTTGTAGTTGGCAAGGCAGAAGATGTGCAAGAGAGCTATCTAATATGCCTTTTTCACAGCAGATAGTCTGACTTGTCATGCTGTAGTAGCAAAGGAAACAGGTGCTACTAATAATATTAGCAATTGGTTTTGGTTTATGTGTGTGTGTGTTTATGGATTTTAAAAACACACACAGTCTAGAAATCTGTAAATGTACAAAAAAATCACATCTACATCCCTTGAGATGTTTTAGATCTGTGTGTGTGTGGGTGCATGTGTGTGTGTTTATCTGTATGTGCATGTGTAAGTATGTGTGTACATAAGGATGTATGTAAGTATATAGATTTAGATTTTTGTGCATGTACTGTATGTGCAGATGCACGTGTGTATGCATGTTTTTTTCCGTCAACATAAAACCAATAAAAAAAGAAATTCACAAAAAAAAATACACATCTACAATATTATCTGCAATCTTTTTATCTTTATATCACTGTGATGCCCGACAAATCCAACGTGATGCCACTGCACAGCCTCCCATGTGTCAAAAGTTTGTGTTAATAAATGGATAGCATATACAGTATATAAATAGTTTATTATAGTATAATTTGTAAGGTTTCTTTCTTGTTAGTGATGGATGGGGGATTAAGAGAGAGTGATAGAACAAAAGAGGGAAAGAAAGAAAAAAGAAAGAAAGAAAAACAGAAGATGATCAGGATTGTTCCTTAATCTGTAGTAATGCTGAAACTGGTGTATGATGAAATAACCTTCTCTTGCTGTGGTTTTACAGTATACAGTATAATATTATAATATACTTTGATGTAGTCTGTTTCTGTTTGCTGTTGCAACAGCCTAATTCCTTTATGAGGATCATTAAAGTTTCATCTTACCTTTAATGTCATGAATAAAGGCTTTCAAAAAAAAAAAAAAAAGTTTATGTAGCGTGCTGTGGTGGCCTAAGTCCCCGCTGTTTGATGTTGAGAGAGACTCTATCATCATTCCTAACACAAACACAGATATGGGCAAAAAAAGTAATATCCGCTTGCTCTTGATTCCTGGGGCTGAAGGAACACCGTGATATGCGCCACACACACACACACACACACACACACACACACATACATACACACAAACTGTACACACATCTGGACCATAGCCTTCAGATGAAGGGTTAACCCCTTCCTCCCCACCTGCTTCCCCTCTCCTGCATAGCCGTTAGTTCTTTCCAAACCCAGTGTGTTCGTCTTCTGTCTTTCTGTATTTTCTGTATTTTCTGTATTTTATGCATCAATAGAAAAATCAGCAGAGCCCTGTGTAAGTATTTCTTTGCGTTCATTCACTTTTGAACCTTTTTCTTTAAATAATAACCTCAATATTCCTCAACACCTCCTAAATGATACGATAGGTTCATGTTATGGCAATGTGTTTTAGATGTTTCATTTTCTATCAAATGAGTCTTTTCTGACCTGCCACCTCCACAAGTTTAAGGAACCAAAAATACTTGGTTGAGGTTAGAGAAAGACCTGGTCCTGGTGCAGGGAACAGGGTGTCTCACTACTCCCACTTTTGCTACTTTGAGTGGACAGTTATTACCCTCACGGCAAAAGGTCCTTGTCAGGAAAATGTAAATGGTTGTTTAAGTGTTTGAACAAACTACCAACATTGTAATTTTTCTGCTGCAGACGGTCTCTGTTAATCAGAGTAGTAGCACATTCATAATCATTTGTTGGGGCAAACAGGACCAAAAACACAGCAGTGAAGTTGCTGAGTGTATCCAAAATGTACCCAGAATCCAGTAAAGAACTGATTTAAACAACTGAATGTCTTAACAAAGTTTTAAAAAGTGGCATATCTAGGTGAAGCTCACAGAAATGTACAGTTTGTGAGTACTTATGTAACTCCACCCTTTTCTCGACTCTATTATATGACAAATTTTGTTAATAACAAGTTAATTATTAGAGAAAAGTATACGAAATGATTCTCTTCACAAATTATGATATAGAATGTGGACATTTTGGCAATTTGGGTGAAAAAAAGTCTTGTGATTAAATTTTTAATCTGTTGGATAATGAGACCAAAAGTAAATCTTTCTCTTGCTCTCTCTCTGGCTCTCTCTCTTTTATTAGGCCCTATCTGCACTATAAATGCACTTTCTATGAACACACACACACACACACACACAATACACACTATACAGATCATTATTTGAGTAGTCTTGCCATCAACTGTTTGTATAAGATTTAGAGATGATAAAACACGCTCAGACATCTACAGAGACGTCTCAGCTGACTTCGATCATATTGTCTTTCTTTTTATGTGGCGTGTCATTGATGTTTATGATTGCTGGCATCATTTTAACTGTGTGTGTGTCTGTATGTGTGTGTGTGTGTGTGTTGAGGTATGCCGGATGAAAACGGAGTGTCAGCCACAGTTCAGGTAGCACTGAAACACAGAGCAACAAGTGAAAATCAAAACATGGACAGCTGGTCCCACACACAGAGTGGAGAGTTTACTGTGGAAGAGTGATCGCAGACAAATAGAAACTGAAAAGCAGCACAGATGAGACAGATATGAAGAGGTGACAGACAGGTCAGGAAACACCAGCAAGGAGAAGAAGAGTTACAGCAAACCTGATGCATTTTAATTGATCATGGTAGTGGAAGTAAACAGTAGAAAAATAACAGGTTTGAATGTGACTAACCATCATCTTTCATACAAATAAATGTATGTTTCACAAATCTCTATTCCTGATAAATACAAAAGTGACACAATGATTTAATCTATATCCATTCAGCGCAGTTGATCCATGTCACACTAGGTAAAAGGTACAGGAAGGTACATCTGTTTTTAAAAACACCCTAGTTCAGGTCTGTCCTTCCTGGTATACAGGAGGTGCTTTGTGTTTGTGCCTCTGGAAGCAGAACAGTTTACATTATAACATTATTATATTTGGCATTAAAGTTATACGTTTTTAATTACCAGGTACTGAAGTATAGACTATTAGAGTAAATTATTTTATGTGCCGTGCAGCAGAAATTGGTTATTATTGGGGAATTAGCAGTTTTTTTAATTGAGAATTATTATGATGAATGAATGTGAGCTGCTGCATGCTGTTGCATTCCAGATGGTGACTCATGTTCAAGTAGCACTGCAGTCACAACTTTATTAATATAACTTTACTTGCGACATGTGTTTATTGGCTATAAACCCGACCTTAAGTGTTTATCATCATGAACTTTTGCCAACAGTCTAACTTATCACAGTGTTTGCCTGCCAGCCTCAGGTGAGTGATTCTGAATCAAAACAAAACAAAGTGTTTCCATGGATTTCACGGTGATACTGGTCCTTGGTCAAATGAACACACGAGGAATCTAAAAACTTGTTGTACACTTGAGTAACTTGAATATGAACCAAATGACACTAAATAAAAGGATGAAAGTTAAAAGAGGGGCCAAGGAAAATAAAGACAGTCAAATGGCTTTGGCAGCAGGAAAACATGCGTCTTATGTCTGCAGGTCATTGAAAAATCAAACTCTCTCTGAGGTCGTGACCCGGGCAAACATGAATGTCTGGAGCTTCCTTCGCACTCTACATCTGGAGGATTTGTTCTCGTAAATCTCTTCCTCTCACACAGTCAGACACACACTCACTCTAACACACTCTGACATTCACGCTCTCTCACACACTCCCTCCATCCATCGTGGCCTTTCATGTATCAATGGCTCCATTGATAGGCTTGCGTGAGTCTCTCTGGGTGGATCCTGCTTTTGGGGTTTATCCCTCCACTACACATCCTGATCCTGAGTTTCCACACACATACACATGCACTTGGACTCATGCATGGATACAAAACATTTCATAAATCTATCATTGTAAATTAATACATTGAATTTCTCCATATGGACATTTAATCCATTTAGGTGATGTGGGGTTAATTTCTAGGCTAGACTTCAGCTAGACTTTATGATTCCAGATGTGCAGATATCAAGAAGTAACAAACAACAGAGAGATTAATTATTCTCTGAAGTGAAGCAATCTTTGTGTTTGTCTGTGTTATTTTTCAAAATCGTGTGGGTGGGAGGGGATTATTCATCTTATACCATGGCCAGCTATCCAAATATGTGGCACTGTGTTCTTGTAATGAAAAATGTCTGTTAAGACTACATTAACGTTGTCAGCCTTGGAATAGATGTTCCTAATATCAGAGGTCAGAGATAACCTTGAGCAGGTAGATGTTGAGTTTTGTTTTTTCAGTGACATTGACTCAAAGTTAAAAAATGGCCTACTGAATGGCTTTTTGTTAAGTCATAGCTGATGCAGGTGATGATCAAAAATGTTGGTTCTTATAGTGCTGGATAGCATTTGTTGCACTTTTACAATTATATCATAACTGGCAACGTCTTGGTGGAAACATCAGGAAGGAAGGAAGGAAGTGCGGATGGACACGCAGATGGACAAATAGATTTTGTTTTGTTTTGTTTTGTTCTTGTTGTTGATGTGAGTGCGTCTGTTTACTCTTGTTTTGCGGCTTGCTGTATGTCTTGTCTTAATTGTAGGTCTCTGTATTGTGTCAATGTATTATTGTTGAAAATGAAAAACATATTGAGAGTGATAAAAGAAAAGAAATGCAGTAAAATCATAATAGAATGATAATAATGAAGCTGGTATTACAGAAATGATACTACTACTACCACTATTAATAATAATAATAGTAACATTGAAAAGACATTCTGTAAAAATAGGTTTTCAGATGACTGATTCAGGTACTAAAAGTGAATTAATCTTCATAGTGAGTTTACCATATTTAGGAGATGCTGCTTACATATAGGCAAAAACAATGCTGCTGTATTATCCTGTTTCAGACAGGCGGTGGGCAGAGCTCCAGACATGAGCTCACAGGGAGACTCCCTTTGGTGTGGTGGGGAGCTGAGGGGTGAAGATTTGTGGTGTCTGCAGCGCCCAGGTGGGGATGCACGGTTTTGTAAATGTGTATATCATCGTACCCAAATTCTCAGAAGCACACCCAGCCACAGTAATGCATGCACACACTTGCACATGTACATTCATCCTTAAAAATACTTCATGTGTACATAAAAACAAAAAACTTTGCACGTACAAAGGAACATTATGCAATAGTTTGAGTGGGAGACATGTCACTGGGGGGGTGACGGCGCAGGTCCCAAGAAAAAGCTTACACAAGTGGAGCAGAGAAGTGATGACGAGTAACCACCTCTTGCTCAAAGACTCAAACGCATCAAATCCTGCAGCTGCCCAGTGGCTGACAGCAGAAGACTGTGGTTTCACCGGTATGAATGTAATTTATCTGCTCCCTCGGGTCATTACTTTAAAAAAAGAAATGTTCTCTTAGTCAGCTTGTCTGGTTAAGTTAAATACAAACACACACTCACATACAAACATGAGACATTATCATGTCACATTTTCCATTCCTATTGCCTAAAATCACTTTTTTTGATATGTCTAAATCATTGTCTATGTGTTGATGTGGCTGTATCCATCGTTACACAGTTTACAGACAACTTACAGACTAAAACAGTCTTATTATGATGCATCAGCTGTTCAAATCATGCCTTAATCTGCAGTGATTCACGGCGCTGCACCCATATATATTATGAGATAAAATGATAATCTATATATTTCACCGAGTGATAGACAGGCCTGATTCACTGATTTCTTTCTCATACTGCTGTCTGTCTAACATGATTATACAGATTTAATATATGTTATCTGTATTTGAAGTAAATCATACTCAAAAACCAAATGAATAGTGGAAGTCCACAATTTGTCCTTTGTGGACTCATTTTGCTTATGGCTGCTTTGGGTAAAGTGATGATGATAATGTTCTATATTCTTGTTATTGTTAACAAAAGCCATGAACAGACCAAAACCAATAGTATGTTAGCCTATTTCTTAATATTTCCTAACTTCCCTAGCCTGTTTATGTCTCTGAGCCCCCATTTGTCCTACTGAAGACAATGAATATTTTTTTCTTTTAAAGGCTCAGTAAAATACGTAAACAGTTGGGCATTGTAGTTGTTAGCAAACATCGTCCAAACAAGAGTAAAGACTGCATCTGTTTAAACTTTTCAGCTGTGGATTAATACACATTTTGTGCAGTGGTGAGTTCTCACAGCAGCAGGATGGTGTATGTGGGATCAGCACAAATAAAACTACAGTGCAATGCTGGGTCACATTAATGTGTTTTTAATAGTTTTTGGACCACAATGGAGCTCTATGGCACAGAGGGATAGATGCCACACAGACAATACTAGTTAGGAGGTTCAATCCTTTTTTTAATTGTGGTCTTTCTGTGGGGTGTGTTCATAACAAAAGTATAGAATATCACCAGACTTTCAGATTCAGAGAGTCTCTACTGTGGCAGTATTTTTAGAACAAAGTCTTACAACTTGCATAAGAAACACAATTAAAGAGAGAAACATGAAATGACATTGACCAAATCTCAGAAAATAACAACGTCTGAAGTAAAAGAATAACAAAGATGGCAGAGGGATTACGGAAATTCAATTTAATAATATCTAATATCTATCTTCTGAAGAACTTTCTTCATTTATCAAGTCATTCACAGTTCCATTACTCCTCCGTTGACGCAGCCCTCCTTCCAATTCAATAGAAATACTTCAGAAACCTGGATTAGACTTCAAACAGCCCACTTTCCTGAGGTCACATATCACCTCAATTTAAAGAGAAAAACAGGAACTTTTTTCAACTTTATCAATTCACGTCAGGCTGGAAAAATGTTGTTTTGGTCAGTTAAACCAAAATAGTTTCATTCTATCACTATAATTATATTTAGTGACAATGAGATATGATTTCCGTTAAAACTTGACACCCACTCACTCTGTAGTAAAAAAAAAAGGAAAGAAAAAAAGCTACTGAGGTACATGTGGCTAATTCTCCGCGTGGTCAGTGGATTTAGAATAACAATGAGTAGACCGGTACTCACCTGCCGGTCTACTCATCCACGGGACAATTTGAGGAAGTGGAGATGATGATGTTTGACGGCGGTGAACCGAAATGAAAAACAACACAGATATCCTTTTAAGGCGTCTTTCGGCTGGTGGCCTGAAACCCCCTGTGCTTCTCCTCCTTCTCTGTCTTGCTGTCTGTCCACTACCTGTGATGTCATTCATAAAGAATTCCCCACCGGCGAGACTGCAGGGAGGCTTTAGTTAATAAGTGACAGTATGTGACAAGGACTATATGGCCCACTATTTCTTTCTCTCTCTCTCTCTCTCACACACACACACACACTGTCTCATTTCTGTCTTTCTCTTCAGTCTGTTTCTCACACACACACATATACACTGATACATAAATTCACATAACTGTGTGTAATGTCTGATATTTTCTGTCATGCTCTGTTTATCACGTTGCCTATTGTGCTCATGCTCACACACATACACACACACACTCATCATTGCGTAACCATAAAGCCACTTGGACTTGATAAATTTAAGTTCCATATTTAATCTTCTTTTAGTTCTGGTTTGGTCTCCACCTCCTCCTGAGGGGCACATCCGGGTCTTTAGTTGCTGCATGCTCCATTTGTTCACCAGGTAGTTGCTAACTTTGTTTCTGTTTGCAGTTGTAAGAAAGTTTATCTTTTTGCTTTTTGCTGAAAACAGCTGCTGTCAATGAGGTTGATGAGAGCAGCGAGAGTAACTGTACCGTATAAGTACACTGTCTCTGTGGCATTGCAACATGTGTGTTACATAATACTCCTCCTCCCAACCCTCACTCTCTCGCAGACATTTTCTGACTCACCTTGATGACATCGCTGCAGTGAGGTCAGTGTCCTGTTCGACTGGGAGCGGATTAAACCTGCGGTACGCTGCTGTCACACTGGTCTCAGGGTAGCTTAAGCGTGACCACACGGGGCCACTGTGTGTGGCTCAGAAGATTAAAATGTGTACCATGCTGCTGGTGATGTCATCAAGTTGAGCCCTGCTCATGACCCATATTGCACACGAGCCCTCTTTCTTTGCACTTTACAGAGACTCTGCAGTCTTCTTTTTCGGTAATGTATGGTAAGTATGATAAAGGGTCAGTTCACAAATTATGGAAAAACATATGTTTCATTAGTCCAGACATTGAGATGTTTATTTTTTAAATTAATGCAGCCATAGGCTTCGCCATCCTAGTTGCTGTAGGCTACTCCCGGTTGCTCCCCCCTTCAGCTCTGGCAAACCAGTCATTGCTGGTTGACGTAAAATGCATCCTTACCTGTGTGCCAGCTGGGGAATATCATTACAGATACCAGATTTAAAAACTGGTAAACTGCAGAATACAATGCTACACATAGAGAACATGTATGCAGATAATTATTACATTTACAATAGAACAGGGTCAAATATAAAATAAAATAAAAACAATATTTAAAGTTATGTATATGCATATATACATATAGATTTATACAACCATGAAATAATTGTGTGGAGACTTTTTTTCAATTGCACCTGAGGGAATGTAAAAAGCAGCAACAAGATAGTGGATTATAATATGGTATGCATCTTCACATTAAAAGTTGGACATCTGGGAAACATTTTCCATCAACTTGGTCTGCGTTTGAGAACTAAGCATCATTGATGTAAACACAGAGTCAACCTGAGTCCACCCGGTGAGAGCGATCGTGTGATCCGAGGAGTTGATATGGAGGCAGGTCTCTGTACAGATGTGGGCAGAACACACTCTGACTTCCCGTTGCTTGGACAGTGATAGCCTTAATCAGCATTGTGTGAACTTTGGCAAGAGCTTGAATGTAACGGACGTTTTTTTATATGTAAAAGTTGCACACTCCAGCTTTATTACTAAAAGAAAAACGGCGTTCTCCTTTCCATTCACATGACCCAAAATGTTGTCAACACTTAATAAGGCCTGTTTCTTCAGTTGAATGTAATGCCAATGAAAACAGAGAAGTGAAAAAGACAAAAAACTGTTTATTTTTTAATCTAGGTGAACCGTCCCTTTAAGTAAACTGTGTTGCTGAAAATTATTGTTGGTTGCTATGGAAGGAAAATCCATCCTGTTTATGCACATTCCAAAAACTACAAAGGTCATACCGTGTCATCTTCCTTGCAGGAAGGAGATTTGAGTGTGGAAATGCCCCTCAGCTATCTCGTGAAAGACTGTACATTTGGGCGTTCTTTGGTAAAAAAAAAAAAAACAAACACAAAAGCAGCTGCTATCATGGCAACTTCATCAACAATTCATTGGAAGTTTCTTTGTTTCCTTGAGTAGGAAAACCCCACTGACACTCTATGATCATCGTCATGGTGAGGTGGGGGTCACAGGATAAGTGGGTGTGGGGTAGTTTTTGGAAGTCATACGATGGTTGATTGGACAGGAAAAGATATTGTTATCTCACTAATTTATCGTTGTGTCTGTTTCGCTTTTGTTTTCCTAGATTTACATTTTCTTGTAAGTACTGATAAGTTCTCAGCCTCTTGCCCTCCTCTGATAATTAACCTAATGAAACATGAAAAGGAAAATCTTTTTTTGTCTGATCCCTGCACCACTGTGAGCCTGTGGTTGAGATATGTCTGCCTCTCTTCATTTTTAAAGGCTAAGAAGTGCCAGAAAGTTACCTTTTATAAGACACTCTCAAGTCTTCAAGGTTAATTTTACATTGACAGTTGCAGGTTCTTAGTAAAGAACGCTTCAGCAGGGCACATGACTGTTGTGGGGTGATTTTGTCTGCTGGTTACAGTATAAACACTTGTCAGGCGGTAACCATCGATGGACTCCATCCCAGATTTAACCATCTAAATGTAAGCTTCTCAACAAACGTGCGCCATAAAATATTTAGTGAATGTGACCTAGAATAAATGAAGCAAAGCCTGCGAGCCAGATCAGGCAGACTATGAGCTGGAGTGCGACATTCACACAACACTCTGTATTCGCTGAAACATATATCCAGCTCACCGTAGGGTTGTCTATTTATTTGACCGTTTTGCTGTAACACTGCTGCTTATAAAGCATTTTATAAGTCCCTCCACCCCCTCAATCCACCTGTAGATTCTGAGTTAAAAGCTTTGTCTCATTTCTATATGAAATGCTAATTCTATGCAGCTGAAGTGGACTTAACCCCAAACCTTGCTATATCCAAAAAGTTGATGGACACTACTGTCCCACAGTGCAATGCACAAACGACACAGAAGGATAACCTTAAACCCTTAGCACTAAAGTACAGCAGAGGCTGATGGGATTGTCATTAGTTTTGCAGGTATTTGGTCATAAACCAAAGTAATGGACTTAGTAAAGTAATGGACTCTGGAAATTTAAATGTGACCTCATTATGGCACCAGATGAAAAGTCAGTGGATTAAAAGGATTACAAGTCATCCTCCGGGGACGGTAAATGTAAAAATTACACAGCAATGCATCCGAAATATTTAAACCTCCAAGACTTTTGGCTTGCATGACGCCCCTGAGTATAAGTATATACTACATATATATACTAATACTATTAGTATGTAGTTTTGATTAGGGAAAGGGCATAAGTTCCCCTCAGTGGGGAGTTTGAGCTATCAAGTGAATCTATCAACTTTAAATGTATTTGGTATTCAGATGTTAAAAAATCTGTTCAATATGAACTGGCTGAATGAACTTTCTTGTTCATCCAGGAGCAAACCTGGGTCTTGTCAGATCTGTCAGATGTAAATAAAAGTTATCACGGGGAAATAATCAGCATTGCATAATGTTACGGTAACTTGTTGTGACTTATACAGTTTGCACACCTGCAGTAAAGTGTGTGCATATGTTTGACTGGTGGATTTACTACATGTTGCCTGTGAGGCCTTGATAAGAGATCACTGGTGATGAGTCAGGCAGTGTGTGTGTGTGTGTGTCTGTGAGTGTGGGCAGTGTGTGTCACCGTCTGTAGGTGTGTTCCCATGTCTGTTAAAAGACTCTCTTACCCTCCACCTATCCCCCTGTGTGTCCCCATCTTCCCTCCTTCTCCTTATCCCTGTTACTCACCCTCCCTCTGTCACACTCTTGGTCTCCAAGACAAACAACCCCCCCCCCCCCCCCCCCCCCCCCCCACACACACACACACACACACACACACACACACACACACACACACACACACACACACACAAACACACATTTCACTCTCACTCTATTTTTGATCACATTCCAATCCTGTGACTTCAGGCCAGAAATGGGAAAGCTTGTGTGCCCATGACGTCAGCTGTTTGTATGCATACTGTGGTTGTGTCTGGGGCACCAGCTTGGTAGATAAGGAGGGTCTGTGTGTGTGTGTGTGGATGTGTGTGTGTGGATGTGTGTGTGTTGAAGTGAAGAGAGGAGGGAAATGCCAAAACATGAAAGAGTGCATCAAAAAATGTTCTGTTGAAAGTCAGTGGAATTGGCCTCAGGAGTGATGAGCTTGTCAACTTTATAGACTCTTCATTGTTGAACATCTGATGATTGAGTGTATTCCTATTTCTCTGTCTCTCCCGCTCCCTCACCCCAGCCGGAGGAAACTGCTGCATAATGATAACAGACTCTGAGACAATGGGTTCAACGGGCGTAAACTCTCACGCACAAAAACACACACATTCACGCACGATACATACACACACATTGTGCTGGTGAGGATCAGGGGTCAGGGGTTCTGCCTGTGCTGCTGATAGTCTCCAGACTTACTGAAATTATTTATCAAATATGGAACAATCCGGACATACCAGTCATATTTCTGAGCTGTTTTTTTTTTTTTTTTTTTCTAAAATGACCCGTTGGAATAAAGAATTATCCCTTTCCCTCCTTCCCTCCCCCTGCCTGGACCTTGTCTGCCCAGTGATAAGGTCAGATTGGGTTTATTTTGGGCTGCTTGAAATACTGCAAAGCGTACCAAAGCCCTAAGGGTTTCCCCTAAAAGCATTTTGTTGTGTTTTGAGGGAGGTTTGGTCCCTCACATGTGAGGAAACAATTCTAAAACCTGGTCTTTCTGTCTGAGAGCTTTGACCTTAACTGGTTGCATTACCTGCTCTTGGTGTGGCCACTTTCTCTATTAAGTGCATAAAAATAGTTGCATGATTCTCAAGTGCAAGAAAATCTTTATATACATGATACTACGATATGATCACATCCTGCAGGCCTATATCTAATATATTACAGTAGCTAATGTTTGACTTCCTGTGGCTATAAACACAGCCATACCACTTATGGGCAAAAAACATTGCACTGATGCAAAGATGTAGATGTGTCATGGAACAGGATGAACATTGGCCCTGATGATGAATAATCTCTGAGTTCATCCCAAAAGGCTGTATCACAAATAAAATTCACCTCATGCTCATTGGACAACATTTGATGGCGTGAATCTAAAATGTCAATGACGGTAATGAATAACTTATTTGATAAATGGTTTTATTTTCATGCCAGTGTTACATTATTACAAAGCTTAATGTCTAATTTTGAAGTTAGACTTTTCATTTTACAGTATAAAGGAAAGAAGTATGCTTTTTATCCAGTGAAGGTCTGGTGAGCACACGAACTTTATATATATAGTAGTAGCTTAATATCTCTCACCTCTATGCTTCTGCATCCCCGTCCTGGCCTCCTGTTTGAACAATTTCCCCCCAGTGAAACAGAGGGGATTGCAATGTCACACAGCTTAGTTTGCTTCTAGATAGGTTCTAATAAAAGAATGCAGCATCTTTTGGAGCAGCCTTATTTTTTTAATTTCACAGAGAAAGGTTTGCGGCTTATAAGCAGCTTCACTGTAAAAGGCAACAGTATTTTTTTCTGACTTGGTTGAGAGTTTGAGCTTGGTGCGTCATTAATTTATTCAGCTATCATTCTGTAATTCAAGTATAACAGAAGTTCCAAACATCACAGCAAATAGGTTAATGTTTTTTACACTTTTGATTCGACTTTGGCCCCAAGCATTAAATATAGTTTAAGAGGCCTGTTAGGCTGTTCAGGACATAGTTATTCACGGTCAGATGGCTCCACTGTGTGTCAGCAGGCCTGAACAGCAGCTGCAGAGAAGAGTTTCATGGAGGACACACACATCACCACCAGAGAGCGCCCTGTGTTTGATTATAGTCAGACTCACTGTGTCATGAACCACGAGATCAAGACCGGAAACAGTTTAAAAGTGTACAACATCATTCTGTGGTCGTGTACCAAAAAAAAAAAAAAAAAAAAAAGATTTAAAAGGCCACTGTCTGTTATGTACTATGTCTTGTTTGAAAATGTCTTTTTGGTCCTAATTAATAATCCTTTATAATTCAAACCAAGAAAGCCATGTATCATCCAGCTATAAGAGAGCTCATTATATTGCCTTTTTATGGTCATAATAATAGTAATCATAATAATACATTAAAATACATTAAAACATTTTGTATAAAATATAACATAATAGTACAACAGATAGTATAACAATGGTTTCAAGGTGTACAATATCATTTATATGGTCGTGTACAAATAAAAACAAACAAATAAAGTAAGAATTACACTGGCATTCTCTGTTTATCACTATTTCCTGGTAAAAAAAAAAATGTCCCAATAAAGTTTTAGTTTTATTTTTTATAATTTAAGGAAGAAAACCGTCATTCAGCTACGTGAGATATCTCATTATATTGCCTTTTATGTCATAATATTAATAATTTTAATAATGCCGATATTTATAACAATAATAATAATACATTTAAATAAATAATAAATAAAATTGTAATAAAACCATAAAATAAAACAAAAAAAGCCGGCTCAGACTCGCGGTGCAGACCTTTATTTTGTACACCGTGACCGGAAGTGTCGGTGTCATCATGGCTAGCTTGAGTCTCGATGTGTCACAACAACACAACATGTCATCCAGCCGCACGCTTTACTAACGGGAAAACACGCCAAGAAACAAGTAGCTGTCTTTTACTTTACTTTATTCATATTTGTTTCGCTGTGTCTGTGAGAGCCGAGGATGTTTGAGGAGATGTTTCTCTGAGCTGGAGCTGCATTTCCCTGACAGAGAAGTTGACAGTTGTAACCGCCCGGCTGTCGGTTGGCGACGTTTTTTTTTTTTTTTTTTGTTCAACGGCGACGGAGCCCGACGACATAACGAGGTAAAACAAACAAACATGAGCCCCACTCGTGTCCTCCGTGGTGTCTGTCCGTGACTTACAGTTATCTGTCGGTGTGAGGACATGTAGTTTTAGTTTCTGTCAGTTGATAACCTGCTGCGGTCAGTTACAGCACAGACGTCTGAGTAGCTGATAAAGAAAGCTTACATTTAAAACAGAGCTACATGTATAAATATTATTTATATTACAGTATTAGGCTGCTCACAACACACGTTAAACTGCTGCAACTTGCAGCTTTAGATAGTGATGAGTTTGGGCTGATTTTGTGTATTTTCAAAGCTGGTTTACTGAGATAAAGTCAGTTAAGGCTTATTACTTAACAGTGGTGGGATGTAACTAAGTACATTTACTCAAGTAATGTACTTAAGTACAATACCGAGGTGCTGCTTGTACTTTATTTGAGTATTTCCATTTTATGTCCCTTTATATTTGTACTCCACTACATTTCAGAGGCAGATATTGCATTTATTTTGACAGTTAAGTTAAGTTACTAGTTACTTTGCAGAGTCACATCATAAACAGTTATTACATGATGGTGTCTTTTTATGGATTAAGCCACTTGCCACCTTTACCAGCTGCAACATGAGTGATGTTCACACAGTTAATACTAATGCTGTTGTATTTTCGCTTTAGTAAAGTTTTAATGCAGGACATTTAAGATCTGAGTACTTCTTCCACTACTGTTTTTACCTCCTGCCCTCCAGTGCAGTATTTTACCTGCATGCACTTTGTCGTGGCTGTAAGAAAGAAACAGAAAAGCATGCTGTGTCATTAGTAGTATTACAGATCAACAGGGTCAAACAAACAAAGGCCTGTTCTCTCTCTACAGCTCAGTTGTCCTTCAGGGGCTTCATCGCTTGAAAATTGAGACATAACTTTTCTAAATTTAGGATGAGGTTGAGTGTTTTGTTTTAAACTTTAAGGATTCCTATTTAACAGCAAAAGTTAATTTGAGACTGGGCTTTGTTCATCTAAATGTTACCAGATGCTTCTGATTGGTCTTTGGGGTTTGTGGCCTGAATATTTGTATTTATTTATTTAATCAGTTTGTAACAGACAGTGTCCTGTACTAAACAGGAAACTCATTTTCATTTGCGGTCCCTTGGCAACTCTGATGTTCTTCATTTCAGTTTGTTTCAATGTAGGTAGTTATTTATATGATATAAAACATTGAAAATACAGGAGATATTGTAATCAAGTTATTATAGAGATATTCTAATATGCTGTTCTGTTGTCTCATATAAAGATTAAATGTAAAGATTAATGGTTAAACCTCTCACAAAGTGAGGTCTGAAAGAATTTAGGAGTTAAGTGTAAGAAAACATATTCTTTATGTAAGCAGATATATTTCCAGAATATTAATATTTATTTCATTGACTCATTCATAGCACTAAAGCAAGGATATTGCAGTCACAAATGGTTAAAAATGTTAAAAATTCAAAGACAAACAACAACAAAGTAGGAGATGGCTGTAAGATAAAAGTGAGTTTTCAGGAGCGACAGAGGGCATTTTGCCAGCCTGAGATTCTTGTGCAGGGATCCTCAGACAGCTGAGGGGCCCCGGACAACAAAGGCTCCGCAGCTGCAGCTCCGAGCTTCTTTCCAGAGGATCTCAGACATGTTCGTATTCCCCGGCCCTACTGTAACTCAGCACATGCAACATGGAAGACCGACTGAGAGAGAGAAAAATGTAAGCATCTGGTTCACATAGATATAAACAGACCCTATTAGGTAGCTGCTCAGTTAAATGACTGTAATTTGCGTTCGCCCCCCTCCTGCTTTACAAAGAGCTTGGGGTAATTTTGCCAGATCACACAAATGACTCATCTGCTCTGATTGTCTGAGTCATATTTCACTGGCACTGTCCTAAAGTTAGCCACAGAATTCAACCGTTTGCCAGTCAGTTTTGGATTTGAGAACCAATTCTCTACATTCCTGTCTTTGCCTGCTCCTTCCCACTGTATTTACTTTATTTTTTTCTTTCCTCAGTCTTTCATTCTTGTGCTTTTTTCTCTCCCCCTTTTTCTGCATTTTTCCACTCCCTGAGAAAAGTCTATCTCTCTTTCTGGCTTTTAAACCCACAAGTGTTTTATTTCCCCACCCATTCTCACACACATTCCCCTGTTTCATCGTTTCTCCCTTTGTCATTTTATCCCTTTGTCCACCGTTCATTCTTTCATCTTTGTTGTGCTGCCCATCTTTCTCTCCAGCCCCCTCCCCCCAATGCCTTTGTCCCAATCGGCTCGAGCTCTTTCTCTCTTTTTTTCTCTCATTACCTCTCTACTCTTGTCATTTTTCCTTCTTTGTCTGTTACCCTGCCAGTGTCAGTGGTCAGGATACTGGACCAGTTACAGTGCCCCGCCCTGCCCAGCCCTGAGCAAACAACACCAGCACTACATCCTGCATCTCGGCTCCCTCAGATTATTATCCAGTATAGATGTCTGGCTGTGGCTTATTGAGCTCACACATGCTTTTACGTGTGTTTTTGTACCAACCTGCATCGAGCAGTGCTCATGCGCCCCAAAGAATTTCACTTGTTGATGAATTGATTCATTATGTGTAAATCCTGTAAGGGGATGTGAGATACCCAAGGGATGACATGAGGCCGCTCAGTGGTGTTCAGGAGACAGTTTCACTCTCGAGTTTTGCTTCTGATTCACTTCCTGTGGGCGGAGCACTGACAATACCTGGCACACAGAGTTTAATTTAATCTTAAAGTTACTGCCAGATGTGATGTGCTTCTTTACTGGTGATTAATAAAGCAATATCACACAAGAGTGTGATTCGGTCGAAGGCACGAGACCACAGTTCTACAAGCGCCAATTTTAAGTTAACAGTAATGAGCGACAACAGATTATGATGTGTTTGTTTATTTCATCTTTTTTTTTTTTGGCTCCGCCGACACAAATAGTTTCATGACTTCACAGTTGCCAGGCAACACACAAACATTTTCCTACACACTAACTAGCGTGTGTGACGTAGGTCTACACGTTACCGCAGACCTGCTGCTTTGTGTCATGTACATTTATCTGTATGTTAATGTGCAACCAGTGAAATAAGAGTCTTAGGACTTTGGTGGCCTGCGTGATTCTGATGAGTTAACAGCTGGATCAGACAGCACGTCGCTCCATCGTTTCATGTTCTCCATGGCGACTCATTAAAAATCACAATTCACGTCGTTGTCTCTGTATATTTTTCGAGAGATGCTACCGGGCAGAGGGATTTTCTCTGTCTCTTTCCAGTGGTTCTTTATGATTTTTTGTTTCTTCAGTGAATGTCATGGTGAAATACTTGGCTCCATTATCATCACGGTTTAGGATGAATGAGTCAGGTTTGACATCCTGATTCTCCTCTTTTTCCCCAACGTCCAAAGTGCAACTGAATGTCGTACCAGACCTCGCTCAGTAAACCTTTTGGATTGTCTGGACTTAGTGTAGCAGAATATTTTAACACGCGCTGGTCTTCGGGTTGAGGGGTGGGGTGTTGTTTGTCTTGCCCTGCCCTTCTTATCACTTTTATAACACCTTTGAAAACATTATTAGCTGATATGAATTCTGGGTCCTGTTTTAATTTACAGCTCCCCTTTAGTTGTCCAGTTGGATCCATAAAACTGTCTCAACACTGTATTTGGCTCGGTCTTCTTAACGGACTGAATGTTTATGTTTATATTTCTGGGACTTAGCCAAGTCTGAAAGCAGTTCGAGGCCCATGTTGTTTGCCTTTTTGTGTTTGCTTCATTTTTGCTCTTTACTAATTTGTCTAGGTCGGCTGATGTCATATTAGCACACCTGGAGGTTTGCACTGAAGCCTTATTTGAGGAAATATGTTCATTTTAGGGGTGGAAAGTCTGTTACAATCTAAGACATTTTACAAACTCCTGTAAAGCAGAGTGATATATGTAGTTAAAAGTCCCAGTGATGTTATACTCCATATCATCACTCATGTAATGCCTCTTGTCCAATCAAATTTCTTGATCGGAACTAACTGTTGTATAAGTTTGGTTAATTCTTCCAAGAGAATCGCTGCAAGTGTAGCCGTAATGTCACATGATTTGAAAGCCGTTTGTGCTCCCAGCTCTGCATGAACAGCACCTTTTGTGTCTTTCTGCACATGATTCCCCCAGGAACTGAAACAGGTTTCCCTCCATCTATTAGGGTATAGTCCCGTCCCGCTGACATTTGCCTATTCATGATTTTACAGATCTCCCACATACACATGGATGAATCATACCTCAAGCACACAGAGAATGCAACGCAATGATCAAGTTAACAGAACAAAAAAAAAGCTTTCTCTGCAGCCCTTCAGTGGAAGAACAGGGCTTTTGAAATCCATAAACCTCTAACCCATTCCAACAGAAAAGGGCTTTCCAAGTTTAGAGTATGAATGGGCAATTGAAAAATGTAATTTCGTTTTGAGATCAAGAGGATAAGATGAAGGCCAGAAACAAAGAGGCTACAGAAGAACATAAGATGAGATCAAACATTTCTACAGTATTTTAGCGGAGAAATAGGTCAAAGATGAGGTGGTAAAAAAAAAAAGAAAAAGAGGAGGAATAGATTTGTGCAGGGGTGCCCTCTGCTTGAATGAGGAGGGGGTTGGTATGTTCAGGAGGGGAAAAGTGCTGAGCTAAGCTGCACCGAGATGCCGTTTAAAGTGGAAGGGAGGATTTGAGGGAATTAATGGACAAACTGCTCCTTTCTCTACACTCTGAGCTAAAGCCTCTTGACGTGCTATGAAGAAAGAAATGCAAATTGTGTGAAAGAGAGGCATTTGTCTGCCCAATCAGATACAGGCTGTTGTTGCTGTGGTGTCACAATATTTGTGACCCTTGTTGCTGTTCGTCTGTTATGATACAATCTGCTATGTGGTTTTAACGCATGTTGTGAAAAATATATTTTGGTTTGAGTTTATGAAATACTGTCTTTGAGATCTAACCTTTGTGTCATCGTTGTTAAATAGACTCACCCTTCACAGTCCAGTAGCCACATCCTCTTTTTTAATCCTTTTTTAATCAAACATGCAAAGGAAAATTAAAGCGTTAAATAAGTTATCAGTGGCCTCTTTAATACTAGCTGCTGGTAATGTCTGTGATAAAGGAATTTTTGATAATTCTGCCATTGCCCTTATTGAAAAATCTCACAGGATACAAGCATCATAGGCTGATATGCAAGATGAAAATGCATGACCTAATTTACGCAAACCGCCTGGTGGCTGAATAGACATGAGAGGGACAATAAATACGCACATTCAGCTGAGAAATGGCTGCTACCTCATGCTGTTATCACTGTTCCACTGCAGCATGATTCTCCTTTAAATTTGAACTGATAAACAGTGAAAAACGTTTCTTCAGCGAGACAAGTGGTGCAATATGCAGTTTCATGGTTCAAGAATTGCATTTTGGAAACTAATAACCTCATTTATGGATTGCGTGCAGCCACTGTTTCACTATGATGACGTGTTGTCCTTATTTACAGCAAACAGAGGAGGCTTGTCTGCTGAAAGTGTTAGGCGTAGTCATGTGTGAATTTGCTGTTATTGCCTGTTTACATTATTGACACAGTTTGGTGATGCTCTGACCTCTTCACCCTGTCACCTAAAATGTTAATACAACTAAAAATCCTCACACAAGAGAATGATGTGGATAATCAATGTAGTAATGTTTATCATGTGTACTGAGGAAGGCTTTAGTGGAAAAACATCTGGGTTGTGCATATGATATAATTGTGTTTATTATGTTAAATGCATTCTCTCCGCTGATCAAGATAATCACATTTAGCTAAATTAAGCCTTAACTCCTTTTTAGGAGTGGAGGTTTCTGTACGCATGTGTGCTGACTTCCTGTCTCTATGTGTTGGGTACAAACAGCCGCAGCTTCCCTTTCTGTCGTCCTCTGCCGCTCTTTTTAGCAGCATTAGTTAGTTACTGCTCCGCTGTAGTCCTGCCCCCGGCTACTGAGAGCAGGAGGATAACTCAAACCGTAACCAGGTTAGTTCTTACAGTCTTTTAATGGAGAGGAGGCACTGTGGGATACAGGATATACTGTCAAGTTACGTGATTGGATAACTAAGCAGATTCAAAGGGTTGGTGGATTTTTTTTTTTTTTTATGCTGTGGAGTCAAATAAATGGAGACGCTAACAGAAGTGGTGGTCACGGAGCTAAATAACGCCTGTGCAGCGTTTATAACTTTAAAAATCAGGTTACTTTCTAACATCTCGCTTTTGATGGCCAGTCTGTCTAATAACTTGAGCCAGAAAATCCAAGATGTCTAAATTATAACAAAACATTTTGATATGAATGACATTCAGCAGGAAAGAGTTGATTTGTAGTCAGATTAGTCAATACTTGGACCCTCCTCCTACAGCACTATTGAAATAGTAATATACTGTAAAAATGGATTAGGTAAATGCAGATTTTCAAACCTGTTATGATGTGTAGCTTTTTCTAAAATAAGAATGCATGCTAGCAGGCTGATGTCTGCTGCATTTTTGAAAGGACTGAAAGGGTATACATATCAGCAGTGATATATAAGAGGCTGTTATTTGCTGTAACTGTAGGCACAGCAGTGCTTGGCAGGCTTTATAAACATTATATGTGCAATAAGAAGGAAAATGCATCTTACAGCAATAATACCAAAACAGTAACATCCATCATATGTCATGGTTTGTTTGGAAAAACCTAATAGGTAGATAAATATTTGGCTTTTCTATTCTCTTCAAATGAACATGCATGCCACAGGAGTTGTCACAGCAAGCAGTAAAGCTCGTGAGCTGTGGTTTATGCTAATCATCTGCACTGTAAGAACACACTGACCAATCAGACTGCACGTCTTAGGCTGCTTGTTGCACAGTGATTGTGATGGCAGCATTTCTGAAAGTTAAACTGGCCGATACTTTCTAAGAAGCGTGACCACAACCTAGTGCAGCTGAATTCAGGTCATTGTGTCTGCTTCTCACCCGCTCATAGAGATCTTTCTTCACTTTAAGTATGGTGTGCCAGTGAAGGTATGTTGCATTTGTGTGTGTGTTTTTGTCGCTGTGCAGTAGGCGTTTGTACTACATGGACTTTGAATGTGTCTGCAGCGTAGCATACTAACACTGTCTTTTTTTCTTTAAGCTTGTGCGACCAGACGCACTTGTTTTTGTGGTGTTTTATTTCTGCTCTTGACAGTAAGTCTGAGCGAGGGTTTGAGCAGCCAAACGGCTCCTGTAGATTAGTTGGATTACAGACTGTCGAGATTAAGCAAGAGAGCATCTGTCAGAGACTAGTGTTACTACCACTACATCAACTGCTGCAGTACCACTACTATTACTGCTATTTCATCTTTTACTGTACTGGTAACCACTTTAACTACTGCTGCATCTTCTATTGTTACTTCTGCTACTGAAACTAATATGATTACTATAACTTCTTCTGTAACTACTGCTAGAACTACCACAATTTTTAGTACAGCAACCACTACTGCTGTTGCTGCAGCCACTTTTGCTTCTTCAACATTTCTACGTGGCTGATGCTTGAGCTGCTGATACTTTTAGAAGCAGTACTAGTTAATGCATCTACCACTAATACATCTACTGTTATTAAGTGCTGCTTTGGCCACTACTGCTGATGTTACAACCCTGCCTACCACTGTTAATACTAACGTGCTACTAGTATCTGTTGCTTGCTGCCATGTAAGAGGGGTTGAGTGGCAACGTTGAGAGTATCTCCGCTCATGTCAATACTGATCATGCTTACCACCTCCTAATCACATTTTTGGCAGAAAACTTTTAGTTTTAAGACATATTTTAAGTATGTGTGTGTGTTTGTGTGTTTGTGGGTGTGTATGTTACACAAGTTATTGATCACCATTATGCCTATGAGCAGTATGCTTTCTTAGTTGGTGATGATGTGTTGGGCATCCTACTCGTAAGATAACAGGTGAAGCTGCTGGAGCTGCAAGAGATTTCTATTTAAACCACTAATGGCATATGCCTGAAGTACACTTTTTTAAGCAAAGATGGATTCTGTGTGATACATTTTGTCAGTAATTAATGGAAAAAGATATTTTGCTCCATGTGTTTAATGTTATAAACATGAATACACAATTCAAAACACAACAGTGTTCCCTGTAGACTTCACTCCATAAAAATAATGATGCCAGCATGTCCTTTTATTTTTCTCTCTGTGTCTTTCAGTCATGTCTCGTAGGAGTTCTCGCCTGGTGTCCGGTGGCTACTATAATTCAGATGAAGAATCTGATTCGAGTAGCGTGACAAACATATCCTACCGTGAAAACCCTGTCAAGTACGTAACTCTAACTCTGTGTGTGTGCTCAGATGTCCATAGCTTGGATTCTAGTCAGAAGCTCTGATTTGTAACTGTAATGTTAAGCAATCTTCGTCCTTTGCCCATCTGGTGTGTGTCTGCGTTGTCTTGTTTATTCTCATCAGGGTTTTCAAGAAGAAGGTGGGGACCCGCAAGGCCAGCCCCCGTACCATCAGTAGAGCCAATAGCAATGCTAGTTCTGCGAGCCCCGAGTCGCCCACCACTGCAGGACAGTACGATGGTAAAAACAATACCACTTCCTATCTGTGCAAGAGCAGTGATGACATGATGTGCTGTCAATACAAAAGTATTAATAGCATGAATGACGGTTGGGGACTTTTGTTTCAGAAACATTTCAGAGCAATGCTGGAACAATCAAGAATCATTTACATAATTTATCAAGAAAAAATGCAAAACATTCACTGGTTCTAGCGTCTCAAATGTGGGGATTTGATGCTTTATACCAGTGTAAATTAAATAATAAGATTTGGACAAAACAAGCAATGGTTGGTTGGTTAAAATTGTAATTTGCATTTTTTTTATTTTCTGACAATTTATTGATTAAAGAAATGGTTCTAAAACTGTTTGCCTCATGATCCTTTATAACAAACCAGTCCCTGCTTGCAACATTTTCTCAATGGTTGCATATATCTACACATTGTTACCAGTTCAACTACAGGGGGATTTAATATTTCATTAAAAATGCTAGGCCTGAAGAGGTAAAATTGTCGAGTATTTCACAAGAAAAAAGCTCAAATTAGAGGGAGATCTGACAAAGAAAGAAATCATTAAATCAAGTTTAAGTCTTGCAACAAGAAAACAAAATATGAATCATTATATAATTGTTCACAGCTGACTGTCTCTATTTTTGTCCCTCCTCATCTCCCTTCTTCCTCTCAGGCCCGAGTCCTTCTCCCTTGAGCAGCCAGACCCAGCCGACCATGAGGACCGTACTCTACGTCTCCACCATGGCCACCCCTCGGCCTGCCCTGACCCCGTCGTCAGCCCGGAGTCCGACGCCCACACGCAGCCCCTTAGTACTTCCAGAAAAGACCCCATACGCTGGGCTCTGCAGCTCCAGCAGACCAGGATTACACCTCAGACCCAACCACAAAGAGCTGAGTCAGAGCGGCGTGGACAGCTCCGGGTACTCGTCCTCTGAGGGCAATCACAAAAAGCCTGCAGCCGCCACCAGCAGCGCCAGTAGGATCCACAATGGGGCTCCCAGTACTGGATTCAGAAGCAGAGTCAGCAGTGCCTTCTTTAGTCTGATGGGTGTGTATGGAGTGTGTGTTTGTTTGTATGTGTGTGTCTGTGTACTAAGATGTAATAATCTCAATGTTTCCTATGTTTTTCGCAGATTCAATCTTATTGACGGCCGTCGCAGTACAGTCAAAAGTAATGCATCTGGCAACGTTAGGTATGGTGTAGGTGTTGATATTTAAGTTTGTCTTTATGTGTATTTGTACCTACAGTGTATGAACAGTATGTACAAGCTTGTGCTTGTTTTCCTAGCTTTGTTAAGTGGATTTGTACAGCATGTGTCCACATTTTCACATGTCCACAAACACACTGCTTGCACATGTCAGTAGGTTTGTGTTTTCACAATCGCTGCATGTGATTTGGCTCCTGCTTATCAAAATCCCCACAAATCAACTTTTCTATTGTCCCTGCAGCTAATACTTCGTTCAGGAGTCACATGAAGAAGGCTTGTGGTCTGATTCTCCTGCTCCTCATTGTGCTTCTATGTAAGTGACAAAAACATTTAACATCGAGAGACACCTCATCGTGGGTCATAGGACATCTGGAGTGTTCGGTTATGCTAAGAGTCAATTTAAAGGAAATGTAACTTTAGTTTTTGATGATCACTTTGGAGAACTCAGTAACCAGACAATGTTTGATGTAACGCACACAGAGTTGCTAAGATTACCTCTTGCCTTGTTGTAGAGTGATAATGAAATTCCTACAAGACCTACTTTCCTCAAGACATCTTAGATTAGTGGTACTCGGGGTTGCCCCAGGAAATGGTTAGATTCTGCACCGAAATGTGTGCGTTTGACTTGCACAGCAGCACTGCTACCTCTCCTCTGCTTGTGTGATGAGTTTTTTCCACCTCAGTGTGACTGAATGAGTCACAGTAAATGTCAGTAATTATAAGTTTCACATGTGCCTTTGATCTTACAAGGCACATGGAGTCAGGTGATGTTTACTTTGTGCAGACTGTGTCTCTGTTTCTAAGTGCTGTTCTTAAGGCACCATTCCTCCTGTTTTCTCCAGGTATTTGGTTCCTCCTTCCTTGGTTGACCTCTCTCATCTCCCGCATGACTGTCACAAAGACCCCGTCACAGACAAAACCCAAGAGTCAACCTGTTATCCCTGCCACTCCTCCTCAACCCAGCACCATACATCCTACACCTGTAGTGGTAGGGCCATGCAAATGTTTTCTAGCCTCTCAGAATAAGTTTAACTTAACTTCTAAGGAATTCAGATCCTCAAACTTCTTCCCCGTTGTGTTCATTTCTTCATTTACATTTTGCAGGCTTGGACTTTTTTTATTTATTTATAGGAGGTTAAACTGGGTCTAGGAACTTTCAGCTATCATAAGGCCACAAAAAACACGAGGAATTGATTAATGTAACTATTATAAGACCCATCACTGTACGCATGATGACAATGAAGCACAAAATCATAAATAACTCAAATGTGTTTTACATGGAGTTCCTCATGACAGTAGTGGAAGTTGTTGGAATGACAATTTGGGATCTTTTTTGTTACCTCGATGTATTTAGTAATGAGTTTTTGTTTTTCCTCTAGGATCCAGCTGTTGTGTCTGCTGTTGTAGAAGCAAAGATACAGCGTCTTATGGTAAGACACAGATTGTCTGCAAATGATTGAAAAATATGAGAAATCCTAAGGTGTGGTGTATTAGCTTCACCAGCGTTATTTTGCAAAAAACAAGCATTCTCAATCTAACAAAATAAAGAAAGTGATGAAAGGATGGGGTTAGGATAACTTTGAATCCTCAAAAGTAAATCTAAGTTCATGTTTCTGGGGTGTAACCTGTATCCATGTGTGTTGCAGAAGGAGCTGCAGGTGAGGCAGGAGGAGCTGCAGCTGAAGCAGGAACACCATCTCTCTCAGGTGAGGGAATCTCGCTCTCTGTTTCTTTCCCCTTGTAGTTAACAAACTTGCTGTGGGTGTTGTGAAAAGTCCTGGTTAAGCCATCTGGTGGTGGTGATAGGGAACTGCAGAGAATACAGCCAGATTTTCTGCATGATTTTGTAGCTTTCTTATTTTGTATTGTGTAATTTACAAGTACCTGGAAGTGAAGTGTCTGCAAATCCTGAATAAATCTCCAACCTGCTATTGCAGACATCAAGGCATTATTCCTGATTTACATAAATTTTGTTACCTTTAAACGTTTGAAATTTGAATCTGTTTTAGTTTTAATAATAAAGTGATTTTGGTGGTGATCTTGATATAAATGTAATCTATGAAATCAATCTTTCAGTCACTCCATGATCCAAGCTATTTCCGTGTATTTTAATAGGAAACCATTCATATGTTTTAGATTGTTGATCATATGTTTAGAGACAAGCAAATCAGCCTCCATGTAGGAGTAACTTTGTTCGTATTTAGGGTGAACATCTACTCTGTTAGAAACCTGGCCAGAAAGAGAGAGTGTGTATGAGAGTGACATCTGTGCTACCAAGAGTTCACTTCCCATCAGTTGCTTAATGTTTAATTAGACTCATGATGCCTGACACTGCCCAACGCTTCTCTTCAGTCCAGTAAAGATAAACCCTATCGTATCCTTCTCTCAGATGAAGGAGAGACTACAGCTGGACCTGCAGGACATGAAAGCCAAGCTTGAGGTTGTGGACTCGGACAGTCGGCTGCGAGTAGAGCAAGAGCTTGCTGGGTTGGGCAGGCGGATGGTGGATTACCAGACAGACAGCCGCTCTGCTGCCGCCAGCCTCATCCTCCGGATCCAAGCTTTAGAGGCCCAGAATGCCAAGGTAACGCCACTGGTAGAGATGTACACAACTGATACTCAAGATTTTTGTAAGGAAAGACAGAGTCATTCATTAATGTTTTGTTCATGTTATCTCTAACCTGACCTGCGTCCTTTAGATTGTGCGGCTATAATGTGACTGCCTGTTTATTGTAGTTGTCCCAGGAGTGGTCGTCCATCCAGCTGATGCCTCCTCCTGCACCCTGTCCTGATACCAGCACCACCCCCGTCCACAACCAACTCACCCCAGAGCTCCAGCAGGCCATGGAGAAGTGGCTCACCGACCGCATAAAGGTGGGTGGAGGGATCGATACTATAGATCATTTTCAAGACGGCATATATATAATAACAGTACAAGAAAATCTTTTATTGTGAGGCTCATTTCCTCTGTCACGTGGTGGTATGCATTAACTTTTGATCTTATTTTAGAGTTAATGTGTCTGTGCGTGTCTATAACTTGGCGCATGTTAATGCTTAGGACTTGCTGCGCACATACTTACGGTATGAACTGTATGTGAATGTGAATCAGGCGCAGGATACCATCAGGCTTGCTGACAAAGGAAGCTGCTCAGACTGTGGACGTCCCATGGCTGACAAGATGGCCGACTTTGCACTGGAGACTCAAGGTTGGGAACATCTCTCTGCGGTCGCACTGCCACAAATCAAGCACTTCATTTAAAACAATCAAACTTTACCAAAAATGTTCCGACATTTTTATGGTTGGGAGAACAATAATAGTTTATTTGTCCAGAGTTTTTTTTTTCCATATTATCATTTAGTTTCAATTTGTTCATTTAAAAATTGTAACAAATTTGTCATAGCGTTTGTTTACATAGGGGTCTTTCATCTTGTTTCATTGTGGATAAAAGATCATGAATGAATATTTTTTTGAAATTAAGATACAATCAACAAAGTAGCTTTAAACTCTTATTTTACATTGTGTATCTATCTATGTGTATTTGTGTGTGTGTGCAGGTGCCAGTGTGATCAGTACCCGGTGTTCAGAGACGTATCGTATTCGTTCAGCATGTGTGACCCTGTTTGGATTCCCTCTGTGGTACCCATCTGAAAGCCCACGCACAGTTATTCAGGTACAACGATGTTCTCTCCTCCGTCCTGTCTGTCATCTCAAATCTGTTTTACTTCCCCTAAACAATCATCCATTACCTTCCACTCTCTTCTATTTTCTGAAGACATATGATATTTCCATCCCTCCTTCTGTCTTTTCTCCTCCCTCTGCTCCCATTTCCTTCACTCTCTCTCTCATTGTTTGTCAGTAAGAAAATGATTATCCAGAGTTTCTGGCCAGACAGTAACAGCAATGTCTGCTCCTTCCTTCCCAGGGCTTCCCGGTGCTGCTCCCAGGGAAATGTTGGGCATTTCACGGTGTCCAGGGGACCCTTGTGATCTCTCTGTCTCACCCCATCACGATAACTCATGTGACCCTGGACCACCTGCCGCGCTACAACTCCCCCACCGGCCGCATCGACTCCGCCCCCAAAGACTTTGAAGTCTATGTGAGTGTTCCCGGTCTGCAAATGCAGTATGGCAGCCTGGGACTGCTGTTGTTTAAACAGTGATTTGCTGGATTGAATGTCCTGCACACTCTCTGCTCTAGATATCTTTTTAATTTACAGATACAAAGAAAAGTTGAAATAGTGTTTTTATTAGATGATAGCAGCTCTAAAAAGGTTATATTGTTATCTGTCCTACTATGACAATGCGAAAATACTGGATATTACCGTACATAGATCCAGCCTCTAGCCTGCTTTATGGAGATTTCTTTTTCACAATGGTTATTAAAACAAAATTGTAATTGGGGAGGTTTTCAGAGATAATGAAAAAGAGATTTCTCTTTCTCTTTCACAGGGATTGAAAAATGACACAGAAGAAGGGACCCTGCTGGGGACATTCACTTACGATGAAAACGGGGAGTCAACGCAGACGTTTAAGCTGCTGGTGAGTTGAAACTGACAAATATGAATGGGACATGACCTAACTACATCCAGTTCTATATAAAAGTGAGACCCTTCTTGTTTACATTTTCTGATTTTCTCTTTTAATTCTTCTCGTTCTCCTTCTCCTCCTGTGCCCTCTCCCTCTCGTGAAGAACCCCAGCGATGAGGTGTATCGATGTGTGGAGCTGCGTGTCCTCACTAACTGGGGTCACGTGGAATACACGTGTCTTTACCGCTTCCGTGTGCATGGACAGATCTCCAGATGAGACACGAGATTCACTGACTGCGACGTGACGTGACGGCTCACTCCAACATATCACAAAGTGCATTTGCAGTGTACGCTATTTTACAATGTTGTGAGTTGTATTCAGGGCCAAATGCTACTGAAAAATATTTAGTGTTGTTGTCACTCCTGTGTGTCAGCTGGTTTTGCTGTGTTTTCTTTGTGCACAATTTAAGGTGCACACTTGGCTTTGAATAAATGTACAGAATGAAGTGTAAAATATGTTTTAAGAACCAAAAATCTACCTAGGAAAACCATTTCGGAGTATAAAGTTCTGGAAACTTTATGCTTTTGGTAATGTCAGAGTGCCACAGAATGATTTTTCACTTTTATTATTAACTATTATTGCTATTTATCAGGTTTTCCTACTTAACATTTGTGCAGCGCACAATCCTACCTGGGAACTCCCCAGCAAATGACATTTCTTTATGTTTTACCACTGAGCAGCTGCAGCAGACACCATTTAACACCACAGTGATCAATGGTATTCTGCCAAGTGAAAGGACTTTACTGACCCAAATCTGAACGAGCAACAACTGGTTGCAAGCTTGCAGCTCAAGGCTTCCTGCCACAACACATAAGAGATGAAGTGACGTTAATGAAGTTAAAAAAATAAAGATATATATATATACACATATATATAAAGCTCTAGTTAGTGAAGTTTCCAATCAAATATTTTAGTTTCCTGTTATCTGAAATTGTTTAAATAGCTGTTGCACCATATTTTACAGGGCACTGTTGTCGCTGATGTTGTGACTGATGGGACATACCAGCAGTGGATATTTTTTGCAATTAGTATTGTTTGTTATTGTTAAGTTAAATTTGATTAAGTATTCCTACGGAAGGTCAAATGTGCACCTTTAACATTTCTTTAGTTTTCAATTTTAGCAACTTTACTGGTACTTGAATACTTGAAAACCTCTTTTTCTAATCTTTTTGAAAGACGTCATGTTGACTTAATGACATCTGTGTTTCTACTTCCTTGTACATAACACTTACATTTTGTATGAGCTACACAACCAGGAAAGAAAGGTGTTATTTATTTATAAAGTGAGAATATATGGCTTGACAATACGTTGTAATTTCTTTCCAACATGCTAGACACGTGCAGAACCGTCAAGGTTACCATTCGATATCTCTAAAATACCTGTTCACACAAATATTGTTTAGACCGCATGCAACAGAACTGTGTATGTCAGTGTCATTCAGTCACTTCCCATGTATTGTTAATTTTTTGTGCAGTACAGTTAGACGGGAGATGGTGGAATATAAATCTAGATATTTGTTCTTATTATGAAGTGCACTAGAGGTGAATCCAGGTATAAGCCACCATTTCTTCTTCTTAAATATATGCTAGATGTAAGGAAAAAAAAGAAGATGCAAATGAGAGAGAAGCAATTTTACAAGACAGACATTGATGAAGATGAATTCATATTGTAACTTTTTTTGAGTGGTGTGCTGTGGATATAAGGTAATACAAGGACTTTAGTACAGTTCTAATATTTTAAATTTGACTTAATTCATTAAATACCTTGATTATGCATAAACATTAATTAATATTTGTGCTTGAAGTTCCTCACTTGTATTTAATACGTTAAATTCAGACTTGATTGGCCTTTGAGGTGCAGATGATGTGAATTGTGTGTTATTACGCACCATTCGCAGTACATTGTATCTTATATAACCTAAAAGAGGTAAAACATTTGTTTTGCTGTTGAACAGCCGGTACAGTCCTGACGCTTGTGTCTTTGTGCATACGTGTTTTTTTCCTGAACACACAATACAGTGTCATTCTCTCAGATTCTTGTCAGTGTAAAATGGTACATGCAACACAGAGTACAATGCTTAAGTTTATCAGTTAATAAGGTTCATCTCCACATCTGATAATGTTCTCAATTTTAAAAAAGCCTCAAAGACAACGTAAACAATAATTTCATTCACCTTTGCCTTTGCTGACTATTGTTTTCTCTTTTAATTAAACAGATTCATGTGTATTTCCCGAGGTGTTATCCAGTATTTGACTTTCAATGCCTATTTGTTAGCCAAACTGGAATATTTGTCTGATTTATTAAATAAAACGTTGTAATATATTTCTGTTGCATTTATTGTTTTATTAAATATTATTTTTCTAATGTTGCCTGGAAAATCTTTGGAGAAAACATTATTACAGAGCATATTCGCAGTCATGACAATATACTAAAAAACCTACATTTCTCAACACTTAAAGTCCAGCTGCTTTTTTTTACGACGTGTGTCCAGTTTTAGTGGCATCTTAGGTTTGCACACAAGCATTGAAAGAAATATGATTCCTACCACCACAATTGTTTCCCTTGTAAGCATCACCAGAGGTAATTCTGTAATTTCTCAGTAAAAAATAAAATAGCACTTTATTTAATATATGAAAAGTTGACGTATTGCCATCCAAACATCTGGGCGACAGTCGAGTTCGAGTTCCCTTACATTTGGTTCTCCGTGTCGTGAAGGTCGGGCTGCTTTAAACTGTTGCCGCAGTTTGTGTCTTAGCAGTTGAGCCTCAGTGACATCCCATCTTGGGTAGCTGTTTGGTCCCGATGAGATAACACTGAGGCTGAATGAAACTGAGAAGGTGCCTGTTTTAAGGTTTATGTAAAGTCATGTGGTGTTATAAATCTAGTGCAACTACATTTACATTTAAATTAAAGGGGTTCTCATCAGGGATTATTTCCTTAGACTCTTAGACACAACTGTGTTTTACAGGCTGTGTTCTCGTCATGAGCACAAGGATCATGTGTAAAATTGTTGGTTGCGCAGATAAAAATGTTGTGAAACACACAGCATTATATAAGTAAGTGGGTGTTTGTCATCACTTTGTAAGCTTGCATTCCCAACAGGGTTTTTCTCAACACTTAACACAGTCTGGGCACATTAGTAACACCTTGCATTAGCTTTCTCATTTATGCTTACCTTGCATCACCTGTTTGCTGAACAGTTGCATCAGTGAGAACAAATGTTCAGCTGCCGTGTTGGTGTAGATAGAAGTTTCCCATAGGAACAGACCTGGGATCAGATTACTCTTTTACACCCTAACGTGAACCATAAATGACAAAAACGAAAAAGCGGCCACTGGCTAGTGACATGGGAAAAAAAAGCCTGATGTCTGTATAATGCAACAACTGGGAATATGCTTAATGTATATAAACTCAAACACCTTCTTGCCACGCAAAAGGGCGATTTAAAGGATGGTAGAGACAACAACATTACATTCCTCAGGAGCCCATATGACAAGAAAGCCATTAATATTTACCCTGCAGCATGTATAACTCTACTTCTACATGGACATAATGCCAACCCTGTCTAACTCAAGGTGAACACGCCCCTTTGTTCATATCCAAAACGTCCAATCACCACAGACGTCTCAGCAACTCTATTTTTCATTACCGCCCAATCACAGCTTGGGTTGGTCACCACATTGAGGAGAGATAGCCATTGTCTCCCAGACTGGTCCAATCCAGCAATGGCATTAATCCCTGTGGAGTGTGTTTATTAGGCCCTGGCCCCAGTGATCTGCTGCCACATGCAGGAAAGTTCTGCAGTAAGTGAAGAAGACTGCAGGACACTGGGAACTCTAAGGTAAGATGGATTGATGTGATGTGACGTCTCTTTAGTCCTCTTAGATTTTCCATGTGGAGCATTTATGCGTGACTGTAGCATTTTGATGTAAAATTTAGACTTTTAAAAACATGACTGGAACTCTCAAGGGGTCAAAATTTACAAAAATGAAATGTGGATAATCAAAACTAACCCTTTGCTCTCCTCTTTCAGCGCCTACCAGTTTCTCCTTCCAGCATCAGCACTTCTTCCCCACAATGTTCAACACCACCCTGAGCCCTGCCACCAACCTCTACGTGAACTCCACCACCCCTGGTGTCCCCCGTGGAACTCCACCATGGTACCAGTTCCCAGTATGTGCGGTGTCCCCTTACGCCTTCATTTTCTACTTTGGGGTCAAGGTGTTCAACCTGGCGGTGGGGACGCCCTGTAACGTCCTGGTCATCTGGCAGATCGCCACCAAGAAAAGTGACGTGTCCACCTCTGACATCTTCATCTTCAACCTGGCCATCTTGGACGCCTACTTCTGCCTGATGACGCCCATAGAGATGGTCAACCGGCTGCTGCTGGATGACAGTCGCATCTGGTACTCTCAGAGGTTTGCATATGGGATCAAGGACGTAGCGCCACTCTTTCTGGTGAGTTTTTGTGTGCGATACTGTACACCAGTGAAGTGGTTAATCTTTGCATATTAAAAGGCCAAAGTATAATAATTGCCACAGTGTATTTGATATTCAGGACTTTCTTCGACCCTGGAACTTAGTGGAAATGGCAGTTAAAACAGGCCTTTCTTAACCTGTTGCCTATGATGATAGAGTTTCTCATAAAAGCATTTTGACAGATTGCTTCAAAGCACAATTAGACATTTATACATTGTAATTTCAGTTATTTGTATGTTTGTGCTCAGATCAACTTTTCTCCCGGTGAAGTCTGAAGTGTCATTAGCACTTCCTTGTGATATTCAGTGGAAGAGGCACTTAAAATTACAACTTCAAGTTTACTTTATCCAAATTTCTTGCATATTTGTGTTTATTTTCAACACCGAAAGCACATGTATGCCTACATGTAAAAACAACCTGAGGGTTGAAACCATTGGGTATGGGTGTGTTAAAAAATGTGAGCCTGTACATTGGTTTTCTGAATGTAGAAAACAAAGTATATGTTTTTCTAATATGATATTATTTCACTGATCTGTTGTTCCAGGTGTGCATCTGCCTAGACCGCTACGTGGCCGTGGTCCACCCGGTACTGTTCAGCAGTATCCGAGACAATAAAATCCGCATTGGCATTTCTGTGGTGACCTGGGGCCTCATCCTGGCCTACGGCCTCACCAAGTGCACTCTGGGAGTCATGAGCGTCAACGAGGTCTTCAGCGGTGTCATCCTCTTTGCCTTTGCAGTCATGATCTTCTGCAACATCTCCGTCATCTGGGTCCTTAGACGTTCGGTGGCGGGAAAGGAGGAGATGCACCCTGTAAAGAAGAAGGCCTTAAAGATGGTGCTGATCATCCTGGCCATCATCGTGGTCAACTACCTGCCCCCCGTGGCTCTCATGCCCTTCGTGTCGTACTACTCGTTCGTGGCGTTCCGCTGCAAGATCAGCATCAGCGTGTTCTCCATCATGGATCTGAGCTGCAGCATTGAGCCGCTCCTCTACATCACGAAGATGGATCGCGTGGACGGCAGCTGCTGTGGGAGGAGTGTCTCTAAGCTGCCGCATGATGTCAAGGTTTGATCAGGCCTCCAATCACAAATCACCCCCAGCTTGGAAATTTGAAAACACAGTAACTACATATTTGGTCAAAATTGTGTTGGACTACATCTGACTTTTTTGGCATTTGTTTCTCTCTAAAAAAATGATTATGCTACAAAAAAATGATCATTTCTGTGAACGCAGCACACTCAATTTGCAGCAACAACAAAAAAGAGCAAAAATAAATAAAAACAAGGCAGCTGGTGAAGTGGGTACTCCAAACCATTCAAGATAAATAATTTGAACCAAGGTAGATTATTCATGTAAAGTTGAGTTTGTTCTCTACATCTTCTATAGCAACCGGTATTAGAAACATTCTCTTTAACACACACACCTATTTGTGTCCATTATAATGGCAGCCTGGGGCAGAAACTGGTTTACAGAGCACTGATTAAGCTCTTAGCCAGTCATTAATTAAGCCTCATAATCAGAAATGCACCGTGGGACCAATTAGCTACAGTTTAATGAGTGGGCATGCAGATTGTGTAAGTGGTTAACAAACTAAATACTTAACACACTGTAATTAATAAAGGAACACAAGTGTGCAATGTAATGACTGTATTACATGATATAAGTTGAAACTCCTTTAATAAGAGCCGAGAGTTAGAAACTGACAAATATAATTCAAACTCAAAATGAGCTGTGGTAACTGTCAGTTGTTCTGTCTGTGGCTGACATTTTCTTTCTTCAGAATAGATTTAATGCATAAAAATATCCCTGTATGAGGAATGACCTCTGATATACTGTAGATAAACATGTGTTTATATTGAATAAAACTAAATAAATGAAATGTTTCCTAAGTGTCAGTCATCTTACAGTACATGTGTGAAAACACGTAAAGTGCAGGACTGTCTTTGCATTTCATATTTTGATTAGAAAAATGGAATTTTACACTTTATCAATGAATTAAAACAACCTAACATTTATAATACAAACTATTGGGTCTTATTTGTTATATATTAAATAATAAATACATTTATAAATGTGTAAGAAATCCCTTTTTTGTTTTTGATGGAACAGTATCATGTTCTGAGCCAGACAGAAAAAACATCAGCTGTACTTCACTTAAAATCTCTTAAGTTTTGTGTTTAGTTTGCAACTTCTCAACTTCCATCTTATTCAGAGCCTTTCATAATTGACAGAGAAAAATTAATATTTAAAAACTTTAAAGCTGATCTAATTTGCATGTCCTGTAGACTTGCCATGATTTCATTTTTAATTAGATATTCAGAAATCTGTCAATTTTGGAATTGTAATGTAATGCCACCAGGCAGACAACACTTCACTAGCCAGCTCACATACTTGCTGGTGCAAAGACAAGACTTGGCTAAATTAATGATTCTGATTTTTTTCCAACATCTCCAGTATTGAAAGAGAATCCTACTCCCATATCATGACCATTTCTGCCTGCAGCATTTACAGTAAATTAAGGTGTCTCTGTTATTTTATTGAATTATTTTCTCAGCTAAAGGAAGGTATTATCAGAATCAAGTTTATTGTTTATAATAAGCAAGTTTTCACATTCAAGAAATTTGCTATGGTGCATTGGTGCGTAACAGTAAACATAGAGAAATAATAAAGTAGAAAAGAACAAGTACTGCAAAGGTCAAGAAACACACACATTATATATATATATATATATATATATATATATATATATATATATATATATATAATAGAAATATTTACAAAACAGAATATGAAAAAAATGATTAAAATATGTGCAATACATATGTTTTTAAAATGAAAAAGCTGTACAGTTTGTCCAGGGATTATGCAAAGCGGTTTTTAACATGTGAGAAGGATTCAAACTTCAAGTAGCAGCATTAAATCTGAGTAATTTTGATGTGTAGTTCCTTCAGACTTTCCAGGCTGGCTTCAGGTCCGTCTTCTGAGGTCACATATCCAGGATAAATGGGGTAAAACTGAGGTGGTGGTTTCGTGGTGTCATCCCCTGTCCCTGGTGATGAAGGTAGAAACAGTGGTAGCAACTTGGCGTGGGCGTAGTCAATCTCAAAACCCTCAAAAATAAGGCCCACCCCCCAGGCACCCAACCCCTCCTCAAGAAGCCTCGACACCTCCCGGGTTGCCAGCACCAGTCCCTCATAGTCCGCTTTTTCTAGTCTGAATATATCAGAGGTCAAAGGTCGGCGTGGGATCAGCACAGTAAAGCCAGGGGAGTTGGGGAAAGGAGTGAGAAAGGCCACGTGACCCTCGTCCTCCCACACCCTCCACTGCTGCTCCTCCCCGCGAACGATGCGCGAAAACAGGCCAGGGTGAGCCGGATCGTCCCCGAGGAAAGTGACGTTGGGTGGGGCGTCAGGTACCGGGAGCTTGGCTCGAATCTTGGCCTGGATTTCAGTCAGTCTGGAGTCACTCCATCGGGGAGCAGTCTTGGAGGTGCAGTAGCCGGGGTCAAGGGCGTTGTGCTCCTCGTCTCCTGCCAGGTGAGGGCGCCACTCTGCATCCAGTCCATGAAGAGGGAGGACACGGATCTGTGGAAATGAAAATAGTTTTACATTTCGTTACTCAAACTCTGATAGACAGCCTGCTGATGACTAGCTCAGCTGTGGCTCAAAGGATTTCAAAAAACTGGAACTTTCTTGAGTCGCAATCTGTGTAACTTTGACTTCTTTCCTTTTAACTTCCCCAAGCAAATGGTAAAAAATAGAAAAATAGAAATAGATAAATGTGTAAAATCAAAAAGTCCAAATTTCCATGTAATTCTTTTTTAAATAGACTTTGTATAAATATTTTATTAATAGACAATACATATGATAATATTTTATTTATTCTCACAAGGATGAATATTATTAACGACTACATCTCCTTTTTTTGACAGTGCACCTATATCTAAGACTCATGAAAGCTGTAGTTACATTTGCTTGTATAATAATTGTTTGAACCACCTGGGAAAAACGCTAGTAGTTGTGAGACTTTTTTCACCATGACAGGAGTAAAGTTCAAGAAATTACTGAATACTTGACATCACTACTATTGGCACGTAGCTACAATATCTGGTTTTACTGTACAGCCAACCAGTCTATCCACAGAGAAACCCTCACCTGGGCCGGTCTGTCTCTGTGAGGTCTGCTGACCAGCGCACACCTCCGGACTGCCAGCCGGTCACACAGCAGCTCCGCCACAGCTCTCGCCCCCAACAGCCAGGATAAGAACTCCTGCTTCTCCAGCTGGAAGATGCTGCCTCCCGGGCCGCCAGGGGTGCTGCGCTCCAGGATAACAGAGCCTGGGGTCCACGGCCGGGGATGAAGGTAGGCCACCAGCCCCTCTGACTCCCAGATGACGTGACGGGGAGGAGTGGACGACATTCTGCGGAGCCTGGAGTGAAGAGCACGAAGAAGATACAAGTCAGATAACAGTTTTTTACTCCTTACAATTTAGTAGTAAAAATAAGAGGATAACATTATTATACATTCTTATTGTCCACATGAAAAGATTGACATAAGAATTAATAAGAAATTAACAATAAAATTAAGCTTAAGGCAGATGTGACATCAGTTAGTGATAGCAACAGTAACACAAGGAAACTTGTGTTTTGAGCATCCCTACATAAATCACTTCATTGAGGAGACATAAAACCTTAACGTGAGGTCAAGTTTTGTATTTTTCATGAGTCAAATCATTTTTTTATGTTCATGGTTGTGGCACATAAAGCAACCAACCACTACAACACCAGACTCATAAGGAAAAAAAGTTGATCTTTAAGCTGTGTACTGATGTATTGGTGAGTATCTGTGGAGACTGTAGGCTGTATATACGGCAGTGGGGGAACGTAACTCTGTACATTTACTAAATGACCAACAGTAACTTAACTTATGTGCCTGAATTGTAGCTAAAAAAAGTAACCTGTTACACTGCAACCATGCTGATACTCTGTATATATAGCCTATATATACTCTTCATTATTTCCAAAATTATAAACAAAATTACATTACAAAATTACATCACTGACATGCAGTAAAAAAGAAAGAAAATCTATACTTAATCTTAAAATATATTATATTACATTATATTATAGGAATATTACTGTTAGTATCTACAAAGAGAAAGTATTTCGGTATGAAAACCCACATTTTTAACTTAAGCAAGTATTATATATCATAAAATCAGTTGAAAATTCAGCGAGTTATGATGATTTTACTTGTGGACGGACCTCCTGCGCATGCTCCACACAGGCTTCCCCGTACCAATATGGCGGCCGCGCAGACGCGTCGCTGTACTGCGCAGCCGCGGCAAACCCGGTATCTACGTGAATCCATCTACAAGTTTTCTCTCGACTTCATATTTTAATAACAGTAAACTACAATATTGTGTCCTTACGTTGAATAATTATATTAAACCAGAGACTTTTAGCTCAGGTAAATCCGTCATAGTACAAAACCAAAGTACCACGATCTTAAAACTTAGTTCACTAAAATCGACTTCAATAAAAAGCCACATTGCAATGAAATACAGGCTACTGAGAAAATGACATGTATGCCGATTGCACCTGCAGATCGAAATTAATCAGAAAACAGTCTCATTGGTGGCGTGACACGCGTTTTTACTGTGAAAAAATAGGACCCTAACTTAAAACGCCTGATTTTATAATGGAGTTTGGTTTACGGTCCGTCCACTAGAGAGACGGCGGAAGCAGAAGGTCTTTAACGTTAATAATTAACACATACTGAGCTGACCTACCTTGTAATAATGAACCTTGTAAACAGCATAAAGTAGCGCACGAATTCGGGGGTCAAACCGACCTGTTTTCGGCTTGTTTCGACTCGTAGTAAAAAGCACAAACAGCTGCCAGAAGACAAACCAGCCACATCAGGCAGGCTCTGAAAACCAGTCACATGATAAAAGCCTCTTCCTCTTCTTCTTCTTTAGATTTAATGGAGTTTGGCAAACCAGTTTAAAGTTGCAACACACCATCTGTTGGACTGGAAGGTGGAGCAGTAGTAAAGAGCAGGACAACCCTACATTTTCTCAGCTGAACCTGTTCTAAGAAGTTAATTAAATTACTATTATTTCCATGATGCATTACCAAGAAGATTTGCTAATGTAATGTAATGTAATGTAATGTAGTGGATGTAAATTCAAGCCCGGACGCCCTTCTCCCTAACTCCTCCAGCTCCTCTTGGTGGATCTGAAGGCCTTTCGAGGCCAGATTGGAAATTAAACCCCTCAAGGATAGGTAATAGAAACTTCCATTAACTACTTCCTTTATTTTTTTTCTTTAAATACCAGTGTGAAATGAATGGCACCCAGTAGCAGAGGATGTCTGTGTAAATCCCACGGTTTGCTTTAAAAAGTATTTTTTGTATTAGGGTACAAAAACAATGTTAAAACTTGACATCTGATAAATGTTGGTTTGCCCACTCATCACAGTGTCAGTTTGACCCGTGTCAGCACAGCTTGTGACCTGTTGACGCAGCTGTCCCAAAGTGTGCCATGACAATCTCACCCTCCACCAAGAAATGTTGATCACAGTGACATTCAACAGAGGCTCTGCTCACTGGGCTCCCTGATCCCTTGTTATGATATACAGTAGGTCACACAATAATTACCTGTTTCTTTTTACACACATAATCTACCAAGTAAATCATCTTCTGTGGGACATAAAATCTTTGTTTGCTTTTTTCAGACAGTGACACCAGGTGGAGCCCTTGAGCTGCAGACAAAGGGGATTAAATTGCTAGAATAAAAAGGTTTAGAAACAAATTAAACACCATTTTGCAATAAAAAACCCTTTGATTCATAACTATTTGTCCAACACACATTTCATCTGCACCAATTAATCAGATTTTCTGTTTCAACAGAGTGTGAATTCCTCCCATGTTGGCCTTATTCTCAGAAGTTGACATACTTCCTCTTTCTGCAGAATGTCAGTGTAAAAACCAGATGGAGTGCTTGTCCTGTCTCCACCCATTTCTCAGTTACTATGGCACATTACTACACACACACACACACACACACACACACACACACACACACTTATAAATGTATACTTATGAGGACCCTCTTTGACATAATGCATTCCTTAGCTCCTAATCTTATCTTTAACCGTCACAACTACTGAACACCCTCTGACTTTAACCCAAAACACAATTCTAACCCCAATCCAAGCCTTAACCCTTAAATAGCAGTTTGAGGAAGTGAGGACAAAACAGATGTCCCTGAAAAATGTATCGCATTGGTCCTCACAAAGATAGACATATATGTTCACACTAATATCTCTGTGTGCTGAGCTTTCAAAAAGTTTTCACTGCAAACTTTAACCAGATGAAAGTATTTTAGTACCTTTGAAGTAAATATAATAAACAGAAAAAAGGAACATTACACTCTTAAGCAACACTGTCAAATATGACAAATATATTATGGAGTGGAGTTTCTCACATATAAGATAAAGCAGAAATTTATGGCCCTCCTCATATATTGCATTACCACGACACTGAGTATAAGGAAACTGTGTATGGTAACACATTCTTCGAGAAACTGAATTCACTGGCATGTGCTGTAAAACATATGTGGGGATAGTATATTACATCATTTCCAATATATGTCCAGATAAATGCTAATTCCTTTGGTTTCCATGTGGACTCACGTGAAAGACAGTGAGGTACAGTGAACAAATATGTCGTCCCACTTTCTGGGAGTAAATCTGTCTTCCTAATCTGCAGCCCATGACCTCAGTAATGAGCTCAGCTGCTCAGAGATCCTCTGCGGAGCAAATCAGCTGAAGACCAGCACGATGATTCACTCAGCCAGAGTGGGCAGAGGGTCACACTGCGAGAAATTCAGCAGTGGAGTACAGAAATATCTTTCTCGTGATGACCCACAAGTGCTCTCATACTGTTTTAACTAAAGTTTCTGGTGTAAAAATCTACACAGTTCCTTTTAAAGAGGAACCATTTAAAAAAAAAAAAAGTCAGTATCAGAGTTGTAGTAGTGTTTGAAGGCAATCTGGTTAATCCCTTTTAGTTTTATGTTAATTCAGAAAACTACAGGGGGTTTTAAGAGTTACTTACACATTCAAAAGGCAGACGGGACAGGATTCATACAGGATCATTTAAATTTAAGAATGGAATAAAATTAAATAAATAATCCTATATTTGGCAAGTATATCAGGAAGTTCTGTTGCAATGCTTCCAGAGTTCAAGTACAAAACTTGAACAAAAAAGGACTTTACAAGTACAGATTAGAAATGTCCAAAGACACATTTACACAAAAAAGCTCCTCAGTTACAGTAACATAAAATGTACTTAGACGGGTAAATTACTCCCACTGCCTCACAGTTTCATGTTTTACTTTGGTTTACTGGTGCAGGACAGAGGTGTAAAGTAGGAAACATTTACTGACACAGGATGTGATGTAACAAACTCTTGAATGACTAACCCACAAACATGTACACCAGGAGGAATTAGGATTCTTAGATATCAACACATACACTTCCTGATCCTGGGGTCATGTAAAAGTAAAAAGATCTACAGCAACGTTTCTCTGTTTGACTGTAACTAACTCATCCCAAAACTTGCACCTTCACCTTGTTTAGGGTCTGCTTAATGCTTTAGCCTCATGTGGTTTATGAGTGTATCCAGCTGCACTGGGTCATGTTGACGAATGGCAGGAGCTGTAGTGAAGTGTTATGTGTTGAAACCTGCTGACGTGGGTTTGCTCCTGTAACCCCGCCTTCACCTGTTCTCCACCACAGACAGCGTAAACACAGTATGCTGGTGCTTTCTCACACACTGCTTCTATTTCCCCTCATTCTCCTTCCCATTTCCATTATTCTCGCTTTAAAATAGTTTGGGGGCCCTCCACGGTTTGGTTGTGGCTGTTGGAGGTCAATACCAGTAGTGATTCTGAGTGACTGAATCTGCTCATTTACTGGGAAAAAGTGGGCATGTCTGAATCATCACTAGATCATCATTAGAGTCTAAAACACACTTAACGTCAGACAGAGGAAATTGTTGGTTGAGCCAACTTTATAGTAAACACCAAGGAGCTATGGAGCGTGACTGTCCCAGTATACAGTATCTCTAACATGTGTGTTAGTTGTTTTGCCTTCAGCACATAAAACTTCTGCTTCATTTTCTTGCTTGTGTATTTCCACTTGTTTATTTCTTCGTATCACAGTCAAACACACATTTGTGTAGCAGCTGCTGTACTGTTGAAGTATAAACTATAAAATAGTGTGAAACAGGGCCGGTCAACTATTTCTTATGTTCACCATATTAGTTTTGTGTGTTAGTATGTTAACAGTAGCACTAAACACGAAGTACAGATGAGGCTGGTTTTAATAACATTGCTTTTGCAGCTTTTTAGTCGTAAAACTATGGACAAATTAAAATGTTGAACCAGTGTGGGCTAGATAAAAAGTCTGGGGATCAACAAAGTTACATTACAATTCATCTTGGAAACCAATTTATCTGGGGAACATAAATGTCTGTACACATTTTAATGGCCATCTGTAATGGCAATCTGAAAATTTTCAGTCTGGACCGAAGCATGTTTGATGTATTGGTCTGTAAAGTGGGCTTTAGAAATGGAGTTGTCATTCAGGTGACATCTAGAAGTGCCATGTTAAAGGCGTTAAAACATATTTGTTGTTTTATTCTTAAATACATTATATCACTCATCTAAGCGGCTTCATCAGTCTTCTTCACTTTCTCTCAGTAAGCATATTCTGAAATGATGCAAAATCCAGGTGAAATCTGTTTTAAATGATCTACTCCTTTTGAATATAGTTTAAATGTCCCCAGACTTTCCTGTGTTTCTGTGTTGAGTAACACAGTTTTTATTATCATTAAGCTTATCATTAAGTAAATTTTGAATGGAAATTTACAATAGAAAAAGAACAACACATGGAACCAGTAGCTCGACACAATTTGCTGCTTTATCATAGAAGTGTCAACACAGGTAGCAACTATTTGCAGCCCAAGATAAATCCCATAATCCAGTTGTTAATGGTTGACTTTTTTATTTGTAAATAATAATGAATTCAACACTTGAACACCTCCGACTTGTAGCCACAATGTATCATATCAATATGACCGCATCCACAGGCCAAGTTCAAACAAGATTAGTATATCCATCACGCGGACGCATGTGTTATAATTCAAATCAGCCAGGAAAAGACTTGGGAACGTCCCGAGGTCAGAATATTAGAATGTGTCAGATTGCTTGCTGTCGCTGACTTACAGTAGACAACTATGAATAGCACAGCCGTACTAGGTTTCACCCCATGGTTAGCCAAATGGCATCAAGTCATGTAATGTGATTTGAAATACATAGCTGAGGATTGTCTCTACAGCCTGCACTTTAGGCTGCACCCTTTAGAGCCGGTTTAACTGGGGTTGGCTCCAGGCAACAGGTCTGAACAAATATGATGAGGTACACCGGCCAGGTACACCTGGCTAAAACATATTCCAATACAATAGCTCTGCAACAAATCCCACCTCAATTAAATTAAAGGTTAGATTTTGTCAACAAAGGCTGGAAAAAATATTGAAACACCTTTCAGTATAAAGCAAAACAATTCAACAGCACCACAAACTGCAGCCTGCATCAACACGTCTCTATAACAGGTCCTGGACTGATCAGGGAGGATTTTAATTTTGTGTTAAAAAACACTTCTACCCATAGATGAATCAATGTTTAATATGCTTTATATCAACAGTAGTTACGTCAGAGCAGATCATCAATTTCATGGTCTTTGGCTTTGCAACAATGGCACATTTTAGCACACAAGGCCCCTTCTGAGCTTTTCAGGGGCCAATTCATAATGAACCGTGTTGCCCTTTTAAAAATATTTGTGCAAAACAAAAGCCAAGCATCAGAGTGACAGTGACAGGGTTAATTGAGTCATTCATGAATCGCTCCCTCTGGCCTTACTTAGCACAGAGGACTTTGCTTTGAAATGTCCCGACTACAAAGCAGCCTGTTGTGCGTCCTACGTAAAACAAACCTTTAGTTCAGACCAACTCAGTCATGAAAACCTCATGAACTAAGACACATGACTGCACACAAACACGCACAGATTCTGGTCCGACGCTGTCCTCAACAGCTAAATGACAACCCGTCACTGTGCTGCCAATAAATGAACTGAATGGAACCGCCGTGATCCTGATTACTACGGGCCGCAGAGGAATGTGACAAGACAAGAATAATCTGCGGTGGTTTGCCTGGAGCCACCACACCCATGATCTGCTCATGTGGTTAAAAAACTGTACGAAGATGACTTTTACCAGATACTTTGTACTAGATACTTCCTTTGTACTGTCCAGCAATCCATAGTGCTTTAAAACAACTTCTCAACCTTGGCTACGTACATGTGTGAAGCGTGTTTGATGTTTCTCTCACAGTAACCGGCCTCCACGTGCATGAAGACCTCAGCGTTACCCGGGATACTAAAGGTCACGTCCCACGTGAGGATGAAACTTATCTGTAAAGTATCTTCTACCTACTTCTACTGATAAGATCATATTTTAGATGGACAAGCAGGTAGAGGCATTCGTAGCAATAGTCAGATAAGTTGGAAGTAGTGAGTAAACCAAACTGTATACTGTGATATAGTAATACCACACTGTCAAATTACTCCACTACAAGTTAAAGTAGTTTTTAATTACTGGATGAAAACAAATGTGACCTAAAGAAACAGGAATCACAACAATTAATGGAGATTTGAGCGTGAGTACATGTAATTAAACAACATTAATTAACCTTCTGAAAGACTCATTTGTAGCCTACATTTCAAAGTCATAAAAACGCATCCTTTACTATGTCTTTCTGTCTGTCTACAGCTGGGTCGCTCTTCTTATCTGACTCTTCTCAGGAGGGCAAGGCCTCATTACTGTGGAATCTGTCAGGGAGGAGTGTGTGTGCGTGTGCGTGTTTGTGTGTGTTTGTGTGTGTGTGTGTGCTTAAAGGGTTTTACTGCCAAAACTAAATTTGCACAGCTGCTTGACAGTAGTCAGCACATTGAGCTGACTGGTATCACTTTCAGGGATACTACACTGACGTATATTCAGTCTCAGGACTTTGGAAACAGTTCTACAGGCTGTCCTCAAAAATATGTGTCCAAATGTGACCGCACTTCCAAACGGTGGTTCATATACATGTGTGGCAGTCCAGCTTTGGACCAAACTGCACAGGGACATCTGTTGTACTCCCCTCCCCCCCTGACACCCACCTGTGAGACTGCTGAGTGTAGTCTGGTTTCACAGTTACAAGGCCCTTCCCATAAAACTTTCGCCCAGATGTGTCTCGCTTTCTTCCTCCTCGTCTCTCATTTCCTGATCGAGAGCTGTAATAAGTTTAGCTCCAGGCACTGACATGTGAATTCACTTCAGCTTTCTGCAGCTGAAAGTTGGAACTTGCTTGGCAGGTTAAGTCCGGGGAAACTGTATGCAAATCAACACAAACTATCAGCTATTTTCATTGTGGATTGTAACCTGTTTCAGACGGATATTTCAGAATAATTAAAATACTAGTACGACACAAGTCTGCAGCAAGATTTCAATAAATTTTGTCCCCATGGCACATTTCGAGTTTCCTTCTTTAAAGCTAGATTTATCATTTATTTTGTTATATATGTTTGACATCCAGAATTTACATATTAAAGTTTGACTTCCAATAAAAGTTATCCATTGTTTCTACTATGATCCTATTTGAGAATACAGTCCTGTTTCACACCTGCTCATACACTGTACTGCTGTACACAAATCAGCATCCCACAATATTTGTACTGATGTAAATCTTTTCTCAGTAAACTACGCAGGAATAGCAATTTCAAAATATGCACTTTCTTTGGTTCACTACCCTTTTGGTTTATAGTTTATACCCCTTTAATGATAACTTTGTGTTATCTCAAATATCCAGCAAAAACTAAACATTCTTTGGTTCCAGCTTCTCAATTTTTTTTAATTCGCAGCTTTTCAGTTTTATATCTTTATAAATTTTTATTTTAAGACATCACCGTGGGCTTTCTGTTTTGTCACATTTTATGGAGGGAACTAATAATTTAAGAAACTGATAAACAAAAATAATCAAAGACTGTAGGTGGTTTCTGGTGTACACAACTAAAATTATTAAGTCATACTTCATAGAATTTAATTATTCTGCAGTCAGTAAAGCACATCACACAAGTCACTTGGGTACTGATAGATATTTATTAGAAAAAGAAAAGAAAGCATTTTTACAAGCCAAACAGCTGCACTAAGAGACTGAGCTACTGGGGAAGTAACTATCATGTTTTATCCAGCATTAAAATTACAAAAGCCACAATCGGCAAGCAAAGTAGCAGAAAACTATATACACAAAGGAGAAAAAAGAAACATGTTGACAGTGTAACATCAAGAATTCATAAATAGGTTGAGGCCCCTTTCTGGACTTGAAGCTGTTAAGAAGAAGGTTGAAATGGGTTGATGCCGGGTTAAAAAGGAGTGGGTAACAAGGTAGAAGTGGTATCTCACTTTACTGACACAGGAGCTGTTTTATTGACGCTGAGCTGGGTTCTGGCTATTGGCTGATGCTGGGAGTGTGAGGAAAATATCTTCAAGGAGTTTCAAGTCTACAACACTACTGGGAGCTATGGTGACTCATGTTTTGCATGCCTAGTCTACAAAGACAAATATACACCCTGCCTGTTAGTACAAGTACTGCTAGTAAGACAGGGAGTACATTACGGGGATCCAACAGGGGACCGAGAGACAAGCATGTACAGATGCTTCACCTGACTACCTCCCAGCCCCCTGATCTACACTAATCTCATCAACTTACAGAGGCTTTCCACTTTTCATCCAGCCATTCCCTCGTCTCTGTTCAGTGGCTAGTTTCATACATCCAGCCTCACATGCCATTGTTCTCTTAAAACACGTACTTCTGATACTGAAGCGGATTTAATGGCATGCGAGTACTGGAACAGAAACAACGCCGTCACTACGCTAATACAGCAGACCGTTTCCTCACACAGAACCTGGGTACTAAGCCACTGAGGTGGTTTTTACGCGGCGCTTACGAACTTCCTCCATCAGGTCCTTGAGGTACTGAATCTCCCGGCTAATGGACTCCGCCTTCTCCGTCAGCTCATGGTTCCTCTTCTCCAGCCCTTCGAGCTCTGTGCCAAGCTGCTCCTGCTCGACCCTCTTCTTCTGTCTGTACCGAGTGGCTGCCGTCTTGTTCTGCTCCATCTTCTTCAGTTTCTTCTCCACCTTGGGTGCACCAGACACAGATTTGACCCTGGAGGCTTTGGCAGAAGGGGAGGACGCGTTGGGCTCTGGTTTGGAGTAGGGTTTGGTCCTGGAGGAACCAGCTGTGGAGGAGGGGATGGGAGGAGAGAGGAGGCGAGCAGGTGAGCTGGCAACGGACTCTATGCCAGAGTCGCTGTCGCAGTCACTTGATGGAGGAGAGGTTTTAATGGACTGGTCAGGGAGAGATACGAGGTGCGGCTCATCTTCACTGGTGAGAACCACCAGAAAGTGGCCGGAGGGGGGAAGAGAGAGCACAATGGGGCTGGTGGTCTGAATGCTTCCACTGGGGTCTGGAATGATGGTGGCTGTGAGGGATGTGGCAGCTTTCTCTGCATCCAGGACATCCACTTCACTCCCCAGCTCCAATGCGTAGACTGGAGAGGGGGGAGACGGAGAGGGAGGCTCAGACTTCAAAACAACCTCCTGGTCGGGAGCCACCTCTGTCTTATTGGCCGCAGCTGCCACAGGGAGTGGGAGCTCCAGGGGGAGAGAGGGGATGCTGGGCAGCGGCAGACCCAGCGGCAGGTTGTCGTGCGGGGTGGGGATAGTTGTGTCAAAGGATTCTAGATCCAGATCCATGTGGGAGTCGAGGGAGGCCAGGAGATCTTCGGGGGAGCTGGGAGACTCGTCGGATGAGCACGAGCCAATGAGGGAATCCAGGTCAAATTCACTCAGGTCGATTTTTTCTGACATCCAGTCCATGCCTGTAAAAGAGTCATCTGCTGACAGAGCGGAGTTACTCATTAGTATTTGATCAAAACAATAAGATGTCATATTGACTCTTGATTCAACAATGAACTTTAGCGTTTGTTGACTGCCACGCTGTACTGTCATTTTGTGACGCACGTAAACGCATGAGATGGATTATATTTACACACACTGAACAGATGCCATGAACCACAATGAGCTTCATACCAACTGAAGATATCAGAACAGCAGGTCACGCCTCATTATGAAATAAAACCAGTTGGAGCCAGTCTCAGCTGCATGCTTTAGAGCCACACCTGCCAGCTGCTAACCAATCAATTTTCTTCTTTGCCCACCCCACCTAACAATTACTCACTTACTCATGCCTGTAATGTTGGTGCCTTAGAAAAGGCAAAATACTTCACTCCCAGTATTCATTAGTATATTAAGGCATACATTTTTGAATACAATGGCACTGTCTCTAAAAAAGGGACAATGTGACTTTGTACAACATTTACCATCTAGGACACATTGCCTACAGGGCAGGAACCAACACAAAACCACACATAAAATATTTACGGCTGCCTGAAAGCAATTAACATTCCCAACTTCAGCTCTGAGAGGAGTCATGGAAGCTATTCCTGAACTCACTGACACAAAGAATGTGCTTATACGCTAACCTGTAATTTTACTTTGAACATCAGCAACATCTGAGTTATTGATTTTTCCTTCCAGATTAATCTGACTTAAATATTTAATAGAGCTTGAATTCAGTCTCACCCTTGCCATCGTCTGCTCCAACATGGGCGTCGAGCAGGTCGCTGGCATCCAGCCAGGGGAGGGACAGCGAGTCCGCTCCGGCCTTGGTTCCCAGGAATGAGGACGGATGGGGAGGAGGAGAGGGAGGTGGGGAGGCAGAAGAGAGCGGTGAGGACGATAAGGTCTGGTAGGGAGACGGGGGAGATGCGTAGGAGGAGAAAGACAGGGGGGGCGAAGCTGGTGCCTTCCCCTCTAGAGAGGAGGAGGGAGAAAGAGCTTCTTCTTCATCTTGGTCCAGAAGGGGCCCCATGGGGTCAGCCATCAGAAACGAGGGCCCTGTGGACAAAGACTTCCTCAATAAGTATATAATTTTCTGCACAAAATACTTATTTGATATGGTAAAATAATCTGTTTGGTCAGTTAAAATAAGCCATTTGATGCAAATAAGAGACACATTAAAAGGTTTAATAAAACCAAAGGCTCTAATAGGTCAACGTTAGGTTAATGCTACAAAATACAAATCAACATATTTGTTTACTGTGATGGAACATTTTTTTATTTTTTATTTATTCTTGATGTTAATTAAAAGTACAGGGAAGTTAAACTTTCCAATTTGCCACACTTTCCAGCCTGATATGCACACTGAGTGCTCTGTAGTCAGTGATGTTTGTGTTGGTGCTTTGGGAACGTTTGTCATCACAACACCAACCTAAGTACAGGGCCTCCACGTCCTCCAAGGCCAGCTGGGAGAGTGTCATGGCTGCTGCTGGTCAGTGGTAGCCGTGAATGGGTGAATAAAAACAGGGGCGAGTCTGATGACGTTATTAAGTCGAGCGGTTCGGTCCTGCTGTCGACAGCAGCAAAGCTGAGGGTGGTTGCCGAAAGAGACCTGGGTAAAGGAGAGAGATGCAAGCCATGTTACGGGGAGAAAATGGGTCTTGTACACAGTTTCAGTGTCAATTTAATAGCTTGAACAGGGGCAGAAACATTTTGGGAGCACCTCAGAAGAAAACAAAACGTAAACAGCCATGTTTGACTTTAAAGAAAAATGTGTAGGGACGACACAAATGTAGTTTAAAAAAAAAAAAAATCGTGTGAAAATACGCCACGTGGCTGATAACACTTTTAAGGCGGCCAACCCTCCCTCCATGTCTGAAAAAACTCCCCATACTGTGCGCACTTCCTCAAACAAAGACACATTTCCTGACAGCTACCCTCACGCAAGAGACGCAGCCGCACTACTTTCTTGTTGGCGTGTGCTCGGGTCGTTAAGGCTGTAAACGTCTCTCCCGTGGGGGAGGGAGGGAGGGAGAGGGAGAGAGGGGGGAGGCTAAATTTGGCTGATCCGCTGAGTGAAGCGTCAAAGCGGCGTTGATGTAAAAACACACCCCGCCCACCCGGGGGATAACATTTCCTAATTTGGTCATGCTTTGGCCGGTAACCCCGCCCCTGCCCGGCGGGACGTGGGCGGGTAACCGCCATTTTCACAACAGAGCCATCTGCGACGGCCGAGGAGACGGGGCCGTGCGCGCCATTTTGGACACGCCACGTTGTCACTGTTTAATATACACAAACACGGACACGGTGGGAAAAATACTAAACAGGATTGTTTTCGCCTTTAAATGCTTAATAACCTTAAACGAGGTGGTTAAGGAGATACAACACGGCAGGCCAACGGAAACACTAAACACAAGCGGACGACCGTTACTTCAACTGACAGTCCGTAATTTGACACTTCGACTCCAAACCAGGAAACACAACTCAGGATACACTTATTGTTTTTTTTCATGTGTTAATCAGTAGTTTCCTGTGCGATTAACCGCACTCAACAAGTCAGTTAACTTTATCAACAATAACAAGTCGAGTCGACAGTCGGCGTTACGCCCGGCTGAAGCCGGAGACACTCACGGAGGTGAAAATTTAGACGAAAAAATAACTCAAAACACTTACGCCATTTTGCCAGAAATAGCCAGTGCACTTAGCCGTTGCACTGCCGGGTTGTTGCCGCTGCAAGGTTGGCCGCCGCACGCCGTTACACAGCCATGTTAGCGCGGGAGAGCGTCCTGCGGGAGTCTGCGGGGTTTTCTACTGTTGCGGGAGCGAAGAACGGGCGTGAAGAGTCACACCGGTATATATATAGAGCCGCAGCGCCGCCGACTGCATTCCTCCGCGGTGTCACTCCGCGGGGGCGTTTGTTGTCTGTGTACGTAGCAGCGCGGGTGGGCGGAGACGAATGAATCACAAGCAATAACGAACTAAGCTCCTTCCAGCTGTGCACTGGGAGTACTGGTAACACGCATACCACTGTGATTGCGCCGCTCGAGTCTCGTTTGCGATTGGTTAGATGTGAACTGTGCACACAGCTGACAAAATAGAGCCGGTGGATCCATATGGGGCTTTAAGCACGAGCGCCTCTCTACGTCAGATGTAGGTCAAAAGCAAAATGTAAACATTGAGGCAGGAAACAGTTTCTGAGTCTTCTATAAATGTTTAGACACATCTAAATACTTTTCCATCTGTTAAAAAAATACTTTTAATTTAGATCAGTACTATGTTTTATCTCTGGTGCGTAATTTAGTTAAATATCTTTAATTAAATATACATGTTATTAATTCTATAAATACTTTTTTCATCCTGCATCCAGCAACACTTGGATTTATGTTTTAACGTTATAAGCTATTATAAAATCCTGTTGTTGTGGATGAAATGTTCCTGAATTCATAAATTATTGTCCAATCCAATTTTACACACTATGGACAATAAAATTACTTAAGTCTGTCGCTTACATTTCCAGCCTTTGCCCTGTTTGTGCTCTGTCTCTGCACCATAGCCATATATTGAATTCCTATATTAGTTGTTGATATGTCTCTGTATCAGCAACATTCAGTGTAGTGTGAATTCACTGCAGCTGTTGGTTAAACTTGATGAACCCAGCTATGGTTCACAGGAGTAAGAACTGGACTGCACCCTGGTGGTTAGCTGCAGGTATTAAACAGTGTTTCATTCTTTTCAGTCTTTCATACACTTCAGGACATTGGACAATAGTACAGATGGTTAACAGAACATTAATGCCGGTGGGAGAAATTGTTATCACTTACTTTGTAGTAGTTTAAAAATGTATGTAAGAGAACATCGATTGAAAGAAAGAAAGAATACCAAATGTATAAATCAGGAGAGGTAAAACAAGTTAAGTAATGTTGCACATTTCATACACAAAGGCAATTCAAAGTCTTTACATAATACACTTAAAACAAACATTTAACAGGAAATTATGCAAAACACAAACAAGTAAATTAAAAAGGATAGATTTTATTTTTAAAGAAATTAACAAAAATCCCAAATTATATTCCTTAGGTCCAAATAAACTACAACATCAGTAGATAATGTTTGCCTTTCAAAACATTTAATGAAATAAAATAGAATAGAAAATAAATTAAATAGAAAACAATATCAGAAGAAGAAGCATCTATTTTTTAATTCTGTATCCATCAAGTACATACACAAAAAACTCTGAAGTTTGTGTTTTGTTTGGATTTGTTCCCTGTTTAATTTTTTTTTTTTTTTTACATACAAATACCACATTGTCATACCATAACCTGAATATGTATATATTAAAAAAATATAAGCAAATATAAAAGTATGAAGATGAATTAGAGAGGTGAAGGTCTACAAGTTAAAAACTTGAGCAATGCAGACTGAACAAGTCCTTGATCTTCGTGAGCTCATCCAAACCGTCACTGAGATCATTTGCTAGCTTTCGGATTTTCTTCGCAAAGCTGGACTCGTGGCCCTTCTTCAGCCTCGGACCATCCCTTCCTTGGGTGAAGTGCATATCGGTGCCCATGGCGAAGCCGTGAATCATCCCACATGCCTTGCTGCTAGCCTCTATGGCCCTGGCGCTGGCTCCTCCTGTGGCGGCCAGCTCTATCATCTTGGATACTCTCATCGAATCGTTCCGGGCTTCACTCAGAACAGACAGATCATGCTCCCTCAGCTGCTCCATGCCCTCATTGATGAACTTCAAGCAATCCTGAAGTTTCAATATGACTTGCTCGTACTCTTGGAAGGTGTTTTCAATTTTCTTCTTGTCCTGAGTGGAGTTCACCTGGAAGACCAGATTTCATTTTCTTTTAATTAGTCACTTTGAGTAAAAGTTAAAGCTGCTATGTGTGGATTGTTTAGTCTTTATAGGCAACACAGGTGATTTTATTTATACAGCACATTTCATTACATGAAAACTCAACAAAAAAACCCCCACTGACAAACCCTTCATCCACCCCACTGATACAAACCACAGACACAGACTTTAAAGCAGTATGTTTCATGTCTAGTCACCTTGTGGGCGATGGCTGCTGATGCACCAGTGACGCCGCCGGCGGCAGCTACGCCGACCCCAACGACAGTCAGGGCCAGTGAGGTTCCCAGTGTGATCGGAGACAGAATCACCCCGGCAGCTGCTGCAACACCTCCAGCAATACTTGCAGCCCCTCCTGTGATGCCAGCGATCTTTGTGCCCTTTAAAACCTTAAAATGAAAGGGAATTTATCTGATACTGTTCCTCCAAAGTATTTAATTAGACTAGCAGTGATCATGTCCACAGCAAGTTATGATACATGACACTTCATTATCATATGTGGTCTTGTTACCTTGTCTAAGTTGTCAGCAATTAGGAGGAGCTCAGCAATGTGTTCCTTCAGGAAGTTTCTATGTTCGGACATCAGGAGGATGTAAACCCGGACAGCTTTGTAAAGGTGTTCGGCTTTGACTTTGATGATGCTGGAATGTATTGGGAGAACGTTTTTTCAGAGCTTTAGTTAGAGGAAACCAGTCAAGACTTTTCCTCTAGCACCACCAACTTTGAATTTATCTTGTGAAATAGCTCAACGTCTACTTGATGGATTAGTGCAACATTTTGTACAGACATTCATCGTTCCCAGAGGATGAATCCTACTGATTTCGGGGATTCCCTTGACTTTTGCTCTAGCACCTCCATGAGGTTCACATTTGTGGTTTTTTCGTAGAATGTCTCCAGAAATATTGCCCTGAAATTTAGTACAGTCGTCATGATTCCCTCGGGAAGAATTGCGATCAATTTGGTGATCCCTCAACGTTGGTTTATGACCAACTATCTGCAACACTAAAGACCTTCCCATCAGCCCCACTCTGTGTTTAGTGCTAATTAGTTAGTATGTTAACATGCCAAACTAAGACGGTGAACATGGTAAACATTATACCTGCCAAACATGAGCATGTCAGCATTGTCAATTTGAGCATGTCGACGTACTGATGTTAGCATTTAGTTGAAAGCACCCCTGTGCCTCAATTGTAGAAGTATAAAAGATGTAGCCTAATAATCTACTTACTCTGTTTCTTTCCCCCTTTTAGGTTGGAGGAGTTTGCACAGAGATTTCCAGGCTGCAAGTCAGGAAAACTGTAGTTCAGCAACAAAGAATTACCAAACACACCAAGAACATCAAACATCAATCTTTGGTGACTCACGTGTCGCTCCCTTCCACCAGTCCATCAGAGAGCTGTCATCCTGGTGGAGGACGAGAGGTAAGTGCAACTAAAAAGACTGTAGTTGTACTGTCTTGATATTGTTTTGGTGAAATACCATTAATGGTTGTAAAATAGTTACCAGGGTTTCATTTTTGTTGTCACACTGTTGTTTTGGGAGATTTGGCAGCAGTGGAAGAACTCGTACTGCATGTACAAGCTTGACAGCTGATGGTCCTTGCACCGCCTGAGAAAATGAGTGACGTTCCAGTTTTATTAAGTGAATGTACAAATAACATGTTTTTATGGCGGGGGCAGTCTGATGGCTTATTTTTATATTTTTCATGCTTTGCCTGAAATTGCAAATTTTTACAGTTTTGCTTAAAGATCCCTGATCCACTTTTCAATTATTTCTTTTTTTATTTTAATGCTTAAGTACCTTTTCTAAATCTAAATGAACTTTTACTGTTAATAGAGTATAATTCCACTGTGTGAAAAGATTTGAGTGTTTTCCCCACATCTGAATAGACTTTTTTTTACAGTAGTCAACTGATTTCCCATATTTCTTGAAACTGGGATTCCCCAAATATCCCCAGATGTTTCTTTTTGATCACTACTAATGAACTTGGAGGAACCTCTGGGATTTTGGGCCATAAAATCAGATGAGAAGTTTTTCATTAACTTTAACTTCTTTTACTACATGAGTAGATTTTGTTCCACATTTTTCAAATCAAATATTAAACAAGGCTACCTTTACTGTTTCCAGATCGCCGTTTCCAGAGTCAAATCCTCCTGAACTCTTCTTAACAATCCACTTTTTTGGTGCCACTGGTGGAGGAGTTGAGAAGAACAATCCTCCCTGAGTTTGAATGGAAAGAACTCAGAGTTATTGTGAAAGATACAGAGATACAGTCTGAATCTTGTTATGCCATTAGTGTTATTGTTGCCAAATATGTGCAAGACCTTATTAGATGTCTGTTTGAATCTGTGATGTATCGTATGTAAGTTTTAAGTCATGATGATTATGCATCATGAAGTTTGGATTCAATGATACATTTTTGTTAGTTGTATACATCGGGACCCCAGAGGCATACGGCACACAGTTAATGATAAAACTATGCCATTAGCCTGAATTTTAAGTATTCTTTGTCATCAACACAGATTTAAAGATATCAAAATACTGATACCAAACATCATATTGTCCCATCAAGAAATATCAGATCAATAAAAAATATTAGAATTTGACCATATAATGAACCCTGATCTAAGACAGTTTGAGTTTGAGTGGCAGATTTGATCTCATTACAGGGTAAAACAAAATGTGTAGATTACTGAGCACCAACCTTTGGAGGTTTTGTGGGAGATTCAGGAGTGGGGCTACATATCGGCTTGACGTCCTCAGTTTCATCTTGATGGTAAACCTTTGTCCTTGGCGAGGGAACCGGCTTCAGAAAGAGAGAGTGAGAGTGGATCACTTATATCTGTTGAGCACTGAAGCTGTTTGGAGTGTCTCATGACACATTATATATATATTACAAAAAGTTCAGCCGATCACAGGACTTTGTTAGGAAAGTGATCACTCACTCTATGTTTTGTGATATTTGAATTTTCTCAGTTCTCTCATTTGTCCGACATTTATCCAGATTACATAATTGCAGTTTACTTTAATTTCAGTTGTTTAAGTTGTTTATTAAAGTGCTTTTTTTTTCAGAACTCTGAGCATACATCAAACACTTAAAAGAGTGCATGTATCTAATTAAACATGGTCCTAACTGGAGTCAAATTCGTAACCTGACTCTATCAGAGCTGTGATAGCCATCCCTACAGAGAATTCATGTAAAAAAAAAAGGTTTAAAAGAAAATGCTTTGTAGATTCTTACCAAATTCGCAAATTGTGATGTGAAGAAAGCATAAATACTATAAAGACAAAACATTGTTTATTTGCATTCCTAAACTGAACACTCTCTATACTTCAGTATTTATCAAGGTGGACAACGCCTGCTGGGGTTGACTTCAAGGCAACTGAAGTGTTACTTGATCTTGATCTTGCCAAGCATGCCAGACAAGATGGTTCACATCTTTTGTGTTGGTTTCACTTTTGCTCTGAACAAAAACATTGATTACGGTTTAATCTTCACCTTTGCAAACTGGATATAGAAGTGACGTGATTGCATTTGATAAACTCCTACACACACACAGATGGAAATCTGATTTCTTCAAGATCCCCTCCAGAGTTATATATTATATATATAGACATATAAAAATAATCACGCATTGAATAATAACTTGTGTCTGATGTTTTTTCACAGAACAGTTAAATTAACTGGTCAAAAATCTTAAAGCACATTTACTCCTTTTCCCTCAATTGAAAAATCCAGAATCTATGCAAATGCCAATATTTTTCATTTTAAAAAGATTAGCTGCTGCACACAATATGTAAAGTGCATTCTCAGTGTACCTGTGCAGGAGGCTGCAGGGTTGCATATTGGACCACGATTTGCTCCAAACTAGTTGTTATGTCACAAAATCAGAACTCCTTCATACACATATTTGAGAGTAAAGTGATAAAAAAAAAACTTCTGAGAAACTTCTGCCACCACCCCAATACAATGGAGACAAATGGAATTTGTTAGTGGTGATCAGATAATTGAAAAATTACATTTCAGCTACTCGACAGTAATATATTTCCGAAAATACGTCTCTGGTGCAGCTGAATACTTAATAATATATTAATACCTTAATAATTGCTGTTACGCAGAATTTAATTAACTTAAATTTAATTATCTTATTTCTTACCCGTGACATTGTGTAATGTTCCTGGATGTATTTGAGTTGTTATGCCGTCACTCTCTTTTGCTGCATTTAATATGACTTTCACATTCGACTTAGGAATCAGGTTAGACGGAAAAATAATTGACATCCTACCCCTCAAGTGATTTTCATTCATGGCTGTTCAAGCATCTGCATTCTTCTCATTTACACACCCATCCGTTTTGCTGTGTTAGGAATGAATAGTGTTGTCTTAAGTCAAAACAGTCGGCATGCCAACTGTCACACACTGAATGTGCGAGTGCTCATCCCCACAGTGAGAGCATCAACTTCTATCCGACAAATTATTTGGAATTGAAGTAAAGAAGCATCTGAGATTTTATCATTCACTATGTTCAAAACAGTGAAACTGTAAACCTAAGCAACTTTGCATTATTGCAACTAAGTGCAACTTTATTGCTGTATAAGTATATTTATTCTGCTGAATGTTTATTTACTTTGACTTCATAGTTAAACCTGTTTTTCTAAAGAGTCTAGTAAGCTGTGATCATAGAAATCTAATCATACAGTCATCCATTTTGAAATGATTTCTGAATGTATATTTGCTGTTAAATCCTGAATGAAAATAACAAAGTCAACTTGTGATTTTCTTGAAACTTGGATTATGTTTGAATTTCTGCTCAATAATAAAAGAGGTCTGAATTCAATTCACTTTTAGCACAAACTGGACTATCCTGATAGGAACTGTGACTGGAGGAGACATCAAACAATATAAAGAAGAATCAGAACATCAGTTATGTATAATTATAGAGAAGAAGCTTAACAGTTTCAATAAAAAACAAACTTTTATTGTGTACGAATCTTTTTCTTGACAAACTTAATGTTCAATATGTGAAAATTAAGTGACTTAAAGTGGGTGAAATATGACACATATGAATGAGTTCTCTACAATACAAAAAGGTTGAGACCTTTTGAATAAACTCCACTTTCTCTTTTAAAATGACTAGTGACTCAGGACTGGTTATGAGTCATCTTCAGATGAGAAGTTATCTTGAGATCTTAAGAGAGAAAAGTTATCTAATGATGTAGTGAAGTTCAAGCTACAATAGTTTCAGAATGGACACATTTTGGCAGGAAAACACTGTAGATCACATGTTCCCTGTATGCGACAGAAAGTGTCTGCAGTCATAACACCAGAACAGATTCAAATATTTCTCTTCTAAGTTTTCTTGTTCCAATGTTGAGACAGAACATAATCTGGTCCATAAATTCAATTTGATCCACAAAACGCAGCCCTGATGTTTCCACTGTGGCTGTAGTGTCTTTGTGTTTCGTGTGCGCTTTATTTCTTATTCTCGACAGTCCTGCCGAAGTATTCCTTCTGGAACTGCTGGAACTCCTCCTCCGTGAACAAAGACTGCGGCTCCTGGGTTTTCTTGGCGGGTCGGTCCGGGTGATTCCTGGACTGTCTACCTGTATGGTGGCTCAGGATCTAAGTGAGACAGAGAGCAAGTCAACACTGTATGTAGACAGTAGAAAGTAAAGTAAAATGTAAATCCAAACGATCAACTGACACACTTTTCAAGACCAGTTAAGTAAAAATTCTGATTTCTGAATGTATTGCATATGAACATATAGAAAATGGTCATCGATACTCATGAAACCTGTAATAGATGAAACTCTCTGCCCTTCTTACCTTCAAGGTGTCAGAATCTGTTGCTTTGTAGCCAGTTTCCATGAAGTACTTGAGGTTAGCACTCATATGGCTCTTCCCCTGCTTCTTTCTGAACTCCTCTACAATTAAGACCAAAGAAGAAGAGGAAGGTTAGAGCGAGTCTACACATACACACATAACCTGGCTCACAATTCAGAAATGAAATTCACAAACCGAGCTGAAATAATACGTAAACACTGAAGCAGTGCGGGAATACGAGCAGACTGACCCACTGCAGACTTGACCCTCTTGTCTTTGACTGTAGCTTTGCTCTTGCCGGGACCCAGGCGACCCTGCAGCCGCTTGACCTGCCTGGTGACTCCCTGCCGCTTTGTGCTCACCAGGTCCATCACCGTGGCTGAGCTGGGTGTCTGCTGCTGCTTCTTCTTCTTCTTCACTTTACTGGCATCTGGCAGGGTGCAGAAAAAGCAAATTTACGCCTTTAACTAGACAATACAATCCTCTTTGAGCATGGCCGACGCACTAATACAGTTATTTTTTAACAAGTACATATCACATGTGTGTATACATGCATAGTGTATACTGTACATAAACACCCAGCTGCAGAGGGGGAGTGTGAGGTGCACCACATCTACACAAACTCTGCTGTCAGTAACCGGAAGTAAATATTGCAATTACCTACCACTTTCCATAAGGGAGCGTCCTATATATCCCACTTTAAAGACCCATCTCACACAACGGCTTAAAGCAAACCACAACTGTGTTGACTTTTAACTTGACATGTTGCACAATGTATTTTGTCTTTTTCTACATGTATATTGTATATTTGTATCTGTAAGTTGTCTGTTTTTGTTACCTGCCTAGAGACTAAGGATGTAAATTAGCATTCTTGCTGAACTCCGGCATGTTTACATCTTGTATTTTTATCCTGATGTTCATAAATGTGCTCTGTCTCTATCAAACCAACAAATTAAAAGTGCATCCTCATACTAATGCATTCTTGTTTATAATTTACATAAACAGTTCAACTTGTATATAGACCCTGTATGTTCATTTCTTTTCATCGTCTTATTTCATCATTGTTCAAAAAACCTGTGTACATATAATTTTTTTTTTTTTACACCTACTTGTTTGTACATTATAGTTACACGTTAATGTGTCTTTGTTGTCCTTGTTTTTAGCTGCATGTCTATTTTTTTTATCTTCCTTGTTCTTTGAACTGTGTGCAACACTGAGAGCAAATTCCTTGTGTGTGTATGTATACACATAGTTGGCCAAAAAAAGAGAATTCAGATAAAATACAAATTCAACTACATAACAATATATTTTAATAGTTTTAAAACAGAATTACTCTGGCTTTCTTGTACAAGTAACAACAAGTAGTCTGAATGTAGGTGAATCATAATGAGATATAAAAATAAAGGACAGTAGGATTTAAAGTTAAATAGCGCAGCAGCAGTGACGGAAACTAACTAACTCACCAACCAGTGAAACCAGTCTCACAACCACCGACTAACACTGGTCTGTGGCCCGGTAACGTTACAGTTTATCTGAACTGACCTTTAACATCGTCGCTGAGCAGCTCCAGTCCTCTGCGGACCAACGCCGCCGACATGCTGCTGGACTGACAACAAGGCTGCGAGTTACCGTCAGAACAACGTGCGAGTCCATCAACATCCGGGGAGCTGCCGCTGTGCACCGTTTAAAAGCAACCGGCTGGAAAACAGTTCAGGATGCGGAAGGTTCCTCCCTGGCAGTTTCTTCTGATTCTTCTTCGTATTTTGGGGGTTTTGATGGCAGCTTGCAGCCTTAATGTTGCACCACTGCCATCTTCTGGAGTTAGTTAACTTTACATTTCTTCCATCATGTCCTTTCTTTCTGATACATAATTCCTGCATTGGAGAAACACATGTAATTAACAAGATCCGTTCATTCTCTATCAAGAGTTATCAGGACTCAGGTTGTATTTTTATGCTTCTATAAAGATATCTGTTCATCTTTGGGGTATGTCAATAAAAGATTTATAGTATGGGCAGACCATCTAACCCTGGGGATTTGCCGTTATTTAATTGTGAAATGGCCTTTCTAACCTCTGTCTCTGTGAGAGGGGACTTTCTGCCTGTTTTCTGGAAGTTGTTGGTTGTATTCCACCAAATAAAATCTCCTTGTAATCTTCCTTTCCTGAATTATCTTCAGGACTGATTCATATTTTTGTAGCAATCATTAAAAACTCTGTTTAATGCCCTTTGTGTCTACACTAAATTTATTTTGTCCATTTAGAATAGCTGGAATAGTAACACTCAGTCTTAATGGTGCATGATTGTGAATATTTTATCAGGTATAACAACCTGCAAGATGAGGGGACTGCAAAGCCTACATGACTTTATTATTCTTTATTCATTTTATTTATTATTAATTGACTCTATGAGGTTAAACAGCGCGCCTCCATTCACTTACAGCTGCTGCTCAGTGAACTGGGGGCGTGTTGGTTGTTGCTCTCTCTCTCCACCATTATTGCCCTCGCTCTCTCTACCACTCTCAACCTTTGGCCCGGGATTAGGCCGATCTAGTTAAATTTACAGTAAACTTTGTCGCCTGTCTGCCTCTCCAGGACTTGCCATGGCGCTTCAGGCGAGAGCTGTGCTCACCTCCAAGCGGCTGGCGGAGGCTGTGAAGGTCCAGGGGAAAATGCGCATCCTGGACACCTCTTGGTATTTGCCCAAACTGCGGCGCAACGCCAAGAGCGAGTTCAAGAAGAGGCACATCCCGGGCGCAGCCTTCTTTGACATAGACCAGTGCTGTGATAAAACCTCTCCCCTGGACCACATGCTGCCGTCGGAGAAGATTTTCGCAGATTACGTCGGGAATTTGGGGATAGAGCGCGACACGCACGTCGTGGTGTACGACGCGAGCGAGTTCGGCGCGTTCTCCGCGCCGCGCGTCTGGTGGATGTTCCGGGTGTTCGGGCACAGCGCGGTGTCGGTGCTCAACGGGGGGCTCGGGAGCTGGGAGCGGGACGGTCTGCCGGTGAGTGACCAGTGCGTCAGACCGACACCGACCGAGTACAAGGCCTCCCTGAACCGCTCCTGGATCAAGACCTACGAGGATATCCTGGATAACCTGGACGCCAAAAAGTTCCAGGTGGTGGACGCGAGGCCCGCGGGCCGGTTCAAAGGACTGGACCCTGAACCCAGAGACAGTGAGTAGTACAGAGACACTGCTCTGCTCTGCGTGAAACAGCAACCAAACTGAATGCTGTTTCCTACACACAGGAAGAGCTTTTAGGTCGTAGATGACTGCTTAAGGTCACCTTTAGTTACCTTTCACCTGTTGCAGCTACTGTAAACTGTGCCTTCTACTGACTAAATCATCTTTTCATTTATTGATAAATTATCAGACCCATAGAAAAAATCTTGCAGGCTGAAAACTTCAGATCCACTTTATTAGTTGCAAGACATTTTTGATCTTTAGACTTTAATCAGGTAAAACATATATAATTAATTAAGGCCTAAGAACCAAAATGTTGTTTCAGGTGCAGATGACTTATGATATTAGGTTTATTTGGGAGGAATGACACTGGTGTGAGGTTTGATTCATGTCTCCTGCTTCACACTCCCAAAATATTCTGGTTCCAATTAAGTCAAACATTTGTCATTTTGGGTGGGAAGTTGTTCTGTCTCTTTCGTTTCAACAAAAAAACCCTGAAAAGTCATGCAGACAAAGCTGACTTGTTAAGCTTCTTCTGTGTAAGTAGCATATTGGCTGAGTCAGAGTTTTATGACATCCTCTGAGATAATGAGTCAAAATAACTTTGAAATTTTGTAAACTAGTGTATTCAGGTAATTATGACTAGTTGTTTCATTATATTGAAAAAAAAAGCAAAGCCTTTTACCATATGAATTAATAATGTTAACTTGCCTGTGTTTATCTAAACAGAAGAAAGAATGCGACCCCAAGAAGAATTAATCTATAACCTTATCGATTGCATTAATCAGGTTACGTGTGTTTAAGCCTGACTGATCAGACACATATTGTTTGAATTCATTGATCAGATCCTCCAGTGACTGCCAGTCATGTGATGTTGGGACACATCAGTCTGTTGGTTTCGGCTGCACAGAAACACGACAGCAGCCAAATTCCTGAAGGTGTTGATAACAAATCAGTGTGTTCGTTAAAGAAAACCGCTGGACTCTCCGTTCACAATTGACAACCTGGAAAACAATTCAAATCAATATCATGAGGATATTATGAGGATGAATGAGGATATATGGTATTGTTGCAAATGTTTGCAAAATCACATATGAAAAGATCTACAACAAAAAATATATAAAATTATATTATACTATATTATTTACTTTATATACAATATTTACATATTGTGCTGAGTTAAACATAAACTATTGTAAGTGCTCAATGACACTTACCAAACACAAATTAGTCAGCACAATAGTCGCTTATCACAGTCATTGTGTTGTGATTATTGCATAAGGGGCACTCAGCGGTCAGTTCATGCTCTCTGACGGTTGTCGTACTCATGTCACAGTTCTGCTTCTAAATGATAGATCACTTGGCACAAACAATAATCCCTCAGTATCAGTTGTGCTTCAAACTCATCTTCATTCTCAGAGAGAAAGTGCCGTTCTGTAGTGAACCTGTTACACTGGGGTTCGACCACCATGTTTACTGTGACAGTAAACTAAAATAAACACACTTCTTCATCCTGTTGTCTGCATTAATTTATAGGATGTAAGGCAGAAAATGAGGCCAAACTGAAAAAACACATTACTGCCTGCTATTAAATGCTATCTGTAATTGTAGCTCATGATTTAGTGCCATTTTGAACACAAAAGCAGTAGTAAAATTCATCAAAAGGCAGATTCAGATGCAAACAGTGTTAAATCAAATCAATAACACACGAAAGGCATGAATGACAGATGGATTATATTAACAAACAACTTAATGAATAGAGATGTCCCATAACAAAATTTAAAACAGAAATGTGCCTGTCACATTATGCGGCAGTATGGTTTCTACATGCCACAGGCATGCAGTGGAAAAACCATAATGGTCCTCTGAGTCTACAACTTCCTCGTATGTGGGCTTTTTGCAGAGTTTACTCTGGACAAACACGCAGGCAGGCAGCAGGCTGAGCCTATAATGACATGCTCGCATAACCATGCATTTTATCAACAGTCACTGACCCATATCCTCACACACACACACACTCACACACACACAGATAGATAGATATGTCGGTCTTTTCCGATAGCAGTCTGTATACAGTGACAGACACCCTTAGTACATGCCTTATCTTATTCCATACACTTCTCACTCCCATAGACACACACACACACACACACACACACACACACACCCACACACACACACACACACACACACACACCCTCGCACACACTATAACACACAGAGAAAAGCTTTGATGTGCTGTTAGAGCCCATGTACAGGTGAAACTCCATATTTCTTAGCAGTCTCAGCAGTGAACTTTGACCCCAGGCACACTGACTGTTGCCATTGAAATGAGATATTTTCTATGCCGCATGTGTAGTTTAGGACGGTACGAGAGGGACTAGTGTTCCCCTTTATGTCAAATTAAGTTAATATATACGTGGATATACCTATAATCTATACGGCCGGGATATTAGAGATGGTACCATTAAGTTGCCTTGAAAATTGTTTAGAAAAATAATGACTGCCTATTGAATCTCACACAAAACTACAACTGGCATTCAATATACTGCTGTGTTTGCAGCCTGTTGTGCTGCCCCCAAGTGGTCAAAAACTAAATGAATGCTTATTTAACAGCACTACAACCTATGGCATCAAAAAGTCCATTAAGTTGAATTACCACCTTTGAAATTCTCAACAAATCCTGAACATCATGAGCTCCTTTAAAATCCTATGTGGTTTTCGTTTTACTTAATTCATTCATTCTTAGTTCATTTTTGATTTCCAAGGGGTATCGACGGGTGGGACAACCAGTCAGAGTAACCAAACACTGTCCTGTCGGACGGTACGACCTGTCAGAAGTACAGTATAACTTATCATCATAAAATTTAAATGCAGTTGTTTGTTCTTCTTTTAGAGAAAATACACCGTCCACTCCGGATAATACTGCCGCTGTAGTTGGCCGCTGAATGCTTCGTGTCGGCAGCGCCATCTTGGATATTTACAAAGATACATGAATGTCATTCATTGCATTAAACCCGCCTCATACTAGACAGACGGTTGTGATTGGCTCGCCCGATAAAACGGCAAGGAAATCAGTCTGAATGGGAGAGGGGCCAGACGTATCTGCCAGAGCAAATGAAACACCGGGCTACCAATAAGAGCCTAAATCATAAAAAAATATCTCACTCTCATTCTATTCTCTCTTTCTGATTGACAGACACAGAGCCAGGCCATATCCCCGGCTCCATCAGCGTGCCCTTCCACTCCTTCCTGTCCCCGTCGGGCCACTTCCTGCCCCAGGAGCAACTCCAGGCTCTGTTTGCCCGCGCTGGCGTGGACCTCAGCCGCCCTATTTGTGTCTTGTGTGGCTCGGCCGTGACTGCGTGCCACGTGGCGCTGGCGGCCCACGAGTGTGGACACCCAGGGGTGTCGGTGTACGACGGTGGGTGGTCGGAGTGGTACACTCGCGCCGTACCCGAGCACGTCATATCTGAAGGACGAGGGAAACATTTGTGATTGGTTCAGGATAGCAGGAGGGGTGGCTGATGGGATCGGACTGGTACCGGGTGACAAGAAAAGAAGGATGATGTTCTTTGCTTTGTTTGAGGTTTAAAGGAATAGTTTGACATTTTGTGAGATTCCTGCTTATTTGCTTTCTTGGTGAGAGTTACATGAGAAGATGGACACCACTCTCGTGTGTATGCTAAATACGAAAAGCTCTGTAAGCTGCTGGCTGTAGCTTCATATTTAGTGTACAGATATGAGATGGGTATCGTCTCATTTAATTCTCGGCAAAAAAGCTCATAAGCAAATTTCAGCAAATGTCAAAATATTCCCATACCATTAGAAGAACAATGGGTAATCCAAATATACATCACTATGGGACATTTTTTAAATTCCAAACTAAAATTAATAGATGACTTGACTAAATATCCAGCAATATGTGAACACTAAACTTTGTTTGTTTTCAGTTTTGAAACTGGAAAATGTTTGTTTACAGCTGTAATGCTTATGTTGGAATAAAATAGAGCCGCACTTTGAATCACAATGAGTCGGGAGTTGTTGGAATCACAAGTACTATCTAGTCCTCATGAAACACATTTGAGTATGTACAGTTGGAGGGGCTTTAAGCTTGTTAGAACAGACACACGACAGAGTCTAGTTTGGCAGGCTGGTAGAAATGTGCGCTTTGAGTTTGACTGTTGACCTTTACACCTGTGGGCTGAATGACACACACACACTGTTTTGAAAGCTCATTATTATTTGAAAATTTTGACACAAGTACTCTGACATGTTATTCAGAAAGGAGAACTTGTAGATATAATGCCTTTCTTTAGAACACACAAAGTCAACTGCGGATAATTGCTAACACAACCTCCAACACCAGTAAGCGTCACACTGCTTAAAAAAATAGGGAAGTGAGGCTTCAAAAATCTGCCTTCCCCATTTTAGTATAAAGTGTCCACTTGTTGTATAAACGTCATTTCTGAGTGCTATAGCTCAATATTTTCACAAGACAGGACAAGACAAAAAAGGAGTCAACCAAATTCATAACTTCTTCTGTTCCAGCCTGAGGGAGTAACCGTCTCATCAGCCCTTAGTGGTGAGTGTGTTGATCTGATAAGAAATTATTTTTGTTATCGTGCTGTAAACATGAGGTCCCCTGGCCCCGTGCTGGAGATAGAATAACTGTATCGATAACTGTTATCGATCTCTAAAATATTTTTCTTCAATCAATTTAGAAAAATTTAGAACCACATTTCATTGTTTAAGTTTGTCACTGCCTTGTTTCAAGATTGACATCTTTTTTTTTTGAGACAATTAGTATTCATTTAATGACCAATATATGAAGGTCTTTCCATTTTCTAACAAAATCATTTAATGTCTGGATTTCAACTGATGAAAACAATGCTTTTTAAAGGGATAGTTCAGATTTTTTGAAGTGGGGTTGTATGAAGTAGTTCCCCATAGTCAGTGTATTACCTACAGTAGATGGCGGTCGGCATTCCCCCAGTTTGGAGAAGCAGGCAGCTGTACCAACATGGACGCTAAGCAATGTAGTGATGTGGACTGTGCAGCAGCGAAATGTATTTTAGCCACCCAAAAAAATCTGTATCATTTTAAATGTATGCAATATTTAGAATATTTTCACCGCTTTACCGTGGTGTCAGACAGCCCTTTCCAATGGGGAACTGAAACTGTTATATCCCACTATGCTCTCTTCAAAGCCACCAGAATACTTTGACAAAATCAGTAGTTTTACTTCACAGAACACAGGAGTTGCTAGCCTTGTTACACTTTGTAACACGTAACCTTTAAAACACCAAAGTCATACAATAACACTTACTAACTAACCGATTGAGGCAATGTAATACACTGACTATAGATAAATATCTCAGACAACCCCACTCCTAGGGAACTATCCCTTTAATGACAAAAAACTGTGTATTGTGATCAGTGGTAACTGCTGTAATGATGAACAAGTAGTTTGCTGAGGATGAGAGTCAAACAAAAGCTTTAGGGAATATTTTAAACATTCATGAAACACAACTGCAATCACACAGAGGTCATGGCTGTCATGTGACTTTGTTGTGAGTTCCTAACTGCCCACAAACAGAGATGTGAGAGTTTCATTTGTGTAAGTTGGTTTACAAAAAGTGGAACCCTCTGTGGCCCAAAGGGCATGTGTGATGTGATACTGGGCAGCTCCTCGAGATAAACATGGGTGTCCTGCAGCTGAAAGGACGGATTTAATTAACTTTGTTAAACTAAACAGTTACTTAAACAGCTTATGATGGTCGGTCTGCATAACAGCGAAGTGAAGGGTAACTGTTAGTTTTGCACTGTAACCTAAAAATGTTGGTTTGCAACCTTTGGTGTAGTAGTGTGCATTGCTGTCTGCCAAGGTGTCTTTTTGATACTACCACTGGGGGGGGCAAAGTAAAACAAATCTAATTCTACACATTGGAGCTTCAGGGCAAACCAGAGATTAGGATCTTCTATTCACAACCACTTAAACTTCTAATATTAGTATTAGGAACCTACTTGGAGAGGTAGAACATCACTTGTTGAACAAAATGTTTAAGATATATAATCCCTCCAGCGTGTTCTGGGTCCACCCCAGGATCTCCTCCCAGTTGGACGTGCTCCTCCTAATATGGAGCAGAGCTTATCAGACATTTGCATAAAGAAATTGTTATATTGGACTTTACAAGGGTGCCGAACTCCAGCAGACGGATGCAGACTACAAGGAGGCATCAACTTTTGAAGAAACCAACTTGATTTGTCTAACTCTTCAGCTGAACTTTTCGAACAGACTGTGGATTCTGTCTCCCATCTCTGAGTATAGTGCCAGGAAGTGATCACTGGCCAGTACGGAGACTTTGATTGCATTTTGGTACAGAAAAAGGATTGTAGATTTGAACCAGAAGTTTGTTACCTTTGGACCGAGCCAGGCAAGCTGTTTCCCTCTGTTTCCATCCTGTATGTCTTTATGCTAAGCTAGGCTCTGCTGTTTATATGCAAATAAGCATATTTCCCAAGAACGTCAAACTATTTCTTTTAAATAGATGCAAAGTAGATTGCAAAGTAAAGAAACAAGGAGGCATGAAATTAAGGTCCTTGACTTAGTATTAAGGCGTGTGTTTTAGGGTATTTTGGTGTGTATAGAATGGGTATTTTAAGGCCTAGTTTCGGAAAGCACATGACTACTTCTTATGATGAATGATAGTAACAGGATGAGGGGTATAAGAGGTAACAGTTACCTCAAACTCAGTTTTAACTGAGCCTGAAACCAAAGTGTTAAACGTAAACTAATATGAACAGCAATAAAAGGGGAATGGAAAGTAACAAAGCATGCCAAGAAGAAAAAAAAAAGAGCAAACCCTCCTTTCACACTTTATAGTGATAGCTTGTCACCAAGATACTACCGTTAGGGAAACCACGCTAACCACAGCTTTTTTCTGAAACCTTTCCAATACGTCACCTTAGAACTTGCGACGAGTTAGTCTGTTTTTTTCTATAGGAAAGGAAAACTTTTCAGCACATTCTGAATGAGTCTACAGACATGAAAACCACTCATCAATCATTTTGAATTTGTGTGATGAGAGACACGTATGGGGAAGCGCTCTTCACAGAAAGACACTGGACCGGTAGGTTCTTGTTTAAGTTAACTTTGGCTATTTTCTGATGTAGATAAATCTTTTTTTTCTGTGTAATGAATATCTGAGTCAGTGATGGGAAATGAGGCAACAGCAGAATGGGTTACAATGATGTAGAGGCTGATAAAGTAGGTTTTGTTTGAGTTACAGATTATATGTGGTTTTAGTGTGTGTGTATTTTATGACTATGACGATGATGATGATGATGTTGATGATGACGTGTCATGATGATGATTAAACAGACTTTTTTGATATAATTTTTAAATTTAACATTCAAAGTGAGAATGACTTATGTAAAAATACTGTCAAATGAAGGTAATTTGACTTAATATTCTTCACATGGTGTCCGTATCACAGTAAGAGCCAGGGATTTAGTATGCTCACAGATAAAGTCTGACATCGAGCCGTACATGCACTCACACAGTTTTCATACAAAGAGATGGGGGTGTTTACAAGCGAGAGAAAGAGAGCGGCAGGTATGTGAAGGGAAGAGTGCTTGTTTGATATGTGGGAAGGTGAGAGGAGGTGGAAGAAGCGAGAGACAGAAGGAAAAGCAAACAGTATGAGGGAGTAAGGAGAGACATTCAAATAAAGGGACACAGATAACTCTTAATGGGGTGTTTGAAAGGCTATATCAGCTTAACATTTACTTTTGCCAAATAAACTAGAGTCTACAGCCACTCTGACAGCCCTGTGAGGCTGTAACTTGAGCTACATGCTATTGTCAGCATGCTGACATGCTGACAAGGACAACACTGACATTCACCAACCAAACTGTTGTACAAAGTGAAATTTTGACCTGATGCTGGCGCTACAGGGAAAGTTGGCGAGACATCAACGTTATTACATTTCCTCCAGCAAAACAAAAAACAAAACAGGGATCACCAAATTTGCACATATACATCGTCTGAACCATGAATGTCTGTACCACATTTTCTGGCAAACTCTATCCAGTAAATGTTGAATCAATAACTTGACAAGCCCAGACTATCATTCTGCTGATCAGCCATGTTGCTGCTTACTCCTACGTGTGACATGCTGCTTTTGCAAGTAATGTTAATTTCTACCCACACTCTTTCAGTTATACCATTACAAACGAAATCAACAATCGCTTTTTTTGCCCTGTGTGTTGTCTTTATTCTATGTTTCATCCACCCACTGGCAACCTGTCTCACCTTTGCTCTCCAGAACATGTGGGATACAGCGGCGACATAAGGGAATATGAGACGCCTGTGCTGCCCCAGCTCTGTTGTTTACCTGCCAAAGAATGGTCACATGCGACCTCATCTAGCTTAAAACAGTGTTGTGTTATAACGATGCAAGGGGCTGTGTTGGTGGCTGCGAGTTGCTTCAGGTAGTGGTGAGACCGCAAATATGATCCAGTAACTCAAGTTTGAGTAACTGATCCTTGAGTTTAAAGGCTTGTCAGATGCCAAAAGTGCACAGAGGTTCCTGTTCATTATCATTACAAAGTGGGCTTGCATGCATTTAATTGGCCAGTGAGCAGCTGTTGAAGTCCCTGACCTCCTGATGATGCACGCTTTGTCGCTCCATAGAAACGTCACCCGAGTTCCTTCTTTGCTCCCATCATAATTACTATGACTGCTCGAGGGCTTTGGCACCTGAATGTAAAGATGTGTGGCACTGCTGTCGTTCTTTGACTTGGGAGGACAGTCTCGGCTACTGGTGTATTTGAACCTCTTGCCCACACTGATACGAGTCCGATACGAGTTCAATTCATCCCACACACTCCTATGTTTTTTGTGTTTTGTGTGAAAGTGTTTTGAAGCATCTACATAGTTTATTTTCTGCCTGCCAGTATGGCAGTTTTTAGAGGATAGTTAATGAGTTTCTTTACATGATTGGAAACATGAGCAGCTTTCTTGGAAGAGGAGGAAGTGGTTTTTGTGTGTTTTCTATGTGTGTTGACTTTGTGGTTATTTCTGTGCTCTTGTCTGTGAAACAGAGAGGAAAGAGAGGAAAGAGCAGAGCGTCAGCTTTTTCATTTCACAGTTGGAGCAGGTTAGGGGAAGTCCAAATGTCAGAAGAAAACAGATAAAAAACGAAAGTCTATCTCGGTAAAAGAGGTTAAAAGGAGGTAGACTCTCAGGCAGATAGTCGCAGTGAGACTAGAAACAGTTTTTGATTTAGAAATGTGATCTAAAGTCCTGCTTCCCCAGTGAGGTTTTCCCCATTAACGGTCACTCATCATGAGATGTGACCGACTGAACTGAGTCACTCAAATCCCCATAGTTCACTTTGGAAATGCTGTGGATAAGTACAGATATACAGCTGGGGAAGTTGGTGGACTGTACAGCATGACTTCGAACCAGGCCAATAATGTCATTATATAGATAAGACACAATCTACGAGGACTTACAACAGCTACACTCGACTAGAGTCTCATGACTTGATACACTTGATATCCTCACAGCATCTTGAATTATCATCATTTTCTGTTGTTGCCACTATTTACCATCAGTTCTCCCACCCACAATTACTCTTAACAGTCATTGCTGTATAAACCCCCTCATTTCTGTTTTGCAGACATGTATCAATTAAAGCTATGTGACAGGAAACCTCAAGCAAAGCTCAGGTCAACAGTTTAACCACTGTTTTACATCTACGTCGTGAGGTATGTTAACCAGTGGTTAACCATAGCAAGTCAAGTCAGATTTTATTTCTATAACCCAATGTCAAAGAGCCTTACAGTACTTTTGCTTGTTGCTCTCTTATGAGATAACAACTCTAACTGAAACTTACTTAAACAGACTATAAAAAAAGTTTTGAATAAAGCCACAAACTTGTTTTCACTCAGCTGTGGCTTGAACATGATAATACGCCAACATCAAACATCTTCTGGGGCAATCTACTTTGTGTCTGCAGTCTGATTTCTCTACGTTTACAGGTGTATTGTATTGCATTACACGTCATTCAAGTTTTATAGATCAGTCAGAGTATAAACCCTGCTTCCATAGGCCGGCTACACTGAGGCGTAGTACTGGTTAGTGTATTTGTACAGATCACACTAAGACCATTTGTACATGGACGGCCCAGGTAACAGAGCAAATCTAAACAGACTAAAGTTACATTTTTGTAATAAGATCAGTTTCATCTCATCACATGTAATCTGTTATTAATGAAGCAGAGCTAATCTCCCTTGTCCTCTGTGGCACATAAGGCCACAACAAGCTCCCTCCATGCTTTCCCTACCGCTGACAAAATGTTGAGCATCCCTGCAAGTTAAGTATATCTTGTCTGAAAGTGTCCATCTAAATGCAACCTTTGAAATGTCATCTGCCTCCATTTGAAGCACATTCCTCAACAGTTGCCTCCGTCTTCTTTCAGTGATTATGTTTTTGCGTTTAGTTTTTTCCTGTTTCAGGGTTGTGATCTTGTCAGGCCACAAGAAGCCACATTGCTTTCTCAGACACCCATTGATGAATGTCTCAATCTTTTTCACATCCACTTTGTCAAGTCAAGTCAAGTCAATTTTATTTGTATAGCACCATATCATAACAAAAGTTATCTCAAGACACTTTTCACATGGAGTAGGTCTAGACCATCCTCTTTAAAATATTATTTACTGGATACCAAAAATATAACTTTGGTATCCAGAACCATAATAGGACAGACTTGATGTGTCTGTTATACAGATGGACCTTCTGTTACAGAAACTTGTGACTGGTAACAGCTATAGAGTGGGGTAAATCTAATACAGTAGTATACCGTGACTATAGGAGAACCTATTCGGTTCTGCTTCCCTTTTCTAACATTTTTTTGTGAGAACTTTTTTCAACATTCAGAAATAGCAAATAAAAGCCTTCTGATTACTGTTTTGTCTCTGCTAGAGGCATAAGGTATACTTCTGCTTTACTCATCCTGATGATAAATTAACGATTTATGATTACTGATTAGTGCTGCTTGAAGAGAAAAGTTGCCGGCAGGAAGTGCACCTGTCAGAATAATGGAACATTTGGGTTCTCAGAAAAAACAATCTGACCTTTATTAAACCACACAACCAGGTGACCTGGTGTCTGCAAGAACTTCCCCTGTGCACGGAAATGGAAAAAGAAAAAGAAAAAACATATCCTATAAATGTTATATGCACACTGCAAAATATAAGAGAAAATATATTCTTACAAAAGTCCTTTAAAATATATTGTACTGTAATTGTTATTGTGCAGAGTGAAGGTTTTTTTTCTTTAGTTGGGACTGTGGGTGTTTTTTTGGTTGATTTGCAGTGGGCTGTAATAACCACATACCAAAAATTATACCTGAGACACACACACACAGACATTTATGTTTCATCCTGTTTTTGACAGAGTTTAAATGTCAGTGTGGTTCACATGCAAAAGCAACAACTCTTCAATATGTATCAATTGAATTTTTGCCACAAAGAGCAAACATGGAACAAAAGAGAAGAAACACACATCAAATTTGAGATACCAAACACCATACTGTGCTTGTGTGTCAATGTGTGCACAGTGTAAATACATACAACAGACTGGGGGAAATGGCTTGCTTGAGGGAAGTAAAGGAAAGTCAACAATTGACCTGTACACTTGATAAGAAACTGTAGCATCAACACTGAAGTAGCCAGTGTTGATTGTGTGGATTTTTTGTTTTTTCCTATTCAAGTCTACGCAAGCCGCTTCACAACCCACCTGCATCCCAGTTCCTCCCTTCATGCTGTGTCTGACTTATCAATGTCATTTCTGTTGTCATTGATGCCTGCTCTGTTCTGTACCCTGCGGGGGGTTCTTGCCGCTGCTCTCCCTGCCTTAGGCTTTCCATGTGTGCGCATGGAAGAGCAGGGAGGTCCCAGAACAGAGCATACCGCCAAATACATACAACTGCAACTATATCTACTGCATGTAGATCAAGTATTTTTGTCATAGTGGTCCTGACTGAGCTGTTGTTATAGAAACAGATGCACAACAAGTATTGCCATTAGAATACGTCCTCATTTATTAGTCAAAAGAATATACAAGCGCCAACTGCTCTGAAGTGTGAACACACTTCACCACAAAAACTAAAAAAAAGGTTTCACACCTTCAAGTGTTGCAGTGTGGGTGGATTCAAATCAACCTAAAATACTTAAAGGTCTGATCTCGATTTGTGATGACATTTCTTAGTAGTCACCTTCAAAGAAGGCAAACGTTATCATCTATCTTTTCTCTCTACAGAGTGGCGGTTTGTCATTTCCTATTAGAGGACAAACATTATCTATCTGATGTTCTTTCACAGACTATAAAACGGAAAGAACTCAACCCTTTGAAGCAGATCCTGAGCAGCTTCGCCAACAGGTATGACACTAAAGCTTTTTTGACACAGCTTTTGGGAATTTGATTAAATGCAGATTTGTTAGGAAATTGGTTACTATTTAAGTACAAACATACTGGCTTTAAGTGCTGTTGAGCAGGACTCTGGCTCCCAGAGAGGGGGATGCTGTTTTTAATCTTTCAGTCAATAAAATAAAAGATAAAAGATACAAATAAATAGATAAAATCAAATGTGGTCCTGACCTTTGAAGCCTGGATATTGCATTATCACTGTATCATACTCAGTATTTATTACATTTAGCTAAATAAATCACATTCAAACAGGTGTTTAATGAGCATGTGCAACTGGAACCAAAGCAGGCAAACTGAGACAGGATCTGAAACATTTTCTATTTCTGTTTTTTCGATCACCTGTTGGTGTCACAACTCTTTCTTGCTGTATTTGTGATCAGGAGTATTTGGTTGTCTGTGTGTGTGTGTGTGTGTGTGCTGAAATAGACTACAACTACAAACACCATACTTTACGTCTCATCCTTCTGCACAGAATGAGAAGAAGGAGGAAACAGTGAGTTACACCCTGAAGCAAGAACAATCCATCAAACCCCCACATCTCAGAGTCAGCCAGCTTTGGAAACCACTCATCCCGGTGGTTTGAGATCTCCCAAATACAAAAGATTGATGACACGATAAATGGGGAGAAATAAGAAAACCCTTCTGCTGTTCCTTCCTCTTGCTCTGCTTTATGTATCTGCCATCAGAATGCAGGATTTTCCCACGACCGCACAAAACAGTTAGTGATTTTCTGATATTGTTTCACTGTCTAGCATAATTAAATTTTATTTTGATTTGAGCAACAACAAAAATGCTTCATCCTTTTCATTTCATCTCATGTGCATTATTTCTCACAGATCTCACCTGCTATAATGACTTCAATCGTAACATCACTTGTGTGTGGAACAGCACATATGTGTTGGACCATGCAGACACTTTGTGCACCATACACGCTAAGAAGGATGAGGGGTAAGGACAGCATTAACAAAAATACAAACTGGACAGATATGTACATAGAGCAGATGCAAAAATTCAGTTAAATTATTTTTTATTTATGTTTTACAGTAGATTCAAGTTCAGCAATTCCTGTAACCTGGAGCCCGTTGACGTCTCCAGACCAGCGCTAAAGAAGTGCTCCTTGATCTTCAAAGATGAATGGACTGTGAGTGTAAGAAACTCTGTATAAACCAAACATGATTGTTACCAGCCGCTTGTTCAAAAAATAAATTTCATGTTTGTACATATCAATTTAGAGAAGAATGAATCTCTGGATATTGAAGGAATAGTTCAACACTTTAGGAAATATATGCTCATTCACTCTCTTGCCGAGCGTTAGAAGACCAATGCTTCTGGTTGTGTTAATTTGTGACCTTCAGAGGTGCTGGTAGATTTTTAGAGCATCAGAGCATCTCATGAGTGCAACCGTCCAGCAGATCATCACCTTGACTATCAAACAAAAACGTCTTGACGTGCAAAGCCTCTACACTAAGTTTGATCTTGTTGATTGTTTCTTATGAATGTTTTCTAAGAACGATATTCTTTTCTTCATTTTTTTTTAGTTTCAGGAATTCCATAAATTGACTTTTAATCTGAGCTGTAACCATATGAAGCAAAGTTTGATCATGTCCTACAAGCCATTTGATCACAGTGAGTACAATGCACAATATCCCGCCTCCTTGTGACTTACCCTGTGAACTATCCATGATGACTTAAAACAAATTATGTGTGTGAAACTGCAGTAAAGCTGAATCCTCCGCCAAAACCACAAATCAACTTTAGCACCGTATCCTGGTACCCTCAAGTTTCCGAGCATCAAGAAATCTTATTGTACACCTCCCAACTGCAGTGGAAACAAGAGGATCAGTCATGGAGTGTGGGTATATATTTTGTGTCCATATTAATATGTGAATGCATAAATGAGTGTGTGTATGTCAAAGGATTTGTAAAAAGGATTCATGCCGTGTGGTTGTTGGAAATCCGAGCAAGTGTAAATGAACAGACCTGAACATCAGCCATTTAAACATCAACGTGTTTGTTTCTTCATTGTTAGAATCATTTTGAGCCGGCCCAAGAGACGGTATGTAAGTTTGAGAAGTGCGCGGTGGAGCTAGACGTTGATCGGCTTATACAAGGCCAGAGGTACGAGGCACGCATTCGAGTGAAGGCCAATGAAGAAGGGGCCACCTCAGTCTGGAGTGAGTGGAGCCCCACTGCATCATGGGAGTCCCTCATAGGAAGAAAAAGGCCGCCAACATCAGATAAAGGTTGGCAAATATGAACAAAGCTCATTGGTTTAGTTTAACAAATGCAGTCAGTGGTAAGCAACATCCTAGGTATGTCACGCCCTTTGAAGCCAAGTTCAGGAGTTAAATTTGACCTTTCAGTCCTGCTGAGCATTTGGTAATTTGTTTCATAGCCCTGCCTTGAATTCCTGGGAAGGAAATCAGTTGGATAAACAACACATCTTTAAAGGAAAATGTGTTTATATCACATGGGAAATAAGCTTATTCGCCTTTTGCAATTACTCATCAGTCAATTTATTTTAAAATCTCTGGTCTTCAATATAATTTTTGGCAAATTATTGTAGATGGTATATTCTCTATAGCATTGCCTTTTACATGTTCTATGTTGATAAACAGATCACAACTCTAATGTGATTTAAATGTCCCTAGAACACTAATGTTTCTCTTTTTTGAAAGTAATGCTTGTCACACTTGTTCTGTTTAAATATCTTCTCCCGTCGCACATTACGTGCTCTAGATCTGTGTTCCTAATCACCTAAAATGTCATTGTGCATCATGAAAGTCACAAACATACAACCCAGATTTGTTCTTTATACTGAGATTAACACAATATGCCTTCCTCTTTACTAACGTGACCTTCTTTGTGTTTGTCAGATGTTGTTGGAGGGGTTTTGGGCATCATGACAGGCGTGGCAGCGTTTGTCGTCTTTCTGGCTATCCTACGCTTTAAGACTGACAAAATCACCTGGTAAGCAGATACAACCACAAAGCACTTTTTCCAAGAATTTGTGTCACCTGTGATGCAAAAATATGTTAAATTGCATCTCCTTTGTTTAAGAGCAGTATATTTTTTCCAGCTCTCCTTTAAGATTATGCCATTTGGTCTTTTAGGGTTTACATGATAAAGATTATCAGAGGTCCGCCCCTACCGAACCCAGCACACTCCTTCCTGCGGCAGTCAAATTTCCAGGTGAGCTTCATTCTTCAATCTTCATTTTCTTTGTACTCATAACTTATTTACATGAATGTTTGCTGCAGAATAATCTTAATACAAACACAGACTTGATTTACAGTCGAAGCACATTTCAATTGTTTTAAGCCTTGCAATATTTTCTTTCTTAAAAAAAAAATGTTTTTATACTGTACTGCAAAAAGTGTTTGAACAAGTTCACATAACACATTACAGCTGCATTAGTTAATATTTTTTAACCACTTTGGGGCAGCAGAACAAGCTGTAAACACAACTTTGATGTATTATTATTAGGTTCAATCTTCTTCTCCAGCAAGTCGCTAATGGCAACTGTCTGTCATTTGGTGCTGGCCAGTTAGTATACTGTGGGTTGCTTGCTGCAGCTGGAAACAAGGTTGACTCAAACCAGAAACCCAAAACCATTAGCTGAAAGACACTATAAGGCTCCAAAAACCTGAATGGAACTGCAGAGTTGGGGGATAATTCTCTGTGGGGACACGCGGTCATTTGACCCATGGTTAATATAAAAATAATGATAAGAGCAGCTTTAAAGATAGCAACGCATAAAAAAAAAAAAGGCAGAGCACAACATGACACAAAACTGCAGGATGTTACAGACCACGTAGGCTGCGAAACCAGACAGGAAAAAAACATGTGTCATTTGTCAAAAAAATGTTAAAACTGGGTCACTGTAGCAACAGAGAATAGAGACACAGAGCACTTTAAACACTGGGTATTTACCTATTTACGACTATTTACAGCCAGGCAGTTTTACGCAGCTGTGCGACCTTATAGTTCAGATTTAATTTATTCTGTATTTTTAACCTTTCCATTTCCTCCTCTCTCTTCTCCGCCTTTGCCCTCTTCTCCTATAGCATTGGTTGAGCCCTCACTTCACCAGCGAATCCTTTAATTCCTACTTGAAACCGGAGGAATTCGTCTCCGTAGAGGTAACCTCCGCGGTGGATGCTGTCGTACCCTATGGGCTACAGGCACCAATGCTAGAGAAGAAGAAAACCGAGAGTAGCTACGAGTCGACCAGTTCCAGCTTCTCCAATCCCAGCTACTCCCAGCTGTCTCCTCTTCCTCCTGTCTCCTCGCTCACTGCGGGGAATCTGGAGCCCTGTGGCGCTGATACACCTTATGGACCTGTTGGCAGTCAAGATGAAAGTAGAAATGCAGAACAGGATAGGCATGAAGAAAGAGGGAAAGAAGTTGAGATCCTACAGTTGCTCTCCAAAGGCAGCAACAACAGCGAGCCTATGCTGGTAATGTCAGACTATGAGAAGGTCGAGAAGCCCCAGGTCGAGTGCTTCAGGCTCCAGAGTCTAGATTCAGGCATGTGCAGTGGCGAAGAGGTCAGTCAAGAGAGCCTGGAGGCAGATAGCATCAGTGTGACTGATGGCCATGATGAGGGGCCCGAAGGCAAGGAGGAGAGGGCGGGAGATAATGGAAGAGGAGTACTTTTTCCGAAGCTGTTTGGAGGCAGTGGGGGTATTTTTGGCAAAGGGTCCATTCAAGTTTGTTCCGATTACGAGCGAGTCCAGAAGCTGCAGGCTTACAGCCCCGAGCTCGCTAGCCTGGACTCAGGCATTAGCAGCGGGGGCGAGGAGCAGGTGAGTCAGGAGGAGAGCCTGGAAGATGTCGACAAGTCCACTGAATGCACAAGCCTCCTGTTTCCTCCTGCTCCTCCTCATCCGAGCGCCACATCAGGCTCCTTGCCCTCTTCCCCGCCACTTCCTTTGCATTTCTCTGGCCCCTGTTTGAGTCCAGCTCTGCCACCTCTGGCAAGCCATATTCTGCAGAAGACTGCTCTAATGTCAATTAACATGTCAATGGAGCCCTCTGGTGATGGATATATGCCAGTAAGGAAGGAACAGAGCTAAAAACAGACAGAAATCTCTTCAGTAGGCCTAACAATAAATGTTGTAAAATACAGTACACAGCATGTGCAGAATTCATGACAGCTTGACAGCTAGAAAGTTAATGCATGTTTGTTTATTTCAGCTCACTGTTGCCCTCTCAAAGATGGCTAAACTTCAATGAATGTATAATTTTTAATACTGTCTTATTTTGCATATTTATGACAATTATTTATCAGCGGTGTCCAGCAACAGCAAGGAGGTTCTGGGTTCGTGACCACCGTCTGGGTGGAGTTTACTTACCCCCCCTGGTGCTCTGGCTTCCTCCCACAGGCTGGTTAGGTGAATTGGTCACTGTAAATACACACCCAGTGTTTGTCAGCCCTGTAAGTGACTGTACCACACTTTTCACCCAATGTCAGCTGGGATTGGCTCCAGCCCACCACAACCCTCTCAGGTTAGGCGGTAAAGATAATGGATGGATGTGATGGATATACCACATGTAACATTTACCTCTGCACTCCGTGTCTTTCATTTATGACAAAATATAAAAGTAAAAACAAAAAAACCTAAACAATAATAATATTATGAAACAGAAACAAAAAGAAAAAGGCTTGAATCCAGTCTGATTGTTTCAGTTATCTTTTGGTTGCTTTTTTATGCTTGAAACATTTGCAAAAACAGTTGAAAAAACATGTATTATAGTACGTTTTGTGTTGCTTTTCACAGGTTTTTATATTGCAATGTTGCCAGTGATACAATGTGATGAATATATTGATAATTATAATTATTATTATTATATTATTATAATTTTAGGACAATAGCTCCAGAGACAGTTTTTACTTGTTTAATAATGGGGCATTCATGCAGACTGTGTCAAACGCCTTATTTAACTGAAATGTTTTATTCAAAAGTCTTATGTGGATATGACAACTAGTTAATTTGTCTATCCTTGCACTTGAAGAAACTCCTGTGTAAATTCCATCCGTGGATTGTGGATTTATGTTATTTCTTATAAACTTAACTCATTCTCGTTGCCACATTAACTTTTCGACTTGTGTATGTATTTGTGAATGCATGAGTTTGTATGAGTACTTTTGCATGTAATGTTGTGTGTTTTTCTCCTACAAAGAGTCTGGGTGATGTCTAAGAGGAGCCTGGCTAATTTCTGATGTATTTTTATACTGAGAGAATCATAAAGGTATCCTGTCCAGTTGTCGTTGTAAACAATCATGGATTTGCTCACATTCACCGTTCAAGGCTAATGAACACGTTGAAGGCATCTCCTACCTCATGAAGCAATTGCAAAGCATTTGCTTTTGAACGTTTTCAAGTCTGCTCTATTTACACTGGCTTGCAGTCTTCTCCTCTTTTATTGGTGAATAGCCACTGTACCAACTGCATCTGTGCATCGGCAGCTATATTAAAAACTACTGACAGTGAAAATTAATGAGTTATTAACATCTTTAAAATCTGTGTTTTTTTTTTTTTTTTTTTTTTTTTTACCTTGCTGTATTATTGTTTTATTTTTGGATTATGGATGAACAACAAAAATGTGCACAACTATCGCCACTCACTTGCCATGTCACTTGTTTTGTTGTTGTTTTCTCTCTACACTGCATACAATGACCAAAATATTAAAATATATTTTCTCAGAAGTAAAAGTGATGAAATTCCTATAAATAAATGAAAAAATGTGAGTTGTTTTTTTGCACTTATTTTAAAGCTACACTTTGGAAGTGTTGAGGTTTTAATACACAAATCGCTGCCTCAGCCTCAGGCTTTCCTCTCTGCGCAGCGCACTCACTTCACAGTCCACCGAGATTTCTTGTTTGCATGGAAAGTGAAATGAACTCTGGGAAAAACAGTTGAGTATGTACACAGCCTGACAATGTTTCATTCCCATTAGATTTACTTGTGCAGGTGAGTTGACTGGGAGCATCACTGTTGCTAGGTAATGAGTAATGACAACAGCTTACCTGCACCTACCTGACTCACTGTTACTCCCATTTAGATGAGAAGAGAGCTCTTCAACATGTGTGATTAGTTATGATCAAGCCATCAGTTCTAACTTTGCGGATGTATTTTGATTTTATTCCACTGTCATCTAAAGCAGAACTTAACCTATCTCTAGCGATGGACTCATCCAAATGAGCATTTGGAAATATTAATTGATGTTTTTTTAACTTTGGACTTACAAACAGAAGGTGCCGTTCTCTGTCTGTCAGAGAAACATGTCTGGTTCTGTGCTTACCAGAGAAGCTGAATAAAAGCTGCTAAATTGGAAATTCAGACATTAATGAGTACCCATGGACGGTGAGATGATTTCTCAAGGAACAAAGGATGTGGAGTGATGCGATGGCGTTCGGGCACGGCTGTAAGAAGTCAATTTCATGTGACCAGGGGGTCACTCCTGCTTCTCTGAGCAATGCGGTCAGTAATGCTAATATATATTTGAAAATGAAAAAAATCTGGGGGTGTTGAGTTAAAAAGAAGAGAGTTTACCAGACCTCTGCAAACACCTTTAAGATCAAGTTGCATTGTGGGGAATTTAGGCGTCAAATTTTGATGTGTGGGATAAAAAAAGATGATATTATTTTATCATCTGATGATATTTCTGATTCTACTGCATCGATCTGTATCCTGCTTTTTGTCCATTGTGAGGGAGTGAGCAGTGTAATGCTCAATCAGTGGAGTACTCTTCTAAGCAAACTTTTGAGGCTGTAAAACAATAAAAATATATAATATATAATTTAAAAATATACAATTTGTAAGCCATTTTCAGTCACATTGTTTTTCATACATGATGGAGCTGGGTAACAGGTAGGGCTAACAAAAAATTATATGATTCCACAAATTCTGTTGATTTGCTTTGCAGGAAACAAATAGGATAGGATATTACTGTGCAAACAATTAATATCTATAGTCATTATCGTGCCTCAATTATAACCTGAAACAGCATTTAGTAGTTTACACAATACATTGGACCTTTCAACTAAGCATTTAATTTTTTAGTAGAATATTTGGCTTTGACGAAGATGTTCTGATTTTGACTTCATGAGTTGTTGTTTCAGGGGGTCACTTACCTTTTCCCATATCACATGAAAATTCATCATTGTTCATAGAACGTTACTGTAGTCTGACAGAAAAAACAACTAAGTACATCATTAGTTGCCTCGCTCTGGGTGTGTAAAAGTACTGCTGGTTGTTTAAATCATGTTGTTGTCTAAGGATAGATTTCACCAGGGGAGAGAAACTAAAAAAAATAACGTAACAACCCTGTGGCTTCATATAATCCACTGGGAAACCATCTCAGTTCCCCTGATGTGCCTTCACTCAGACACTGCATGAAAAGACCCTTCAGACTGGATTTTGCATTGCAGATTTTATACTTTAAACCAAAAGAAAGTCAAAGTTGTGTCTGTTTTCCAAAGGTAGGAGATGGTGGACAAGCTGTGGCTCCACACACCAGAAAGACTCGGTCCTGCAAGAGTCTCCTGGCCTTCCACGTCATCGGCATCCTCATAGGTGCAGGAGCCACACTGGCCTGGTACCTCCTCGGTAAGGAGTTTTCTCTTTATTTAGATAGACAGATACTGTATTCATGGTCCCCAGAGGAGGAGTCCTAATGACTTTGGGTGATCCCCTGACTGTTCCCATGAAATATATGTTCATGGTTCCGAGACGACACCATCATGAGGTTCACATTTGTGGTTTTGAGTGACATGTCTCAACAACTCATTGAATGGATTCATGTCCCCTCATAACATATATGTTCTCCTGGGGATGAAATATAATAACATGGTGATCCCTTAATCTACTGCCATCATTTGGTGACAATTTTAATTTGTCCAATACTTTGGTTTATGACTAAATATCTTAATAAAAGCTGTAGAGTCTTGTTTATTCATGCTGTGTTGATCTTCATACCTTCCTCTGTAACAGAATACAGGGTTTGGGTGTCGGAGCCTCGTGTCCAGCAGCAGTACACGGCCCACCTGTCCATCCTCAACAGGAACTTCACTGCTGATCTGTCCTCCCACAACAGCCTTGCATTCAAGAAAGAGGCCACGGGAGTAGAAAACATGGTGAGCAGGGACCATGAATTCCTCTGACACTGATGTATACCAGAATAACTTTGTTCATATCCTAAGGGACCCACACTGCACACAAACTACATAAACTACCTTACAATTTTCAGCAGTCCTCCAATTGGTAGATTCATTCAGATAATTTCTCATGGAGAATGTTATTATTACAGTATCTCACACAAGTAGGAGAAGAATCAGAAGAATAGAAAAAAAAAATCCTAAACCATCATTCAGGAGGGACTAACAGACATGCTGGATTATGTCCAATAATACTTCCATGCATCATGCAGTTGTATGTGAACAGGTGATATTGTCTTCCTCTGTCTTTCAGGTAGAGAAGATAATGAAGGGCTCAAGTCTTTCTCGATACTTTAACTACACCACCGTGTTCGCCTTTGGGTACGTGGATCAAACTTTTTCATATACAGTGCAACAACAATAACTGGGAGAATAGAAGCAAGATGGGGTGAGAGAACTTGCATACAGTAAATACTCAAGTATATGCTAACATCTTCAATTGATCGGGCTCTATAATCAATGCTTTACTGATTGATAAGGGCAATGACCACCCTGAGTGAGGGGGTATGGCTCAGTGGTTGAACTGATGTATGAGATATCATCCAAAAACATTTGAACGTTTACTTTTGTGCCTGTAAACTGTATCGTGAGCTTGTATTTTCAGCTCTTGATTATTTTTTCCACGCACGATCTGAGTCTGCAAACTTTGTGGTGTTCCAAAGAGACCATAAGCATAAACATGGAGTATATCTACCTTACCAATACCAAAGTTCCCAACAATATTATATATGTCAGTCTTTATCACAGGAAAGTGGGCTTTAAAGGCTGCACAATGCATCCAGCATATAAAAAGCAACCAAAATATTGTTTTGCTGACCTCTACTGGTTTAATTTCTCGCCTTGCTGATATAGGAGTGATATAGGAGTGTACTCCATGGCGTGCTACGAAGCACTGCTTTTCACCCTGATAACCATTAGCATTCACTTTTTTTCTCTTGTCATTTTGATACATCTTTAACTGCTGTGTAAGTTTTGGTCTCTGCTTTGTTTGCTGCAGCGAGGGGAGTGTTGTGGCTCACTTCTGGATAGTGTTGTCTGTGCCAAGCAGCCATGTTAGGAGGGTCACACTGGAGAAGGTCAGAGGGAGCCTGGAGAAGGGCCTGGAGGAGACGGCCAGCTGCAATGGATACCTCCTCCACCTCCCCTTGCTGTCTGTCAGTGGTGAGAGCAAAAGAGGAACAGAGGGAAGGGCGGAGTGTGTGTGTGTGTCTAAGATGGAAATAAAATGTGTGCGAGGAAAGATTTAAAAAAAGTGATATGGATATGAAAAGTGCTTGAGTCGATTTGCTTTAATTTCTCTTCTGTGTTTTTGTTCTGCTTTCCACAGAAACCGAATCCAAAGTTATAAAAAAATTGAAAGCCTCATTTGGTATCACACTCTCACTTGCTTGTTTATGATTTGTTTATTAATGTATTCATTTTTATTGAACTGTAATTAACATGCGGCACAATTTCCCTGAACAAAAATGTACTGCATGGGAGCGACGGCTTTTTTCATTATACATTTGTAAGTGTTCCATTATGAGATGAGAGAAGACAAACTCTAACTCACATACTGATGAAATGTCTCCAAAAATGAAATGAAGTCACAATTTTCTATTCCTTATTGACATGATATCTGTATTTTTTTAATAATCATATAATCTAGAATTTCATTCCAAACCATTTTGTACACTGCTTCAACATGTAGATAAATCCAATGCTTTAGAGGCCTGCAGTGTTTAGTTATGATCGGACATAAATTGGCTGTTCAGGGAGGCGTTTAAGCAAACAGTTGACAAAGCTGGTGACAGATAAGTTAATAAACTACTGTAACAGGAATTTTGGACCGGCTCAACTCTAACGCTCATTTTTTGGCATCCTTTCCCCAAGACTGCTACCGCTACCAGAAGGTGGTGTCCAGCAGCCCCTTGGCTCTCCGTGGCCCCGACACTCAGCGCTCCTCCTGCCTGTGGCACCTCCAGGCTGCCCCCGGCTCCCAGCTGGAGCTCCACATGGAGTGGCTGCTGCCGGAGTGCCAGGACAGGCTGGAGGTGTACAACTCCCTCACCCCCACCGACACTCACCTCATCACATCGTGAGTTTCATCCACAGAGTTACACAGATGTATTTATTTGCTGTAACGTATCAGGCCAATATTTGCTATATTTGGATATATGGATATTGGTCGACACTCCTCTAAAGAAATACACATTTTCACACCTGTCACACACTGTCTCTCTATGTCCGTCTGTCCCTCTGTCCTCTCAGCGTGTATGGCTGCAGCAGAAATGAGCGTGTGGTGCGTGTCCTGTCTTCAGGCGAGTGGATGACGGTGGTTTGGAAGCAGGGTCTGTACAACTACAAGGACCCCTTCTCTCTGTCTGCACAGGCCTGGGACCACCAGGGTAAGACCACCTGAAAGCCCAGGCCTTCTTTTACTAGTTCAGCAATGTTTCATACAATGTTACGCACACAGACTGAGAGGAGATAGAAGATGAGTTAACACTGTCACAGACATTGAGTTTTTTTTTCCCTTTCTATTGTGACATGCAGCAGAGCTGTAAAACTTTCCACTGAGCCATGCACTCTAAAAATGTGTCATGACATTATTCTACCAGAAATGCAGTCTAAGAAAGCATCTCTAACATAGCCTATGTAATAGCTCTTTGGATAAAACCAGGTTATATCAAAACGATGGATGCTGCAGTATTTGTGATGATTTTTCTTCCTATGTTTTGTAATTGAAATTCAATTGATTGATTTGTAATGTGGACTGAAATGCTTCTCTCTCTCTCTGTCTTTCCCTCTCTCAGAGTGTAACTCCACCATAGAGCTGAAGGCGGTATCAGGGGTCCAGGGGACACTGAAGACGCCTTTCTTCCCCAGTTACTACCCCCCCAACACCAACTGTACCTGGACTTTTACTGTAAGACATATGTCTTGATCGATTTAGTCATTAATTCCTGGTAACCTGGTTTACATTTACAGCCCCTTATATTAACGATACATGTATGTTTGCATGTGTTTGTACTTTATGGTAGTTTTGTGTTTATTTTCCTGTGTGATTTCAGTTGCCCAGTGTGGGAATGGGCTTGTCTCTGGAATTTGAGGGCTATGAGCTGAGCAGAGCCAGCTACAACCAGGCCTGCACCCAGGGACAGTGGATCATTCAGAACCGCAGGTAGGCTGTGCCACAGTGAGCTCAGCTGGTCTGTAGGAACCGAGGGCGACTCCTGGTCAGATTAACCTGCACCGTGAATCGATCTGAGATGCCTCACTGAGACTGAAACCTGAGAGCAACACAGAAATCAGCCAATGAGAGTTTAGCTCAAGGGGGAAGAAAATAAAACCAAAGCAGACTAGAAGTTTGTGATTCTACTGACGATAGTCTCGCAGTCTCAGTAAACTATGGAACCAATTGGCTATGTTAACAGGCTGCAGAATTATTGTGAGACAATGAAAAGCGGGCACAACCTCTTCATTTGATCGAACTAATGTTGAACATAACAGCTTATGAAAGAGCCATATCCAGACTTATGGAAAACATGGAGCCCATTGACGTCCAACAGCGGATCACACTTAACGCACAGCACTTGTCAATTGATAGTATATTGTCAATATATGCAAATTTTTTCTAAGCAAATAATTTTACTGTTTGATATTGTACTGCTGTTTATTATCAATATTGTAAGTATTATTTATTTAGTTATGGAGATATAGGGTGGGGTGTATGGGTGGGGGGTGCTCATGTTATGAAAATAACTAACCTAATTTATGAACAATTTATATATCAATTATTTTTTTATCTGCACAGAAGTTTTAGGTCAAGCCCTACTTCTTTAGTCTGCTCACTGTCAGACACCAAACCAAAATTATGAATCAACTGACTGGATAGTCATGGTTTCCAGAGCAGAGATATCAGCCCAAGTTAATGAAACTAATGTCTATTTATAACTGCCATCTGTGTGTTGTTTGGTGTCTGACAGGAAACATCTGTGCATGTAAAAGTTCCCATTCAGCTCATTATGTGCTGACTTTTTATGTAAGTTTCATAATAGATAGAAAACACAAATGGAACAAAACATTGTAAAAATGTTATGTCCACATCGTCTCATTATTTTATTCCGTTCTGAACAACAGGGGGCAGCAGCGTCCCTTATGTGCCTCCTGTTACTTTTCATGTGAGGCCTTTTTTTATTTCAATTTAGAGGCATTTAGTGTTTCTATTTATTTTCAAGCTGACAAATCTTGTGCTTTTCTAACCAGTTTTCATCCAGCATGGGTTTGTCATTTGTGCCCTGGACAAACTGACAGTTGAGTGCCTTGCTTAAGGTCACTCTATAGTTATTAAAACATTTCTTAAACCTGTGGGCTTCTTATTGCCTCTACGGGGTAACATAACTGGAGTTTCCATTGAATTTCAGTGTCTCTGTCCTGTTCTCAGACTGTGTGGTACCAGGGGCCTACAGCCATACAGAGAATGGCTCTTCCTGCTCTCCACGACGGCCACTGTTGTCATGACATCGGAGGTGTCACTCACAGGGCCGGGCCTTCAGGTGCACTACAGAGTCTTCAACCTGTCCGATCGTAAGTTGTGGATGCAGGAGAGAAAGCCAAGACATTTGGATAAATTCACTGCTAAGTAATGTTTCTGCTGTGTTTCACTTACGTTTGTGAGCATATTTATGAATTGTGTGTGTGCATGTGTGTTTTACAGCTTGCCCAGGCCAGTTCCTGTGCACTATTAATGGCCTGTGTGTTCGTGTCTGTGATGGAATCAAGGACTGTCCCAACGGACTTGACGAGAGGAACTGTGGTATTTATTTATGTTTTAAATTAATTCACACGTCATTTGTTGTCGTACATTATCTTTCTGTTGAAACAGGAAAAAACAGTTAACCACACACCCACACATGTCGTCACACATGTCACTTTGGAAGATAAGAAGTGACTGGTTTTATACGATAAAAACTGCTAATGGCAGGATTGTTCAAACATCTGTACCATGAGGCTCGTCAGTGTGCTGATCATTAAGGCTGCCTGGTCTAAAAGTCTGAGGGTGATGCTGATCTGATCTGATGGGCCTGTTCTTTCTAAATCTTCTGATCCATTTGGATGCCAGACTGTATCTCACAATGTGGAAAACTGTGAGATTTGGCAGCTTGTTGATTTGCCTTTTGAGGTGTGACTACTTGTAGGTCACGAATTAGCTGTTAATTTGATACTATTCAATAGAGAGTAGAAGTATTTTTCATGTAGTATGAACACATCAGGCAGTAACCTTTGTTTGCATGCTTTGCTAAGTAGGTTTATGATATGTCACAGAGGATGTCTGTAGCATAAAAACATGGAGAGTATATGATTAAAAGGGGACAAGACACTTTTTAAAATATTTTCTTTAAAAAACAAACTCCTTTTTTCCCTATTGAAGATTATCAAATGTGTCAACATGCACTTTATCTGATAATCCATTTATCTACCCAAAACATTCAAGTCTCATATGAAACTGTGAAAATACAAATTTAATCTGTAAATGAAAAAAACACAGCAGACTAACTCTGTTTGCTGATCCATGTTATGTAATGCTGAACCTGCCACCTTAGTTCATATGACTGACTGTTATCGAGTATATGGACACTGATACTGATACGTTTCCTTTTGTGTGAATATGTGTGTGTTTCAGTGTGTGTGGCACAGTTCCAGTGTCCAGAGGACAGTCAGTGTGTGGACTACGACAAGGTGTGTGACCAACACCCAGACTGCCCTGAAGCAACGGACGAGATGAACTGTACTGATGGTAACACACTCAGATCTACACATTTACAAATACACACCATCACAAGCACATCACACACCCAGCGTTCAAAATCTAGAACCTTAATTTTTAATTCTTGTACTTTGTGGCATAGTTTTCCCTCCTGGACAAACATTTTTGTGACCTCAGAAATCATGTATTTTTATTAACTTATTATCTTATTATTAAATACAGTCTCTGTGTGTGTGTGTGTGTGTGTGTGTGTGTGTACAGGTGTGCAGTGTACAGATATGACCTATGTGTGCGCTGATGGAACGTGTCTGAAGAAGCCGAACCCAGAGTGCGACTTTGTCACCGACTGCCCCGACGCCTCAGATGAGAAACAGTGTGGTGAGAAGATAAACACACACGGTTTTTATGATTTTTATTTCACTTTAATTCAGTTTTGGCTGTATTTAGACTTTGTCATGTTTTCATGCTGAAATAAATCAATAATATCTGATTTGATTAGTCCATACTTTACTTTTCTGCGTGTATTCAGACTGCGGCCTGACGCAGTACTCCAGCCGCATTGTGGGAGGGACGGATGCCGCGGACGGGGAGTGGCCCTGGCAGGCCAGCCTGCAGATGCAGGGCGCCCACATCTGCGGGGGCGCGCTAATCTCCAGCCAGTGGGTGGTGTCTGCTGCCCACTGTTTCTATGACGACAGGTAAGTGCATTCGGAGAAGAGAGGAAGTGGTTGACTGAGGTGTTAGAATGCTTGAGGGAGTTTTCAAAGAATTACACAGTTTTTCTCATCAGCTCAGCATGTTTTTTTTTTTCATTGAATTTGATGAAGATCTTTTAGCATTATTGCAGTTTTTAGTAAGTTGTTTACCTTTCTGTTTCCTCAAAAATGTCTTCTATGTTCAGTCCAGCTGTTGTGTCTTTGCTGTCCACGGTTTAACTGTAACAGCCTGTCTGACTAAGAGCCAGTGTATTTATGTATTTATATACACTTGTGTCTTTCAAAGCCAGAATTAGCAGGCGGGACCATGACCAAAACTACAGCTGCAACATCCTGTAGAGGATTAACAGTTCTTCTCTCCTAATGTTGCTTTTATGGAGACTAAAAGCTTTTGCAGCATTCAGTGACTGTTGAAATTTGAGTGGATGGGGAGGATTTTGTTCTAAAATAGAATATAAGTTTGTTGGCAACAACAAAAATAAATTTGACTTACTAACAGTATTGCCCCTTTAGTGCATAACACCTCTCTTTCCCCTCCTCCTCCTGCAGCCTCTACTCCCCCTCGGTGTGGACCGTCTACCTGGGTAAACTCATGCTCAACAGCAGCAGCTCTACTGAGTTAGTGGCGCGAGTCCAGTGGATCCACCTTCACCAATACTACGATGACAAGTCCCACGACTATGACCTTGCTCTGCTGAAGCTGGACTGGGATGCTTCCACGCTGCTGGCTGGGCACGTTCGACCCGCCTGCCTGCCTGCGCCCACCCACCAGCTGGAGCCGGACCTGCTCTGCTGGGTCACCGGCTGGGGGGCTCTGCATGAGGGGGGTGAGGAGGGGAAGAGGGAAGGAGAATTTGAGAGAGGATAGGGGATGAAATGTTGGAGGTGGTAGTAGTGTAGTTGGTAGACAGTGAGATTTAGTATTAAAACCAGACTCACTGTAACTTTCCATGTGGACGCAGTGGTTCTCAATTTGCTTGGCTTGTGACCTCCAAAGAGTAATTTCCCCCTCAAAACCTCAGAGATTGTTTAATTTCAATAATTGTTGTAGTCTGGTATAAAATAAACAGGGAGTGAAGGAAAGATTGGGTTGCAACAGATTCATAAATCCATCAGTAAGTGGAGCGTTAAGTCCTCCCTGAGTTCTCAGTACTATCTTGTTTCAGACTAGTGAATTATTAAATCAGGTTTCTCCATAACAACCTAAAGAAAAGTCTTGAGTATTATCGGTGGCAAGAAAACCTCTGCAGTGCTGTCCAATCGAAAGCAATCAACTATGTAAATAGAAAGTCACTGTAGCATCACAACCCATAGCATAGCTGCCAAAAGTACAGTAACAGTTTTAAAGGTCAGGCGATATATAACACCTAACAGCCAAGTGCTGTTTTAGTTATATTGGCACACATGAAATATGTGTTGCAGAGTTAGTAGTATCCATGCAGTTTATAATGAGAGGAAAAAAGCACATTACCAACACTATTTATTCATAATTAGCATAACGTTTTTGTGAAAAAAAAAAGGACTTTGTGGATTTAAATTCTCCATTTTTTTAACAACAGCTGGTGCAACTGGCTTTATCACACTTGTAATGAATTACAACTACTCTGGACATACTTAAATTGAAGACAAACTAGCTTGGTTTGTCAGCGCAAAGTAAATATTTTCTTTAAATGCTAATTATGTCCTGATAATTTATATTTCTAAGTCCTAAAAACTTGCAATCCTTATTTAAGAATATAACTTTGCATTTTTACAGTTTAGAGGCCAGAAGAGGAAACAACAATTCTGCTTCTTCTCTTTTCTATCTAATTAATCATCTCATAGCCCCTTAGATTTACCTTCTGACCCCTAGAACGAGTCGCAGCTCCCAAGGTAGGAGCCACTGCCAAAGAGTGAGTGCACGTAAGACAGTTTGTCTGGACTTTTATTTGGTGCTTTTGACTTGCAAGTTTATGTTGTAAAGGCTAATGTGCAAGTGAAAAGTTTAAACTTTTTCCACTGGCTCGTGTGTCATGCAGTATGATGCAGTATTTTGACAGGAAGAGTTTCTATATGACTTATGCAGCCTTTAAAAACCCTGAGATCTGAGGAGTCTTTTATGGGTTTTGTAATGTTGAGGAAAGTGGTTATGGTATTATGATAGCAAAGCTAAAAAACACAAAATGAACTCTTTTAAATTAAAGATGCAGGAGGAGGTAGAATGATGTGGGTGAAAGCATGTGGGCTGCGGTTTCTGAAGTATGATGAACCTAGTAAATGAGGTAAAGGAACCCTCTTCCGGCGCACAGTTTCATGGAAATTCACAAGGTTCTTTTGAGAGAAAAATCTTAGATAGGTTTCTGTATAGTAAAGTGTAATTACACCATTATGTTTCCAATGATGTGATTTTTTTTACTACACTTTTTGTTTACTGCTGGTGGGCAACTGTGTGTACATAAAAAGTGCAACCACACCCTTGTGGGATAGTTTCAGGCTGGTTGTTGTAGTGTGTCAAACATATATATGATTAATGATTTCTGCTGAAACTGAGGAATCGATATGACTGCAGTCTGAGACTTATTTCACACAGAGTTTGTGTGGTTTGTTGACGTGCAGCTCTAAAATTTATATCAAGTAGGTGAATCATAACTTAGCAGTGAAGATGTACGTTTCATTTTCACTGAAGCCAAATGTGACAACAGCGTTAGGAAGGGGGGGTGAACGCAGACTTTTGGCTTTACCTTGAAAATATCATGTATGCATTGTCTCCAGTGTATAAACAGAAAAAGATGAAAACCGAATGGTTGAACTTTTCCCTCTGACCTCTTCAGGCCGTTCCAATAATGTGCTTCAGAAGGTGGATGTTCGCCTGGTCAGCGAGGAAGCCTGTGCTCGCTCCTACGGCCACCTGGTCACTCCCAGAATGCTTTGTGCTGGTTACCGCAGTGGAGAGAAAGATGCCTGTCAGGTACAAAGAAACATAGATACAAAACCAGAGGATATAATAGTCTTTTTTCATTTTAACAACCCATGGAGAATTATCACCTGACTCTGCAGTTCCCCCCATCGCTTCAGTGTTTTTTAGCATCTTTAAACTCATTGTTTTGGTTTTACAACCTGCACCTTCACTGTTGTGATTCACTTTCACTGCTTTGATCAGCCTTGTTTTAGCTGCAGCAGGCAGCGGTTTTCAGTGGCAAACCCACTGCTACCTGACCAGAACCAAAGCTGGTGACAGAACTCAGAGGAGAGTGAATATTGGACTCACAGTTGTTGGGTGAACAGAAACGCAATTCCAAATGCTGATGTTGCTTTGTGTCTGCTGGGTGTTGTTGCTAACACATTCACCATGACAACTTTATAGTAAGGTGTCAATGTTGTGTTTAAATCAAAGCACATGTTCAGCGACTTTATATTTGGCACTACATACAGTTATCTAATATCCAGTAAGGTTCCTTTAATATTTTGTAGTTGATATAATACATTTCAAATGTTGTATGTACTATATGGTTTGAGTAGAATGACCCAGTCACGGTATAGTTAGTCTCTCTCTCTTTCTGTCAGGATGTGTATAGGCCAGAAGGCACAAACATGGAATGGATTTAATAAATACCCTTCTAGCTTTTGCATCTCAATGTAATCACATAAATGTTGGATGCATCCTGAAGTCCTCAGGGTGAGGAATTTCTGTTCCACATAAACAGAGTACAGGCTATAAAGTGAGTTTCAAAAGCCAGACATCCAAGGACCGAGTGATATCATAGTTGAGTCACCGGTATTGATCATCAGCCATGTCAATTATTATGGTCATTTTGAGCTGTATAGACATTAAAATCTTAACCCCCTGCCCTTTCCCCATTGCCTGTCTCTGTCAGGGAGACTCTGGTGGGCCCTTGGTGTGCCAGGAGCCGTCGGGTCGCTGGTTTCTGGCGGGCGTGGTGAGCTGGGGCAAAGGCTGCGGGCGTCCAAACTACTACGGCGTCTACACTCGCATCACCAGGCTCACAGACTGGATCAAGCAGGTCATCAGCAGCACCTGAGACGTTGGATCTTCATCATCCTTACATCATTACCGTTGCAACCCGAAGCTGGGTGCAACTGAAAACATTATTCATGTGAAGATAAAAAGTGCTGGCAGGTGATTTGAGATTCCTTCTCAAACCAAACAGCAAGGTGGTAAAGCATGAAAGACTTTATTCCAAAGAAATAATGCTAATAATAATCAACCTTATTAATGTGGCAGAACTGATATTATGAAGTGTTCATCTAGCATGCAGAGAAAAGAAACATGCCAAGAGAGTGAAAATAAAACAAAATGTTAGTAAGAACTGTAATAGCACTACTATAGATACTTTGTGAAAGATTGTGTAATCCCTTGTTCGATCACTTACTCTCTTGCAGACTCAATCTTCTATATTTTAAAGATATCAATATATATTTTGAAATTTTTTCCCCATAATAAAATATTCCTCTCTTTTGTTATCAAGTGTGCAGTTTTTATTTTGTTGTTTGGCTGGAAGTGAATATGAGATAAAGGGGATCACACAGTGTATGGGGCTGTTACTGACACCTCCCTCTTGTGGAACTACATGCAACTGCAGCCGAGGCAATACTGCATCCTTTGGCATCTGATTTCATGGGATACTGTTTGCAGGTGTACGTTTAATGTTCTTCTTCACAAGCTGCTTTTGAGAAGGTAAGTGGTTATTTTCGGAGTCTATGAATCACTGTGTCCAAGTAGAGGCACTTTTTCTTTTCAGCTGATATTATTATCAACAACAACAATGTTCTCAAAGGGTTTGGGAGCAGGTGCCAGAGCCTGGCACCCGTCCCTGTGGCTGGTTGCTCATGCTTGTGATTTGTAAACAAAACTGTGTCTATCTATCTATCTATCCATCCATCTATCTATCTATCTATCTATCTATCTATCTATCTATCTATCTATCCATCCATCTATCTATCTATCTATCTATCTATCTATCTATCTATCTATCTATCTATCTATCTATCCATCCATCTATCCATCCATCTATGTATCTATGTATCTATCTATCTATCTATCTATCTATCTATCTATCCATCCATCCATCTATCTATCTATCTATCTGTTTGTCTGTCTGTCATTACTCTCACTTCATCTCTCTCCCCTCCCTCTTCTCCTCTTTGTCTCATTAACTTCCCCTCTCTCTCCCGCTCATCTTTTTCACTCTGGAAATGAGCTCTAATCCTTGGGGGATGTTTCAATATTTGGAAGTTCCCATTTTCTGTGTAATTGGTATTTTATTAGGCTGTAAACCATAATGACAGTTCTGCTCAATGAGGCATAACAACAGTGCTCAAACTGGCCTCTGGGGGCCACAGAAATCATCCATCATGGCAGTTGCCTATACAGTAATGTTCAATGCTTGTAGATGACCTTCACCATTTTCTATGGAGCATGTTTTATAGGAAACTTTGACATTTAGATTCTAAAATAGCACATACATTTCTTAAATGTTAAAATAGATTTGTCCAGTGTTTCTTGGTGTTGAAATTCTCTTTCCTTTAAGCACCATTAGGGGGCAACATTACACACAAATAGCAAGTGTGCAAAGATGGACGGACAAGTTAAGGCCTCACTGATCACCGGGGTATTCCCATTTACAAATTGCCATCTGCTGCTTGTGATTATTGTGATTTACATACCATGTACATGAAACTACATGACCCAGGTGGGACTTGGACCCACAATTCCCAGCTTCGGAGGCTGATGTCTTCTTTATTAGGCCACTGGGCCACCAAACGTACACTTCAGAATCATGAAATACATACAGAGAGCTAACTGTCCCATTGTTGAGTCTTCAAATGTAATCCAGTCCACTGAGATAAACAAAGAAAAACACTGTTTTATGCCAAGTCTACCAAACTGTGCCACTCAGCTAAAGTTGTAGCATGTATTAAAAAAAAGGTTCTGGTGTCTGTTTAAGAAATATGAGGCTTTTCTTAAAATATGTCACCATCAACTATGCAAGATCATAAATGTTATTTCCCTGGGAGGATAGAGGAACGGGTACAGTGTCTCGATTTGTTTTCCCGCATAATGAGCTGTTTCCCACTCAGCCTAGGAGGAGTCGAGGGTTTTCAGGTCACCTCTCCTCTGACAACAGTGCAGAGGAGAGTGCCAGACAGAAGATGAATGTATGATTGACTTAAGGAGGTGGCCTGCAGCTCCCTTAACCTCTTCAGTCAGTTAATCAATGAATAATTTAGCAATCCACTCATATATACTGTATCAACCAAACAATCAATCTGTATATTTATCAGGAAAGTAGAAGCATATAAATGACTGCAGGCCGAAAGTAGAGGAGTGATTACCAAAATCGCGCGGGGGAGAGAGCCAGAAGGAAAAGACTGGCAGACTTGGCGTGGGATGTTGATTAAATTATGGACGTCAGCCATCTTGCTGCTCTTATGTTTTGCTTTGCCTATGAAAACAGTTAGCAGGACAGATGAAGCTCATTTCATTGCAGCCAAACAGAACAGCATAATGTATGCCTTGTCTCGACTCAAATCTTATTAAACACTGACCACTAATTTACATTAGGTATGAATGAACAAGGAAACATCGTCCATGTGAATATGTTTTTAGGAATCTAGAGCCCTTCCAGAGCCATATTTCCTTAAATTCTGTGTGTTTGCACGAGTGACACAAGTCTAAAACAAAGGACAACCAAACTCACATGCCAGAGGGACTTTTGCATTGAATTTCACAATATTTCATTGTTTTGTTAACACAGCTAGATAACATTACATGCACAAATCAAGTAGCAATAATCAAAATTAAACAGAAAATCCTTGAAATGACATCAGAGTTTACAATAGATGCCAACAATGGAGAGAACCAATCTCCAATGCCTTGTTTTTCAGATGTTTATTACTCTGGACTAAGAAAGTTGAGGAATACTTGGCAGCTTTAAATGGCTGGGATCAACTTCTCTTCTATTTTGAACTGGCAAAACTGTTGCGTATGACAAAAACTAAACAAAACAACAACATTTCGGTAGGGAAACAAGGGAGAGCAGATTGCCAGCTGAAACTGAAGGTTGATGATTGGAAAAACAAGCTGTGGCCGACTTTTCTTGGACAGAGACCCTGATGACTGTCCACAGATGTTTCTGTGGTCACTCAGTTGTTTGGGAAATGAACGTACATGAGGTGACTGGTTGGATCTTGAATATGGCATAAAAGACTATATCTGTCTTAAGACATAATGTAGCAGCATTATGAACTATCTACTGCACAATAACAACTGGGGGATGCCCAGTGGTTTAGCCAACACAACCACATCACAAGCATTTACAGGATAACATGCTGTATGACCCAGGTGGGATTTGAACACACATCCGGAGGATAATGCCTTATCCATAAAGCCACTGGGACACTGTAAAAAAGGATGTGGCATAAGCTGAAAGACACTTGAAAGATTGAGGGTGTGAGAATGAGGTTTATTATTCTTTGTAGCCAAAATATCTTGCAAATTGTTGATTGTTCCTGTCATGTAGATAGCACTGGGAGAAATGTGACTTTGTAGCATGATGGTTTGAATTAATCACGTACGGTTCATTATGAATCATAATGGCTGGGAAGAGGATTACTGGATGTTAAGTTCAAATTTGTGCAGTGAGAACAAACCTCTCATAACGACCCCCTTTTCCAAAGAAGTGATCCTGGGTCAAGATTTGAGTATTTAGGCCAAATATGAAAACGCCCTAAGATGGTATTAAAGTATTCAGCAATTCCAAACAGCCTCTCTGACCTCAAAACATCGACCAAGAATGTCTCATTCACTGATTCACATCTTACATTACACAACTGAACAGCCATATCTAACTCTTAACAACTGGCCAAACCACACACAACCACCTAAGTGCTTCAGGGGAAATTCAAATCTCACATTTTAATAAATGACCAAATTATTCAACCCATGTCAATGTCCAGTGCATGAACAGTGAGCTGGCCTTGACTGGATCAATCTTTGTGTGTGTGTGTGTGTGTGTGTGTGTGTAGGGTTTTGTATCTGGAAAGCTTACTGTTAGCCGTTAACACATAAGATTCATCTTCATAAATGGAGTCAAACCACAAAATAGATTCTGCTCAGACTTTGCAATAACACTGTAGGTATATAATTTGTGTGGGTGTGTGTGTGGAAATAACTTTTTCTACAGCAACATGAAATCCACTTAATCTCCATCCAGTAGTTTACTTGTGTCCTCAGGGCTGCTTGATTAAAACATCTTCACTGCACTCACGAACCATGAACACTGACCTTGCAGTAGTGCAAGCAGAGTCCCAGCGCACAATAGGTTTTACAAACCAATTTTTCACAGTTATGAAAGAACTGAGTTCATGCCACGGATGCAGGCTGAGATGCATTGTATTTATCATCATAAATCACAGAAAAACACAGGAGTGTGAAGCGAAGCTGTTGTTTTTCTTGAATGGCCACGGGCTTGTGAGAAAATGGCCCAAGTTGCATTCACCGCTAAATTAGTTTGGAATCTTGTTTTTTAACTTATTACCTTTACAAACCCCTATAGAAATAAATAGGTCCTGGGTGTCAAGAATTTAGGCTTCACACAAAAATTTGAGCGAGGAATTTCCTAAACTATTCACCATCTGACCAGCACTTCTGATGGAGTACACTGGCCCCTTAACACTGTTGAATACTAGTCATTGCTAGTCTTCTGGCTTATAATGTAGATTTGTGTGGCGAACAGAGAACTCCTGTAAAGTGCACTTGACAAGCATCTTGGAATTGGCTGCAGTATTCTGAACTCTTCCTCTCTCTCACTCATTATCAATAGCATATGCTCCATTTCAAACTGCTGAATCTTTAGATTTGGGCTGTACTCCATGTGATGTGTGAACTTTTTGTTTGCAATTCATAGTCATGGCAAAGTTTTGTTTGTAAGTTTTGCATAAATGTTTTTGTCTATGTATTTAGCCCAGTAATAGACTGGTGTAGTGTTCAGGTTTTACCCCCCAGGTGCAAAAATGAGCCGTTGCCCCCTGCTGACGCCCCTGTTTCTTTTACTCTCTGTTTGTGCTAATGTTTAACTTGCTGACTTGCTATGTCGGCACTGACATTAGTTTGAGGAGTATCCTGAAGAGTCAGACAAGAAAAAAATTGTGACCTCTCCTGGTGGTGCAGGATGAATAGTAAGGGGGTCACCACAGTCATTTGGAAGTCATTATCTGTGGAAAAATGTGTGTGAGGCAATCCATCTAATAGGGGTGAATAAAAACAGCTGCCTGCACATTTAACTTCCACTGGACTGATGAAGGTTAATTGCCCTCTCCAAAACAGACAGCTGTAAAACCCCAGCAGTGGGATATTATTCTGCCTTATTCAGTTTTTTATAAAACCTGACAATTAACTGAGGATACTCAGGGATCTCTGACTGACAGTCAAATGGAAAGCATTGTTCAAGGCTGATCTCACACACAAGCAGTTTGATTAATGGAACAACAACAACCTAATGGGTCAAATCAGACTGCGATGGAAAAGAGCATACAGGGATCGACCTGGACAGCTTCTGCTGGGCCTTTTTACTACAAATTCTGAAATTGAATTTATGTATGAGATAAACTTTATCTCAATCACTATTCAATCTTCAAAAATACTGATCAAACTTTGAGGAAACAGTGTTTGAAGTGTTTGAAGTGAGACAAAGTGTTGACTCTTGACTTTTAAATCGGAAATTCAAACTTTTAACAGCTGCAGCATTAGTGTCATATTCAGGTTCACTGGACACACATAACTGTGGTATCTATTCTGCTGCCATGATGAAAAAGCCAGCCATGTAGCTTTTTCTATTTTTCCAAAAAAGACTATTTCATTCTCTGTGTCTCCATTGCTCCCCTGGGCTCCTTTCCTTCTTATTCCTTGGAATAATGGGTTAAACAGCTGAAGGCTGTGTTTGTTTTCATTGTGGTTAGGTTTATCTTGGGAGTAGTGGTTAGACAGGGAGAGAAGGAGGACGTGGGAGTAGGATGTTGAGTGTGCGCAAAGGTCCAGCAAGAAATACGGAGAGAGAAGGAGAGACAAAAGAATTACTAAAGCCAGGCAGATGGATAAGGAAAGAGGCAAGACTTTGAAGCACACATTTTCCATGGGCTATCTGCAATTTCTATGCTAATAAAGAGCTGCCCCCTGTGATTGCTCGCCTCCCACAAGTTTCTGCAACTCAAATTTTTTTAGAAGGAATCTTTTTTCAATCTTTCTGAAAAGATAATGATGATAAATTTGAAATTTAATTAAATACAATCTGAGCATCTAATAATTTTACCAAAGATAAAATGATCATTTTTAAATGAGCTTTCAATAACTGCAGATCCCATGAAGCTTTGACAGTGTGCAAATGGCCAAAGGGCAATTTATAATTTAGCATCAAGGGGTTACAATGTAGCTGATGTGCACCCCATCAAACAATATCTATAATCTATTGTCTATTGTCTATAACAACATATAAGGTCTACAGAGATACTGTACAACATGGAGAACACAAGAATAGTGATTAGTAAACTTTGACTGCTTGTTGTTTTCGTTCTAAAGTCTGGTGCCTGTGGAGATTGTTGAGGGTGAAGACAACATTAAGCAAGTTTAAGAAAGCCTAGAAAGGATGAACTTTTCTATTAAAGATAATGAGGAAACGATAATTAACATATCTGGCAAATTGCAAAACTGTTGATACTGAACATTTCAGTAAAATGTTAATTGATGCATTTCATTTGTTTTCCACCATTGCCTGTGGAAATAATCCAGACAGTGATTATGTCTCCCACCAAAAAAGATGATTGGCAAAACACTTTAGTGATAACATAAACAAGACACCGACAGATAAGTAATACGATCGAGGAATTCGATACGTTCAAAGGCTAATAGCAGTTTATGACTCTCTGAGGCAGGGTTTTACAGTTCTGGAAAGTTATGATGGCGGCAGTTAGTCTAACAGTAGAAACACAAACTGAAAACAAGCCTGCAGTTTGCAGAAGTATTTCAAAGGAACCTCTGGTGTGGGATAACCTTGTCAAACTGTTATTTTGAGTATTAAAATGCAGAGTACCTCCTGTCTGAAACTGCAGAGAGGAGGTAGCCTAGCCGCTGAAATTGGACACAGCTTGTGTATATGTATCCAGGTTAATGGAGATCAGGAACTCATGGCTCTCTGACTGGTACAGGATCCCCATGCTGTGAGCCATGATGCCACATCTGGATTTCTAAGAAATGAAAGACAGAAAATGGTGGGGAAAAAGGGGAGAGGAAGGGAAAACAGCAGTGCAACAGCACAGCACCACCATGCATGTGTGTTTTAGTAATGTATACATACAACATCAATATAATAAAAGAGTGAGTGCAAAGAGGGAAACCAGGCTGGTTGAGGGAATAAACAAAGATGGAATGGATGCTTTGCTTGAGAGTCTTAAAGTACTTGCATGGGTTTTAGCCAGACACACACAGAATCAAATACATTTGCGTGTGAGAAATCACAGTAAATCACAAGATAAAACAACGACAGAGGCACACATAATCACTGGTTGGGTCGTCATAAAAACGTATACTGGAGTTTTGTTTGTGTGCGGCAGTGAAAGATAGAAATGCGAGGGGTGAAAAAAGGAAGATAGACAGCAAGGGTGAAAAAAAGATGCTAAGAAATGAGAAAGAGTGAGAGATAATAAAAAACAGACAAGATAGGGAAACCTCATTATATTTCCTGACTTTGTGAGAGAATGCACGAAGCGCACTGATTAGCCTGACCCACATCCACTCCCTCTGACTCTAACATTTAATCAAAACGCCGAAAGGCTGCAGTTTATGGCGACTGCCTGCAGTTTACCTCCATAAAGAGGAAGTTAGCGAGGAAAAGAAGGAAAGAGACAAATTAATTTATATCAATTGGAAAGTGACATTTACGTGCCAAACTTTCCCCATCCATTGTAGCATTTTCAAATTGTTCTCTAAAAGCTTACTGTCCACAATAATGTTTGTTTTAAATGGTTAACTGGTCATACAGTAGATTCGTAGAAATGGATCCCATGACATTACTTGACGTGCAAACCTTTTTTCATGCCCAGGTACAAAAAAAAGACATTTTAAAATTGATTTGCTGTGGAAATAAGACAAACAACCAAAAAAAAACAAATGCAAAAAATGTCTATCTCCAGTAGTGATTGATATAGAAAGAATACATGTTAGTACATTATTAGAGAGGAGAGAATAGTGGGAAGTTGAGGAACAGAAGCACAGGCAAAAGCACAAAAAGAGGGCAGTGCAGGAGCTGAGGGAACAGTATTATTAGTCGGAAAAAGACAAGAAAGAAGAGGAGGTGACAGCACAGCAAAAAGGGAGAAGGCCAAGAAAAGAATAAAAGGGAGTAAAATCAGAGAGAAGGAAGAGACAGAGGGCAAGAGGGCAGAAAATAATCAGTTACTTTGAAAAAAAAGATGAGAATGGAGGAATATAGTAGGAGGATATGGGAATGAAAGAGACAGACAGAAAATGACCCCAAAGCCACAGGATGGAAAACTCCATATAGACGAGCTCCAATCAAATAGACAGCATGACGGGGAGATGAAAAGAACTAAACGATGTGAGGGAGTGGGTGTGGAGGACAGGAGATGACAGAAGGGAGGAAGAGGAGAAAATTGGATTGAAAGAGTGAGGAAGATATCTGAGTGAAAAAAGAAATGGAAGAAGGAAAATGGTGGGCGTAAAAAGACTGAGATAGAGAGAGAGAGAGGGACTGATGAGTGAAATGTGTTAACGTGTAACAAACTCTACAATGTTCAGGGAGATCTCAGAAAAGTCAGAAACAAGAAATAAAAGGTTTCTCTTTGCAACCCTCGCCTTATTGTCGTAGTTTGGGCATCATTCCAGTCAAATATGACACCAACTTCATACATGGGAAAGCAGCCAGCCATTAAGTGCATCACTGTATTCTGGACACTTCTTTTCTTCTTCACTTTGCTGAAGTCAGTCAGTTGTCTAAAGGTCCTTTGGTATTAGTCCTTTATGAAGTGACTAAGTGTCGGAGCCTTAAGGCCTCCTTTTAAACGTTAGTTTGGTGTTTGGGTAAGGGAACGATTTTCTTTGTCTTAATTGATTGGTTTGCTCTCTGTCTGACAGTGTTATCATTAAATTGCTGTTTACCAGTGGCAGGAGGTAAGGCACTAAGGGTCTTATCTTACACACACAGGTGAAATGTTGTCCCTTCTGGCATTGTGTAAGGCAAGATGACCACACTGACTTACCAGTTTCTTGGGAAGTGATCATTTTTTATATGTTCGGTAGTACTGTTGTACTGGACTGCATTTTATTAAAAGGTGTTTTTAATGTTTTGTCCACCTCAGTTTATATACATGAAGGGTACAGGATATTCAGAGCAGCCTGTCAGTGTAAAGCACACCCTCTTACATTTAGCTAAGCTTCACAAAGATATGATTTATCGATTATATATATATATATATTGGACTGTTGTATTGGATTACATGAAGCACTTCTCTACAGTTCTGCTGGATAACCATTATTTATTTATTTATTTCTATTCTCTATTCTAAAATTAATCTATTACCTCAAGGCTGTCATCTATAAAAAATCATTAAAAACCTGTGTAATAAGTGCCTCAAGGAGTGTCACCGTAATAATGCAATGCAACATTTATTTGGGTATCTAACATAAACATAAGCAGTACATGTTGTAGAAACTTAAATATTAAAAACACTTTAGCATGCATGCATGTTCAGTTTCAGCCCTGTTTTACATTCCCACAGCAATGCATATAATGCTACATAAATTACACTTTAATTAAAAGTAAAGTGAAAAGGTAGTGAGGTAAATCCAACTTTAAAGTTCATGTGCATCGCAATTTGGCTTGATATTATTATAATTTTAAGCAGAGCGAGCTGCAGAAGGTTGTTCCAAGGTTTTTGTGTCTGACTCATAAACGCAGAGTTATTGGAAACAGGGGGGCAACAAAACATTCCCCTTTCCCCAAAGCCTGTTCAGTGAACTGGAAACTAGTTGTAGAGAGTGAAGGGGTTACAGAAAAGACATGTAAAGACAGACATTTTAGACAAATGGTGAGAGAGACTAAATAAGAAGCATAATCTGGTGCAAATATCCCTATTTTAAAGTCCCAAATAGCTGATTTTGTTGTACTAATAAGTGTGACTTTTCGTTGCAAAGCAAAAATCAACGAAATAAACAAGCTTCAGTGTTGGTTCTCATAAGGATGGGGATGATGGCTGTGATAGGATTTTAGATTAATTAATGCATTTCTATCTGCCCAAAAGCTGCTAAGGGTAAACATGATATGGATGACAAAAATCACAACAAAATAGTTATGAATATAAATTAAACTTTATGCATAATATTGGTAATGTTGTCCATATTTCAGGCTTTGACCCCATGCGGCAGGTTGCTCATGCAGTCTTACGAGACATGGGAGAGATATGTTAGGTATACCTGACTTGATCTCAGAACACTTTAAGTAAGACTATTTGCAGAAAACTAGAGGTATGTGACAGGAGATAAAGTGGACCTCACAGTGATAGGGACAGGTAAACTAAACAAAAGCACACAAAATGAAAACCTGGTGTATACAGCTGGGGCCAGAGCTGCGCCTGTCGCTGTAAATCAGTGTCCCGGCCGCTGACTGAAGCTCTACTGCAGCTGTTAAAGTGTTTGTTCAAGGGAGAAATCCAGGGACGACGCAAAGATGTACATTCAAAGGGCTTGAACCATATTGCTTGACAAAACATTGACATTGGACGATTCTGCAAAAGCCGGATACCAAAGCATGACAGCGACAGTATGGTTAAGGTGAAGGGGAGATCATTGTTGTTATAAACTAAATTAGGCAGGTAAACGATTACAATTTTGCAACTTTTCACAGGCACTTCTTACCGCTTTGGCAATGAACTAAGCCTGCTGTAAAGGGAAGGTAGAAAATAGAAAAAGTGAAACAGAGAAAGGCAAAATAATGGAGAAACTGAAAGAAAAGTGTGCATGTGGGTACATCTTTATGGATTACAGATGATCAAAATCTTCTAGCTGTGTGATGTGTGTGTGTGTGAACAGTCATCTTTCTATATTAAATTCTTCCTCCTAAAGAACTTAAGATCAGGCTCTCAAGAAGAATATATATTTTAGTGTTTGTGTAACAGACACATCATTTTAGAGGCAGTCAGTCTAAAGTCAAGTGGAATTAAAAATAGGAGTGAAGCGTTTTTGTGTGTGTGTCCGTGGACGCATGTGAGTCCGACCTATAACTGCTCCTCTGTAATTATCTTTTCAGTTCATAGAGGTAACTCTTAGCTTTTAAATAATTTATCACTTTCAGCCATGCACACGCTCGCTCTCTCATACACAATACACACATACGGAGAGCAAGAGGGACGTTCACAAGAGACAAAATGAGAGAGAGACAGAGAGAGAGAGAGAGACAAAGAGAGAGAGAGAGAGAGAGAGAGAGAGAGACAACACACTCTCTGGCCCCCTCAAAATTGTATTATTGCACACACACTGCTAACTCCCCCGGTCTCTTCACACCATCTGTCTCATCTTCCTCCATGTTGAGTTTCCACAGATGGGACCCAAAGGTGTCACACAGAAATGGGAAATGATACAACTCAACAATAAAAAATAAAAAAAAGCGGGTAAAGGTGTCAAGAGACAAAGAGGAGCAGAGAGACAGAGACACACACAGAACAAAAGACAATGTGACTGAGAGACAGGTTGTATCATAAAAGTTTTATAATCATAACACGAGGTACCAGATGGATTGTGAATACTTTGACATGTGGCGTCGCTTGGAGGAACACATATTCAGCCTCACTTACATCTCTCCGAGATGTATTATTACAATACCTACAGTGAATATTTCTTCGCAATGATTTTTACTACAGTAGCTCACAGCTGCACTAGTCAAGATGTTAAAGGAAAAGTACACTTGTTTTTCTCAACCAATACAGGGTGATGTTTGGTGCTGGGCAGGTAGCACATAAACAGTTTTAAATTCATCCAATGTTGCCAAATAATAATTTGGCAATATATCTGTTTTGCTAATGAGACACCATTTATTCACCTCCTTCTCCCAAATGAAACTCCTGTAGATGTACGGTTCTCCACCTACAGGATGTGCCAAATCTTAACTTAAGACTTGAAAGACCCCCCCCCCCCCACACACACACACACACACACACACACAGCCTACTGATTAACTCTCTCTGCTCTTACAATGAACTGATCAGCTCAACAAACTCCAGATCAAATGAACAAAGACATGGAAAGTTACATCTGCGGCCAAGTCGTGCAACACCCTGATCCTGCCTGGCCTCCTGTTAATGATAAATACACATACATACACAGTGTAGTCCATGTGTAGAAGGGAAACTTGGAAGTGCGGACTAACTTTGAACATATGGATGACAAAAGCACTAAAGAACAGTGATTGCAGACCCAGATGAAATGAAGATCATTGTGTGCCAAACTGGCCTCCCCTGCACAGTAATACCTGCTTTGAAGATTTCAACTTACAAACCCACTGGCTAAATCAATGCTGAAGGAGAGAGTGAGTGATGCCAGCCTCCTCTTCGTCAGTAATCAGTGCTGAGGTGCTTTTGAAGCAATGCACCCAACTCTGTTTTCTCATTATTCTGATGTTTTAGTATCTTTTGTCATTTTGAATAATCCTCAATAGCGCCACAGCACATAACATCTAAAAAACTTTTTTTTTTTTAACTTTCAAGTTGCTGATGAATTCCTGAGGTGATTGCCACTGTTTCTGTTTGTTTCTTTGTTTTAAGAGATGAAAATTAATTTTTTTCTTTTTTTCATTTTTCATCCCCATCAATTCTGAAATATCTCAACAACTACAGAAGAAAATAAATAACAGTTAAATGCAGAATCTAGACTGGTGAGTTAATTTCCTGAGTTGCCATGAATCCTTGTACAGACACTCGTGTTCTCCAGAGGATGAATCCTGATCACTTTGGTGATCCAGACTTCTCATTCAGTGCCACTAGCAGGTCAAAATTTTCCACTGAAATATCTGATCAACATCTAGTAGATGGCGTGGCACAACATTTTGTACAGACATTCATGGTCCCGAGATGATGTACACTAAGGACTTTGATGATCCTCTGACATTTCCTCGAGTGCCATCAGTAGTTGTTGTCTCCACAACTTTTAGATGGATTGCAATGAAATGTGGTACAGATATTCATGTCCCCCTGAGGATTAGAGGTCTGCAAGTGCATCGGGTCCCAACTGAGAGAGCTTAAAGTGGTAGTGATAGTGCTGAGATTAGCCTTTTTAGCACCAAGCAACACTGTTCCAAAGTACAACCTCACAAATGCCCAAAGGTTTTTGTTCATTATAGAAAAATACAGTTCCCTTTTGCCATGTCAAGATATTTTGATGCACTATTAACAACAAAAAAATAAATATTATGTAAAATAATGTAAATGGTGCAAAAGTCCCAACAGCAGCTGCTCAGTGGCCTGCAGCTGAAGACTGTGGTTGTAAAGTGTGAATGTGGGTCACTATGAGTTAGACTAGAGTTTCTCCCCCATCACTTCTTGTGGGGAGAGCATGAGCCACTCCCTTTACATCACAGGTTTGGGCAACCACAAACTAAAACAAATAGTGGTGAAATCATATTTACAAGTGCTGCAAAACTGCTCGGCTATGAGGACAGACTCTTTGCTTCGTGCCCTCACTTTTTTGGGGTTATTTTCTGCACTTTATATTGTTCTAAATTTGATTTCATGGATTCAAAGTTTTCTTCATGTAAATAAGTGTGAGTTTTTATGCCTTTCTGCACCAACGTTTCAAGTTCGGCACAAATGAAGTGCTGAACTCTTGAACTTGTGTGCTCAGCAAAGCTGCCAAAATAAAGATGTCTAAATAAAGGAGATTACTTCTTACTCCTTGCAATGGAATTTTACTAAGGTTGCAAACAACTGCTTTGCATGCAGTTATTGGTTTTGTTCAGTTTGCAAATTAATATCATGACAGGGTTTATATTTTATTTTAGAAAACTGATTTTTTTGGGGAGGGAATTCAACTTCCACTTATATTGCCCACTCAAGGTTATAGAGCAACACAGAAACACACACACACACACACACACACAGTCCCACTCAGTCAATATAACCATTGCATGGGTCAGACTTATTGTGTTATTAAGTTTAGTGAAGGCTTACTCCTGTTACAAGGTCTCCTCCGAGGTCTCATAGAAAGAAATACAGGTCTTGTCAATCAATATTATACTCTGTGTGCACCACACATCTGTGTTCATCACACACAGTTCATCACTGTGTGTGTATCTAATTCAAACCAACCATTTTCACCCATTGCTGTTGAATTGACTGGTGTAGAGTTACTAGACTTCTGCACAACACAATCCCCCTTTACTCTTATCATCACATGCTTGACCATAAACCTAACACTAGACTAAACCTAATCCTTAAATATTGCAGCACTCAGCCCAAACCCAAACCGACAGTCTAAATCATAAGAGAAATCAAACTCAAGGCCCTTCCCTGCACACCCTGTGATATAGTTTATGTTAACTTCAATAACACCTGGTCACTGTAAAACGAATGCATAAATGTAGACCCTAATATCATACATACGGTTCACAATTGCATAGTTAATATGTATTAATATGTACCTGTTTTATGTTTTTCCTCATTTTTCAAGCGTTGTGAGGACATTTTGTTTTCACTATAGAAATGCCAGCTCCTACCACACACAGAGGTTTCCCTCTGCTTCTTCATGCATTTGCTGTATTTTGTGTTTTCACCTCTGTGGCGTCTGGTTGGCCGACTGCTCACCAAGCTGAGCAGGCCGACAGGAAAGAGAACAAGCAGAACACAGCCAAAACCCAGAGCGAAACGAATAAGTCTGGGTGATGGATAGCTTGGCAGAGGAGAGGGAGGGCTGTGGAAGTGGGGCAAAGATATATCATGGTAAATTTAGGAGAACAACTGTAGAGAGACATAAAATAAGATATGATTAACCAAAATATACTGTTGTGAAGGGGAGAAAGGCATGTTCCTCTCTTGCTGCCATATCTAGACATAGAAAGAGAGATGATGGCAGAACTTCCAGCTGCTTATGAAATCATCCATTAGTCTGTTATGTGGATGGACTTAATAATAATAATAATACACTTTATTTGTAAAGCACTTCTCTAAACCCAAGGCAGTCAGAGGTAAACAAACCTACTGACCATGATGCTAAAACAAAAACATTTGGCATTAAGGCAGATATTGTAACGTTGTGGGAATAGACAGTAGCAGACAACAAGATTTCTAACAGACTCCGAGTCTGTGTATCCAGTAGGGATGTACCCAAATCCAAACAAGTCATTCAGGGGAAAGCAGAAATAATGTGATGGAAACCACCATTTCTTCTCCACAAAATCGTTGCTATCCTATGTATGTGTGTCAGCCATTTTGTTTTTTCACATCGTTTCATATAATTGTGGATGTTTTTACCATCACAGCCATCCTTCCATAAACCACTTCATACTGGTCTTAACCACTTAAAAGGAGAGAGCGACTTTGTTCCAGCTTGACTTCACACAAGTCTGCTTATCAACTGGAATTCCCCCCTCAGTTGATTATACAATACATCATCACGTATTTTTCTGGGTGATCCCCTCAGCCTCACCTGTCTGCCGTCAGAGGAAGTTGTTCCCTTCACTTTTGAGGTTTTTGGTTTAGGCCATGGATATAATAAGAAAACTAGATACCATGTTTCAAGATGGGGCCACATTCATTCCACTGAAAGTTGTTCACTGGGCGCATTTTTAGGCCTTTACAGCAGCGAGTCCCTCTCCCAGCGTGCTGTGAGAGCGAGTGTGTTAAAAACTTCTGGCTGACTTCCTGTCGGCTCCTTGCACACATGAATGGCATTAAATTATCAAATTATACGGCTTTTTGAGAGTTTTAAAATTGTATTGGACCTAATAAACTCAATTCTGATTATACAAAGAGTCATTTCAGGGTGAGGGTGAAGCAGCTGAAGGCATGGAAAAATAATTATTTGATGCTATAGTGCATTGTGGTCTATTGAGGCTACATTAGTCGAGAAACTGCCCCCCCACTGTTTAACTATGATCCGTCTCTAATGCATGCTTTGCTAATGGACGGATGTTTCCCACTTCCTAACACATTTATCTTTTCTGTTCTTGGTGCTATATGCTGCTGTTTTTATATTTTATTATTTTCTCTGAAGGCCCGCAAGAAGACTGGTGCTCTGGGCACCCAGGACACCCACATGTTAGATACGGCAATGTCTGCTGGATTCATTGCAAGTACAACATGTTTTTTTTTGTGTGTGTGTGTTTTTTTTTAGAGTGGATTGTTCCTCGAACTTACCAGGACCTGCAGATGGTGTTTGAACAGTGAGTGAAACCTTAACTTCAACTCAGAAAATAATAATTCTGCGTGAGAGGAACAAAGACTGATCTGTATCTATTTAACTTAATCTGTATTACTCGACAAGCACATTTATCTTATCGTCTTCGCCAAATTATCTTGACACTACAACAGGGTCTTTTACACAGAGGAATTGAGAATCATATGAGGGTGGAGAAAAGATGACAGGTTTATGTAAATGACAGCAATATAAAAGAAGCTTCTAAAGTGTGATTTAAGAACCACGTGGGACTTTATGAGAGGTGATATAATGTCGTTATTTCTCTGGCATGCAGAATTGGAAGGCTTGGGACAAATTGAAGGAAAAAGCTGTTCTTACTCTCCAGAATCCCAGTCAGAAAAGTAAAATGTGGACCAAGGAGAGAGAGAGAGAGAGAGAGAGAGAGAGAGGGTGGAAGAGCTGACCTGAATTTCTGTTTGGGTGGTGACAGTTCCTTCATGCTCTCTGTTATAAAACTTCAGGATGGAGGTGCAGCAGTCCTGACTCTCTTAAGTAAGAGTGATGGATGTGGCGTTTGGAGAGGGATGAAGGGGGAAGTACATGAGATGATCACAGGAGGATACAGCAAAAAAAGAGAGGGGGGGGGGGGGGGCGGGAGGGGGAGAGGGAGAGATTATGGGTGAGAAAAAACTGACTTTTGATGTTCTTTGAGGGAGGGAGGGAGTGTGTGTGTGTGTGTGTGTGGCAGAGAGAGAGAGAGAGAGAGAGAGAGAGAGAGAGGTTGCTCCTCAGTAGTTCCTCCTCTCAGTCTGACACCAGCAGCTCTTTTTTTCCTCCTCCGCTGTGGTGAAACTTCACCAGGTAAGAAAAGCGACCAGACACTCTGACACGAGGTGACAATAACTTTATGACAATGAGTCTCGCGGCCGACTCGACTCTGCATAATAATCCTCCGGAGCTTTAAAACAAGAAAAAAAAAAAAAAAAAAGAGAGAATAAGAAGAAACACCCGGCGGCGCGTGTGAGCGCAGAATTGAAGAAGTTATACAAGTCGCCAACTCAGCAGCAGTTTTTTGAAAGTTTGCCCTCACTGACACGTTTGTTAAAGAGCAGAGCGCGTGCATGTGTGTGTGAGTGTTATGCTCTCTGTGTGTGTGTGTGTGTGTGTGTGTGTGTGTGGTTTATCCGGACTGGGGTTGCATGCCAAACTGATGCTCTGGCGTTGTAGACGTGGCTTCCTAAACGGATTCATTATGACTGCTGCATGTGTGTTGTGGTCGGGTTACTCTGCAGCTGTGTGTGTGTTCACTTCATTAAGGGGGTGTTGTCATCATGATCATGGTGTGTGTGTGTGTGTGTGGGTGTGTGTGGGGGGGTTGATGAGGTAAAGTGAGGTTAATAACATTTGGCATCAGTTTAGTTCTTGTCAGGAAATGTCACCTACACACACAAAGTCTGTTAAATCTGTTTTCAGCATAGGATCTATTTTTAAGGATGGTTTTTTGTAACGTTTGTTGTTACACTGTATTCCAGGTTAGTATTTGGAAGCTTTTCTTGCAAAAGTGGCCTAGCCCACAGTGAACCTACATTTAGCAGGTAGGCCTATTGTTCACACATGGAGACTGATGGACAGTGTGGAAACAAGTAAATACACAAACCACTAACCATAAATTACTGTCAGCACATGTGTGCTGTCTAGCCCCTAATCACAGCACATAGTGGGCCTAATCGAGTAGATGGGACAAATTTATAATCAATAAGCGAGTGGAATCATACAGGTTATAAGAAAAACACTCAGGGAAGTTGGTGTTCCACAAAGGCAGAGCAAATTAAGAAATCATATATAAGTACGCTAATACTATTTTTGTGTGTACCCTTGCTATTATCCCTGTTAATTCCCTACACATTTATTGATTTTTGAGAGCAGATATATGAAAAGTCTGCTGCATGACTACCATAATGTATGTGTTGCAGTCCTGGATGGTTATTTGAGTGAAGCAGCTTTTTCTGGCAGTTAATGGTAAGAAGGTGAACTGTTCAGGAGACTGATGTGAAACGTGTGTAAAGTAACAAAAACATGACTGAAGCCTACACTGATTGGAGTACAGGTGAAGTTTATTTTACTCCATGTCACAGGTGTATTCTTTGAACAACATCCCGCACATTCAATTTACAGACATCTTTTTAATAATGGTGGCCTACGGGAAAAATGCTTTTAGAGCCGCAGGGGATCGTTTTTGTTTGCAGTACTGTTATTGGCCACTGGGCCAAAATGGCAGCAAGACTAACTTGGTCGAAGTACACCAGCTTTGTTAATACAGCTGCACGCATCGATGCTGTTTCCCTTAAGACCTATATGCTGCCTTCAAGTGATGTAGGATTTACTTTAAAGATAAATCACCTTTCAAGTACCATGTGGGATTGTTTGAAGCTTTCAAAGACCAATTCCTGTGTCACTGCAGCGATTCCACAGTTAAAAGTACAAAATCAGTTATTTTTTCCTGCACCAGTGCTTTTTCCACATCAGTGCAATTGTTGTTCCAATGTCAGCACTCCCAAGCTGCAACTATCCAGTTCTTATACTTTTTATTAGTTTTTTATGACAGAAATGCTGCAGTTTGGTTTGTGTAGTTTTGAGGGTTTATAAAGTCGGTGACCTGTAGAGAGTACAGTGAGTAGAAATGTATCCTCTGACATCTGGCTGGCTGTGATAGTGGAGAAGATTCAGATCATAACTGTTATGATCATATTTTACTATCAGTAGTTGGATAAAAATATTGCGGCAGAGCTCCAGTCATTTCGTTTTCTCACAGTCATGCTCCATCCATCATCTCAAATCCAGTTAACATTCATCTGTCACTGTTAAAACGCTGGGAATCTCTCAGTTATCTCTTTCATCTTCCTCTCCCCTGTTTATGTTTTTCTTAGTCTTCTCCCTCATTCGCCTTCTGCTTTTGTTTTCTCTTCTCCGCCTTGCTTTTCAGAGGATTTGTGTTACACATGTGTGGATTTCAGAGGAAAATGTGAAGATGGATGACAATAAGGCAGGAAAGTGGAAGGAAGAGAGATAAAAAGTGGAAAAATTAGATATACTGTTGACAGAAAAAGACAAAAGAAGGGAATGATAGAGAAATATGGAGGATACAGAATAGAAAAACAGTTGGGATGATTTATTGTTTTGGTTCTTTAGACCTCAAGTTCCACTCTCACCAACTTAGCACACCCGGCAGCTGTTTTCAGCAAATAAGCTCTGATGAACCCACCACCAAACAGCAGGCAGACACAGTTAGAGACACATTAGAAAGCATTTAGCACCTTAAATTAACGTGTTCATTTTGATTAATTAATTACAAAACAATTAACAAATAAAAAAATAAATAATAATGCAAATTAACGCATATATCATTTAATGTTTTTAATTGATGTACCGATGTTACTCTAAGCCTTTGAGAGCAGCGCTCTTAGCACTCAGGGAGCCACTGACACCACCGGAGTAAATTTACGAACGCGCCCCTCTGACACCGTGCTTCGCTCAATTCCAACCAGTCGTAAATAGTTTAAAAGACTGTGGTTAATGTTGTATCCTTATTTGGTTGCTTTTCCAATCAATTATGGATATATGCGATGAATTTGATTAATTAATCAGCATATCATGTAATTAATTAGATTAAAGATTTTAATCCATTAACAGCCCCAATGTGGCCAGAAAATCAATAAATGCAGCTTTAATAATATGATATAGTGAATTTGAACTAACTTTGTCTGTCTGTCGTTGGGAGGCAGGATGGTAGTGCACTGTGGGTTTTTAGAGGTTGTTCTCTGAAAACAGCTGCCTGCTGCGACCAAAAACAAAGATAGGAGAGCGGTTAGACGGAACCAAAACAGCAAAGTTGCAGGCTGGAAAACTCAAACAATGAGCTGAAAGTTGTTCTTCTGTAAAGCTCTGTAGAACTGAGGGGAAAAGCAGAGTCGAGTGATAATTCTCTGTGGGTTTATCAGTAGAAGTGACCATAGTAAGTAAGTAATCATGGGATTACAAATATAACATATACATGTAGTATTGTAAGCATACTTACAGAAATACTAAAATGTATTTAATACTTTTTGAATCAGTTGGGGTTTACGCCATATCATGGTTGTGTGACTCAGTGGGTAGAGTAAAACTACCCCCACCCCTCCCCCCCAGGATTTTCCATCCTAGAAACATATGCACTCAGTTTACCATAAGGCATTCTGGGTAACAGCATCAAACGAGTGCCATATGTTTTGTGTTATGTAATGTTATTTGACATAGTCACCCAGACTATAAATGTCTTTGTAACCTTAGAGTTTCATTCAACAAAGTTATTGCTAAATACAACTGAAAGCTTTCAGGGTAGTCAAATAAGTAAATGTAGTGTCTTTTATTTCTATATATTTTTTTCCCTTGTTTCTAGTTTGTGAAGTTACAGAAATGTGTATCAGAAAGAATAATTAGAGAGAAATGTGTGTGTGGATCTGGGGCATAAGAAGAGGTGCCAAGGGTAACAGGTTCAGTAGCACATGTTGTCCTTGGAAATGTGTGTGAAAGAGTTCATTGGGAGAGAATCAAATTGCTGCTGACGTTTTCACATCCAATCGAGTCCAGGTGAGTATGTGTACATATAGAAAGTCACATGACTCCCTCCTTCTCATTTTATCAAATCTTTTCAAATAGCTTTTCTTCTGGGCTTATATTTCTTAATCCAAGTCCTCTGTATCCCATATGATAACTCTAGGGTCTCAAGGTCATATGTGGCTTTGACCATCATACCACAGTTTTTTTTTTTTTTTTTAATGTCCTTGAAAGAAAAAGGAAAGTTAAAAGGGAAAATACCTCCACAGATACGTCAGATATATCCACTTTCACCTACACTGTCTTGTCTTATTAGTGGTTCCTACATTTCCCAGAGACCTTTCAACAGCTGCCACAGATTAGGTGTGGAAGACTTACGTCCCACTGTTCACAGCCTACTTATCTAGCTATCATCATTTTCATCTTTGATAAACATATCCATGACTTCGTCTGGAGAAAATGCAAAAAATCTTTAAATTTACAATGTATTTCTCCTTGTTTGATTGTTCACTGTCAGTATTTTAAACTCTTGAGAAGATAACCTTCAATCTCTACTGTTATTGTCATGGAAATATCTTGACACTTGGCCAGTTATCCACAGGAATGTGAAAAAATACACAACTTACCAACAAAACTGACCCAAAAATGTTGGTTTAGGGTTGATGGTTTTTCAGTATTTAGCTTAAATTTAGCTTGTTGGACTTCCAGAAATTCCATTGGTGAAGGGAGTAAACAAAAGCCTCATTATAAAAATAATGTATTATAAATAAAACAAACATTCAACTCCACCTCCTTATGATGTTTCCACTTTCCTTCCTTTCTGTTTCAGTCCACCCCCAGGAAGTGACAGCCATGTTGGCGGCGTGTTTGAGGCTGCTTTTGCTCCTCCCCCTGGTTTGTTGTGTCCCCTCGCCCTCCAGACCTCCTTCCAGACTCTGCAGGCGGTGCTGCGACCACTCGGAGCCACCAGCAACCACAACCCAATACCAGATGCCTGAGGTCCGCACTGTCATCAACATGACCATCCTCAAAGGTACCAGAGCCTGGATTAACTTCTGTCAGTGCTGACTTGGAAGTTGGCTGGTACATCGTTTCTGTTTGGCAGTTCCTCAGTTTTCTGTTCCAAGTTTGTCTTCTGATTCTTGCAGGATGTAACATGGGGAGTCGGCCATTGTCATTTATTTGTATGCCTTTTAGGCGTGCAATGAGCAAATATGCAGGGTTTGCTGTTGCATGTTCACTGAAAAACCATTCCTCAAAAATCTGTGTTACTGTCTCCCTGCTTCAAGCTACATTTCCTTAATCAGATGACAGCTTCTGCTCTTCCAGATGGCTGTGTGTCTGGCAAGGCTACTATTTAATCAGGAGAGTAATCATGTATATTGTATTGCAAGAGTGCTGCTGAAGTGTAACCATGGTTGATGGTTAAGTAGGATCGAGACAAAAAAATTAGACTGTCTTTGAAAAGGAAATTAGACTCTTCACTGATAGTGACAACCTGGAAGCACTTAACCCCTGTTCAGCGCTTTTTGAAAGAACCAGACTGCCAAGAAACAGCGACTATAATAGCTTTTGACAGTATCTTTCATAGAAGATGCATATGAACATATGAATTTATGTAGGTCATGAGGTGAATACAAATATACAGAAGAAAGTACATTGTCATAAGAAAAGACTTTGTCAGTCTAAAATCTATCTGCAAACCACATAAAACACCCACATACTGTAATCTTCTCTGTTAGTAGTCTGTCAAAAAAAGCAGCAGTATGGCCAGAATTAAGACAATAACATTAATACACTTCATTTATGAGAGTGTAAAAATGTTATACAAGCTTGTTTCCTAACTACATTAGACTTGTTACAAGATGTATTTATTGATTTGAAATTGATCTGAAACAGACCTGCGGGAAAAACCTACACAAACCTGTCATCCATACATTAATTTAAAAAAATAATTTAAGATAATTAGACCTGATCCAAACTGCATACAACTCAAATTGACCTACTGACCACCAATACTTGCAGCACCATGACGGGCCCGGAGCATGACTGGATTACCAATCAGGCAAAGTAGCAATTGCACTGTGCCCCCAGATCCTCGGGATGCTTTAAAGGCACCAAATCATGTCAATTACTGTTACTATTATTATCAAATTACTTTGCTGTAATTTGATCAATTGCCCTTCTGTCAAGTCTAGTTTGTAGGGCTCTGAGGGGGATCAACAGCCCACAGCTCATTTTGCACGGGGCATCATACTGTATATCCCTTTTCCGCCAAGGCAGTTCGAGGGTCGGTTCAATGCTGGCGCCTAATATCGAACCAGTTCTTCGCATTTTGACAAAAAAACAAGAGAACTTCTGGCTTTCGGCCAGGAAAACTGGTTCCAGAGCGGCAGCAAGACTTTGCTGATCTAAAACCAAGAACCGCTTTCGCAGAGGCTGGGGGCGGGATTATCATGACGTTCAGTGTTAATGAGAATCAAGACATGTTTGATAATTACCTTTCTTCTTGGACCTAGTCGGCATCCACAGCAATCGTGGCAAGCAGCACAAATCGTTGGACCAGATGTGTTTGAATGCCATTGTTGGCTTGCAAAGCCAGAAGCAACGCTTGTAAAAAGACGATGTAGTCCGCCATTGTTGTTGTGCTTGAAGTTGGCGGTAGCGTATACACACATATACAGTGACCTACTAATGTGATTCTTGGCCCACAGAAAAGCAAACCAGTTATCAGAAGATTCGTAAATTTGACCAACTGCTAATAGCTATTCTGGCTCTGGCCAGGTCCAGAGTACAGGGTTGAGAAGAGCAGAAATACATGTAATTTCACTCACAATTTCCATTTTGCCAAGAGAAAAGGGATTCAAAATATAAGGATTTTCTAATATCCATACTGCACATTCACAGCTGGAGAGGGATTTGTAAAAACATGTGTGTCTAATATCAGAGCCTTAGCGGCCAACTCAACCAGAGCAGTCCAAATGATGTGTCATCGCTCTGCTGTTTTATCTGCTGGTCCATTGATAACTGGACATGCCAAGTCTGCTCTGACCCACAATCAACCCCCAAACCCGTCCAACTGCCGAACCACAAAAAGAAAAATCTGTTTCTGTTTGTTTCACCCACACACACACACACACACGCACGCAGAAACAATGCATGGACGCACATAGTTTAAGGCAATTAAAGCCATTTTATACTACAGAAGAACCCATAACTTTTCCACTGAATAAATCCAAGTAAAATTTTGATATGTTGGACACAGTTTGTATCAGAGAAAGTCTTTGTGAGTGAAGCAATACTTTCCATTAGGCCACATACTAACTGGGGAGCATCAAAAATTGCTGATTGACACAATGTAGACATGTACAATACGCACCTATAAGGTTCAAGTAGAGACTGCACACCAAAACTGTATCCACACCTTTGTTTAAATGTTATTTAAAATTCAGGTAATTTTAATTGGTGGGAAGCCAATGAGGGGTTATGTTTTTGTTGCAAGCAAACTGAAAAAATGCTTTTTGAACTCTTGCAGTCGGTAACTTGAATGGAAAATGAAAAAGAGCCTTTCGTTTGAAAAAAAAAAACAAATCAGTTTTTGAGAGTGGTCAACCCCTGAGGGTGAGGAGTTGCATTTACGTCTCAGTTGTTGTTCTTTTGTACAAATGAATACAGTGTTAGTGCATTGCAGCTGTGCAATAAGGCAGGTCTCATCAGGCACTTTCACCTGGCACTGAACCTGCTTATGTGGCTGAATACACACAGATACACGCACACACAGACACACACCCACACACACACACACACACAGGAACACACCATGCACAAAGACACACTAAGCTTTGGAGAAATCTGGTTGTGCTCTTCCAATATACACAAATAATATGCACAAACACACACACCCTTTTCATCTCTGTGTTTCACTGACGGTTTTCACTGGGAAACAGTAAAGCCTGCTGTGTGTGCACGCTTTGTGTGTCTGCATGTTGTGTATGTGTGTGCATGAGGGTGTGCAGTTAGGTTTGCTCCCACAAAGCTGCAGTGATTGGATTTAAACAGTGTGACCCAGAGTCAGTCAGCCAATTTTAGAGAGCAGTCAGCCAAATTTCTTAAAAGAAACCAGAACTCTCAGTCATGGTCAAAGGCGATTCTGCACCCACACATCTTTGACATCACATCTACAGCTACAGGATTACATTATATTTTACAAAGCTTTAAGATATTCAGAAAGTTCAACTTTTGATTACTGTAAAAACAGTTGAAATACAAAATGCATAATCTTACACTTTGTTTGACATTTTACCTTTGCAGTCTTTAAGCATAAAATTACAAGCTAGGTTAAGCAGCAGGAACCTCCAGATCTCGTACTACATAGATTCTTAAGATGTCAATTTTAGTATGTCTTGTCCCCCGTTTAGAGGTTGTTCTCTGATGTCAGGATAAAGGATCAAGCCCCTATATGGCCATCTAGTGTAGAGGTACTGCTAAGCTGCTGTTTGTGGAAACTGCTGTAGCTCTCTTCATGGCTCCTTGTGTGGACCCTGGTCACAGCTGGACAGATCATGGGCAGAGCACTGAGCATCTCTCCAGAGGATCGCTTGTGTTTACCTCAGGAAGTGTGGGCCATCGTGACTCGAATGGCGGCACTGTGGCTCCTTCCTGTGTGGTTTACCCACCTCAGAGGGGTTTAACTCATGACCACATTAGGACCAGGAATCCCGGTAAAACATCGTAAAGACGGCACAGCAAGATCTCTTTAGAGCCTCAGACCTAAATATATTTCTATTTATATATATTTAGAGTTAATTTCTTTAGCCCAACCAGTAGAGGAGCAAGTAATCCATCAACTGAATGTGAAAATCACAAAGAGTGTTACAAACCTTTTTTCCAAATATTATAGGCTGTTTTATCTCTCAGTTTTTTTCGCTTCCTGTTTATCGTGGAGGGAGTGTTAGCTCACAGGCCTTTTTTTTTTTATTACAGCTGCTTCATAGTGATAAATTCCTATAAGCAGTGTCACTTGATTTTCATAGCAAAGAGGTTTTTTGTGTACTTGGAACAATATTAACACTCAAAATGTTCACTCAACCAGCAACATTTCAGTCAGGAGGGCTGACAGGAGGACGCACATAAGCTCTTTAATCATTTTCAGAGCTCGCTGTCAAGTCTCATATAATTTTAAAACCCAGACAAATAGTGGGTTGTTTTGGCAGCTAAACTGAATACAACAAGGAAACAGGATATAAACAAGAATAGAGCTGCTGAGGGATAGCAGATCCAAGCAGAGAAACATAACAAATTCTGATGCTTCCATACATGGCAGGAGGGCTTTCTGAATGTCATATGCTATGGCCTTCACGGTCACCAGATCTCAGCGCAATTGAACATCCACAACATGTCTTACTAAGACACTTCCTTTAATTTGTCGCCCATCTGAATACATTTTTGTATGTATGTAAGTGTGTATGCCATCTGCAACATCAGCATCTCTTGTACATGTTACTCTACTGTGATAACCGTATATCTCCAAAACATCACAGCCTGTTTTGTGCTGTGTGACATTTTTCAGATAATCCAGTGGGGGTTTGAATTACTGAGTTTAGAAGTAGAGAATTTTAGTTGTCCTTTGAATCATCTGGAAAATTCAAAAATCACTGTATTTGGAGATACTTGATTTTCACTTTATTTGCTGCTTTTCCTAAACCAGCTCACGTTCAACTCTCACCTTTCTTTTTTGGCATTATAAGATCTAAGAAGACTCTTGCAAAAATAAATGATATCAATGTTATTACAGTTCCTCCAGTAGAAATGACTCATCATTCAAAGCTCCTGGCACCTGAACTTCTCTGTCAGAACATTTTGTCTGCCAGTCCATGAGGAGCACAAAATTAAGATTGGCATAACAGAATTGCTTCAGATTTATAAGTAGGATTTGGAATGTCAGATGCGAAAGCCTTGCTGCAATTTGTTTCCATTTCTGGATTTGTAACCATTATGAAAGACTACAAAAGCTTAATTGCATTGTGTGCATGTCAAAATGAATGGTTTGTTTTGCAGCAAGACCTTGGAACTGTTTTTACTAAAAGCTACACTTTGGTAAATGGCAAGTTCACATCCATAAATCAAGAATAATCTTCATGTTCTCAAAAACTTGGAGCTAAAACCATGTAGTCTGGAGCAACCCTGAGTGTTAATGGGTTCAATTTCCATCTCACCTTACATAAATCAGACAGCAGTGTTATCTCAATAAGCAACATCTTATTGTTCCTCTATGGAACAACATATTCAAAGTTAAATATGTCAATTTCATTTATTCACAAAAGTTAAACAGTGCTGAAAGAAGGACTTAGTACTAATACATTAATGCAAAAGATGAGATGAGATTGTTAATGGGGTAGTTCTGATTGAAACATTTGTATTCATTTTCATGGATTTTTCTCTAATCTTTGTTGTAATTTGTAAAATATTGGAAAATGCTATCTCTTTGGGCCTTTAACAACTATGAAATCAAACCATCTGAGAAGTTTAGAGTGGAAATGTCTCTTTGGTTGAACTGCTAACAGCTTATAGGCATCTGAAGTATGACAAGGGGCCCCAAGCAGACACTGACATCGTAAAGGGGTCACAAGCCAAAAAGTTTAGTAACCACTGGTTTTATCTTTAACAATGTGTTGTATTTTATAATCTTAATATATGTTTTTTTATGTAAAATCTTATTCTGAAAAGTAACTAGAAACTGTAGGTGTAAAATAAGTGTAATGAAGTGCAATATTTCCCTCGCTTAAAGTGGTTTCTGTCTGCACCACTCACCTGTGTTTCCTCTTGTCCACGCAGGTGATAAAGGAGACAAAGGTGACAAGGGTACACCTGGCAAACCTGGCCTAGAGGGAACGTCCGGCGTACGAGGACCCGTGGGCCCTAAAGGCAGCAAAGGCCAGGCGGGTGCCCCCGGAGACGCCTGCAAGATCCCTCACTCTTCCTTCTCGGTGGGACGTCGCAAGTCCCTGCACAGCGTGGACTACTACCAGGCGCTGGTGTTCGACACAGTGTTCGTCAACATCCACGAGCACTTCAACATGTTCAAGGGCAAGTTCTACTGCTACGTGCCGGGGATCTACTTCTTCAACGTTAACATCCACACCTGGAACTTTAAGGAAACCTACCTCCACCTGATGCACAACGACAAGGAGCAGGTGATCCTGTACGCTCAGCCCAGTGAGAGGTCCATCATGCAGAGCCAGAGTGTCATGCTGGACCTGGCTCTGAATGACGAGGTGTGGGTTCGTCTCTACAAGAGGGAGAGGGAGAATGCCATTTACAGTGACGACGTGGATGTTTACATCACCTTCAATGGATACCTGGTGGCACCTAGCATCCAGTGAAAGTGGGACAGAGGGAAGAGTGGGGAGAGTGGCAGAAACTCCAGGTTGGATTATCTGGTCTTTTAGCAATGGATACTGCTTTATGCCAAGAAAGGACAACTAAACAGAAGACATTACAAGTTTGGTGCTTATTAAATATTCCTTTCACCCTGGAGAGGAACATACTGTACACTGCCCAAAAAAATATTAGAATCAAAAGGAACAAAAAAAGAGAGAAAGGTAGCACAGCACACAAATAGGAAGGAATGTTGAATTACTTCCTTTGCACTAGAAATACACTTTTGCACAAAGTAAATCATTCTTTCCTACTTATGTGCTCTGCTGGTTTTCCTCTTGGGTCACTCCTTTCAGGGACTGCATAAATACAGGTTGTATCACTTATCAGGAGTCTTAAATCTGTGCAATCGGTTATGTATTTGTGCCATGGTGCTTCTTAACAGGAAAGTTCTGTCATATTAAAATGCGTTCGGACAGATTGCTGTCATATCTTAAAGATTTTTTTCCTTTGTGCCTTTCAGAAGAACACTTTAAAGGGTTAGTTCACCCAAATTACAAAAACACTTTGTCCCACTATACGATGGTGTGTGCACATGCAAATGGTTGTTAAGCTTTGAGATATCTGTTTCTTTTGCTGTTCTGATATAATAATGTTGTGGTGGGATAAGGTCTCTTTTTACTGCCACGGGTCTCGGGTCTGTGCGTCCATATGCCTAACAGCCAAGTGGATTTGAATCTGATCGTTACCTTAATTCGCGTATGCCCATTGACGCTTTGTGTAATCAGCATGTGCTTGAAAAAACAACAACAACAACATTTTTTTAGGTCTGGTAAGTTTACCACTTAAGTTAGATTTGCCACACAACTTTACCAGCATGCAGAGACATCTGCTGCGTCTAATATCACTTGGTCCACCTCAGTGTCTGTGGTTGAAAGTCTGCCAGAAGTTACACTTTTGGATCATTTCATTAAAATAACATAGGCTCACTACACATGCTCACAATGTCTGTTTATTTGATGTATCACGGACGTAGACTTTATCACCACCAACTCGCCCGGCATGCTTGTTTGAGTGTTTGAAAAAAAATTTGCGCTTATGTATGCACAGCGATATTTTCTAAAACTAAAGTTAAACAATTCTGAGCCTTAAATCTCTTTCTACGTACATCCCAATCTACCAAACTGAAAGACTATAGGCAAACTATAGAGATAAATGGAATTTTGTTTGTGGTATTCAAACTTTTTTTAATTTTGGTGAACTGACCCTTTATACATAGGTTTATCCCAACATATCAAAATAAAAAATAAAGGTGCTTAATTACTTAATGCAGGAAAGCATTTGGGTTTTGATGACTACATATAATGTATTCTTACAGAAACTTCAAACTGCAGAGCAGTTTATGTAAATATCTGTATTATAGCTGTCTTTATAGCCTAAATCTGTGCTTCCACTCATGCTGTTAGGACGACTGTGTATGTGTGTATTTGTATTTTTAAACAGTATTTCCTCCTTCATTAAGCAAGTCTATTTTTGTTCTGTTATCACTGAGCAACAAAAAGACACTTGATTATGAAAAATTAAAAGTTTTTAAGAATTTCACATGAAGTTGGGGCTCTGTGTATCCCATTAAGATGTCAAAATGTCATTTAAAAAAATGTTTTACCATAAAGCGCATTTCTGCAGGAACATTTTTCCTCACACTTCTAATTCTTTGACACCATCCAGCTAAGGACTTGGTTCTCAGTTAAGCCAGTCAATATAAGGGAAATGGTATTTGAGATTTAACCCCCAAAATTGGCCAACTCTCTAAAATAAACAAACAAACTAGCAAACAAAAGCCTTCCTCAAACTCTGAGAGACAGCGGATGGATCTGCAGCATGCCAGCTCCATCTGTTTGGCCATATCTCTCCCATTAGCTGTAATGCCATCCTCAGGGAGGCTTTGCTAGAGGAAAAGCAGACTGCAGCGTTTTAAATACTTTAAGCCTTGAGTGGAGATCTGAAAAGCTCTTTTGGGAAACAAAGCAGGACATCTGAACAGTTTCCTGGATCGTCGGCCCTGACTAGTAGAGTTTGTTCCAACAAGCCGAGCAGACAAGCTGTTAGTTAAATGAGCATTGGTTGATTTAGTTCACTTATGGTGCGTCTTCTGGCCTAGTTTTGGTTTGTCTAACTTAGTTTTGCTATTAAAGACAGAATATGCACCCACAAGTAAAATGAAGAGGGAAACATAAACTAAAAAAAATTAAATTCAAGCAGGTGACAGAAAAACGAAAAACACTACACATCAAAATAAATTAAAGGCAACAGTGGAGTCCAAAATGGTGGAAAACAACAACAAAAATCCATTAAGGCCACATAAACAAATTAAATTAAAACTCAACAAAAAATGGAAAAAAATGAGTCTGATAATAATAATGACACTTACAGGAAAACAAGTGGGTGCTCAAACCCTCCAAACACATTTGTGCTCAATTTGTTGCCCATTAAAAATAAAAACATGCTGCACTTTAACTAAGTACATTCACAGTCAGATCAGCCCAATTAACTCAACTTTTACAAGACTGTTGAAAACAACCGGCCAGTTGGGGCTGTTTCACCTAATCCTATTAAACAATAAACAATCAAGTGGCGTAAATTCACTTTCATTTATCCCTGCTGAGTATAAAACATGAGCTAACGAAGTGAATGGTAGGATACGAGATCCACAGTCATCGTTTCTCACAAGCATTCAGGGCTCAGCCAGTAAGAGCTTACAAATGAGACAGGAACAAGAGCTAGGTGTAATTTAACATTTTAATTGCGTCCCTCCCAAACACTGCACTTGTTCTGTGCTTAGTCGTTTTTTTAGAAATAAGATGTAAGTATTTTCTATTTTGACCGGTATGAGTTGCTTTCTACTGCCTGTTGTTCTAGTAACATACACCAAAAATATATCAACTCTAGCTGCAGTGGTCTCATTATTTCTTCATGTAAGGTCACGTTGAATTAATTATCCAATGAGAATTTGATCAGTAGGGCACAAGTACTAGAAATTATATTACATCAAATTAATCATTTCCCAGTTATCCAAAGTAATCATCTGAACATCCTGAGGGTCCTGACCCCCAAAGTTGCTGAAGTACATACACTCAGTGGCCACTGATTGTAGGTGGCCTCTTATTCCCACATCGACCTGTGAGCAATTCTGGTGATGGATCGTTGGGTTTTGACAAGTTGTAAGTAATGATAAAGGTCTTTAATGCTATGGTATTATATCATTTTGATGAGGTCTCAGATAAAAGTTGAGAAGAGCTCAAATCACTGTAATCAATTTCTCAATTTTGCTTATGATATAAAATCAAAATATGGAAAAGGTTAAACATGACTCTTCTACTGCATGCCAATAACCTTGAACCAACTTATTCTTCTCCCTCCAGTCCGTGCAATAAAGGGACTTCTGCTGACTTCTTTAAGGTGGTTCTCACAATGTTTATACTGACAGACCTTCTGGAAGAAAAAGGCTGGAGGCCTTTCAAAGTCTAGACCTGGATAAATAGAACCACCTGTAAAGCAAAGTAAATAAACTTGAAAACAGAAGATGTTGGACGTAGTAAAAAAGAAAAAAGAAAAAAGGAGCATGACCTCTGGTCTTTTTTAATGATCCAAAACTAATCCAAGACTAATAATATTCCTCTGTAAAAAAAGAAAAGAAATAAAAAGAAGTATAATAGATCGGATCACAAGATTTACAGCTTTATAGTCATATCAGCAGTCAAAGTATCAATACTATATAAGCACTGTGAGGCCTTTTGCCTTCCAGCATCTCTGTACTTCTGCAGTTATGTAACTGATCAAGCAGAAGGGAAATTGGAGGGTGGAGTTGGCATGGTGGGGGGAACATTATGATTAATGTTATGAAACTATGAAGACAGGTTAAAGACAGTTTTATTTAGGTTTGGGAGTTTAAAGGCTGAGCCCCGTGGCTAACAGCTGTTTTCAGGGCTGACTGAACTGAAGCCTGTTTTCTCGTAGATTAGAAACAGGAAGCAGGGCAGAGTGCCGAGGCAGCCCTCTCCTAATTACAACCACATGACCTCTGACCACACTCATCTGTCAGAGGGAGACAGGGCTGACGGGTTTGATGGAGGAAAAAAAAAAGAGCAAGGGGGATATGGAGCAGGAAAAACAGGTAGAAGCAGAGACTGGGAGGTTTATAGAAAGAGGAAATAATGAAACTGGAAGTATGTACAACAGATCCAAAAACCAAACCCTGTTCCTGACAGTTCCTTGAAATCACAAAATTACAACTCTTTAAAACAGAAAACCTCAAGATATAAATCTCCCATAAATCCACAGTTTTCTAGATCCACAATCCACCACTGTTGCATAAATAGAACGAACAGGAAGGCATGCTGAGAGAGAGCCAACTAACCTTTCATATACCCTCCAAAGTAAGCAACATAATTTCTGAGGCTTGGAGAGTTATAACTCTTTCAGATGGCGTGTACACACAAGTGAGCTAGTGTGTGTGTGTGTGTGTGTGTGTGTGTGTGTTACCTAATGGAGACACATTGAGGTCATTCTGAGTTTTATGTTGGCACCTGTCTGCAGCTGTTTTTTTTTTTTTTTCATTCTTTGCTTCACATTTGACAGTAAAGGAGGCTTTCTAGGAGTGTTGGATAGAAGTGAAGAATTTACAGAAGATTTTTATATACAATGACCCAAGAAAAATTCTAAATAGCATGAAGCAGATAGCCTGACATCGACACACTTATTCGCAAATGCGTATTCGCCTGGATCCTCGCAGTTAATTTTCGATTTCCAAGTAGCGTTATCAACGGGTGCATACCAAAATGCCTCTGGGCACAACTGGATAGACCTACGAGGAAACATTGTCCTGTCGTATGTATTGTCATAAGGACGGCAAACACCTTTCTTATCAACAAAAGCTTTAAGTGCAGTTGTTTCTTCTTCTTTTAGAGAAAATATACAGCCAGCTCGTTTAATACTGACACGATAGTGGATTCGACCTAACGTCTCCACAACAGAAACTGCCATCTTGGTTGTTTACCTCAGCGATGCTCCTCTGTCAGTCATCATAAACCAATATTATCAAACCCACCCAATATTAGATAAATGGTTGTGATTGGCCAGACAGATTCTATGACGTGTGGAAATCTGTCTGAACGGGCGGGGGGGCCAGAGACATCTGCCAGAGAAAATGAAACATGAACTCGCAGATTCGTCCATGAAACACCGTCAAGATGCGTAAAATGAAAGCATGACACAGGATAAAAACACAAAAGAAGTTACAGCTGACAACTATTTGGTACAGTTTCTATTATTTCCATATGTACCATGTGTTATACAGTGTATACTGTATCTTTATTTAATCACGTCGTCTCTTCTCTTAGTCTCTAATCTTTTTGCAAGACAGAACTGATGCAGCAGAAGAAATAAGTGCTGATATAAAGACACACAACAAACATACAAGCACACACAAACAAACATCAGAAAAAAAACATCTTCCATTCATATGGTGCAGTTCAGTATTTACTCGTGTTACCCAGTCCTGGAGTCTTGTTCCACAGTAGTTTTAAATACTAAATAATTTTTTCATATAGTACATAGTGATGAGAATGCAAGAAGCGTTCAAACTTTTCAGAATGTATTATGATGAACAGCCATATAGCATAAGAATGATCATAATACTTTACAAGGACAAGGATCACAAATATAAATTTTACCTAATAAGCATTAAAGTTGATTCTTTACAATAATAGATTTTAATTGTAATTGTATTGGCATAACACCTTCACAGTAAGAGTGTCTTGATATCATATTGTGAGGCTCTGACAGAGGAAGGATACAGCAGTTATAGCGTTTGTTGATACTAACACCAAATCCAGCGCCTTAAAAGCTCATAGCATTCAAACAAGAAGCTTGGCAGCTCAACAACACAGTACTGAAAAACACAGCATAACCTCTTATGTAAAAAGAATAGACACATTTTAAGATGCAGTGATGCTTGAGCTTAGAGTTTGAGTTTTATATTCATGGTTGAGCATACTTGACTATTGTTGTTATTTGAAGACATCACAATGCATTATGAGTGCTTATATTGCATGTATAAGGCATTCAAAAGGATCTATAACACATTCGATATTGGCAATACCAAATATTTAAGATATGTATGTTTCTGAGTAATCAAGGTCAAATTTAACTTTCAGTTCAAGGTTTAACAATGAATTTTAATCAAATCACTGTAATCAAAGCGTCTCCTTTAAAAGTGACAGTGAATAATGTGATCCAACTGCTGTCTCACTATGTCCTTTTTCCATAGCTGTGTCTCTCTGTCTATCCCTCTGTTTCCCTTGTAAAAGCCTAATAACTGGGTAATGGCTCTTAGGAGAGCACTGCCAGAGTGCTGCTGAGTGACTCAAATATGAGGGAGGAGGGGGAGGTACATGGCACTGCCAGACACTGCTTCACGCTCTCTTGGATTTATATTATCTTGCAGTGAAGGTCACAAGTTGAGCAAAGACGAGCAGATTCAGGTCGGTGCAAACAAGGTAAAATCTCGTCTTGAGCCGGCAGAGCAGGCCGGTCAACAGAGGACAGGGGCAGTGAGAGCTGTTTAGAACGTGATTTAAACTTTTAACGACAAAATCCAGAGTCCACCCATGTTTAGTTCAACTCCTGAAAAGTCTGTGCTGTTTGGTGCATGCTTGAGAGACGCACCAGACAAATAATTAGATATTATGCTTCTGAGGAACACAATGATGGCATTTCTAGGCATAATAGGGTTCAATCGGTCAGTCTGTCGGTCAATCAATAAGTCATGCTCTCAATGATTGCTTCCATCAGGAAACCTAACCGTTGTACCCAATGGGGTTCGAAATACTTTTATCAAATTGGAATCCTTTCACATCCCTTTCCAAAAATAATGGAGGTTTCAGCTTTCAAATTAAATAAAGTTATAAATAACAAATGCATAGATATCTCACCTTTGCTTGGCCGGGAAGCTTTTAGTGGTAGCCTGATTAATGTTCACAACCTGCAGCTACAACCTGAAAATGAGTTGAGCAGCATAATATATTAAATGTTAATTAAACCTAACAGACACGTTCAGTTGTCCTATTATAACCTATTGTATCTCACAAGCTACTCGCTTCAATTATTGGGGATGTTGATGCACCACTATTAAATTGACAAGCTAAAATTATGAATATGATATGCGTGAAACTTTAACCAGGAGACAGCTCGATAATTTCTCTAAGGAATAGTTGCTCCTCTTTTGTGTTGTGGTGTTAAAGGGAGAACCCAAGCGCAGAACACAGACAAGGGAGGTGAGGTGAGGTTAAGAAGGCCTATCGCAGGAGAAGGCTGATGAAGGCTGGGGGTTTGATGGGCAATGATGAATGGCGTGTGCAGGTTGGAGTGGCAGGTGGCTGGTGAAGGCTGAGGGCAGAGGAGTGACGCTGGACGGCGTTGGCAGGCTGGGGTTCCATCAGGGTGAGCATGGAAGCAGGCAACCAGAGGTGAAGAGACCCTGGGAGCACTGCGTCTTCAGAAAACACCAAAACACAGAGAGGCCGAGGCGTATGACTGCCACTGAGTGGGAGGAGAGCCGGGGAAGATATGCAGGAGAGGAGATGAGCTGATGGATGGCAGATGTGTAGGCTGGAGGGGGGTGATGAGCTGAGTGAAGGCAGCTGTGCCGGGAGAGCAGGGAGCCAGGAGAGTGAGGAGGCCACGCCCCCACACAGACACAGACGGGGGAGCGTTGGAAACACAAGGCAGGACACAAGAGACACCGGGGAACATGCTGAGACACGGCCACGGCTGTGACATTTTGGTCTTTGATTCTGTTCACTCATAAACAACCTTTGGCAGTGACACCTGTTTGCAGAGAGCACATTAACCAGACAGCAGCCAAAAGTTTCATTAAAGCCGTTACGGAATTCAAGGTAATTCGTTACAGCAGATATAATGTGCCAAAAATACACAAATGCTTTCCACATTGATTTTTGACAATACAAAAGAGCAAAGAGCATCAAAAGATTCGGTAAGACGTCTGAGTTTAGCGAATCCAGACCGTCCAGAAATCGGATCCAAAACTGGAACAGGCTAGGAACCCAAACCTATCTACCAGCATCAGACTACCATCTGAGAGACATGAGGCTTCAACAATGAAAAGGAAAATGATAAAACAACAATTTACTGTTTTGTCCTGTGAGTGTCATAGTGAAAGACGCCTAAAATGCTCTGACTAAAGATATTCTTACATTTCTAGAAGTTTGTCTTTGCCCCTTTTTCTTCTGATTACTTTTGCAAGCTTATATTATCAGGGTCACAGCAGAACAGACTAAAAAGACATAATTGATCAAACATAAAGACGTGTAGTTTGATCCAGGTATTGCTGCTTCTGCTGATTACCAACTGCACTACAGTATTTCTGTAAAATCCCGTTTTAACCTGCAGTGAAAACGAGGCCAAGGTTTTCTGGAGGACATAGGTTTAAAAAAAAAAAGAAAGCATTTTCGCTCTGACTTATCTCTCTATCAGAGGCTAATTTAGTCGTTTGGTTTTCTGAGCCAGAGAAGGAGAAGCCGGCTGACAGGGCAATCCTCACGACGGATAAGGTTTCTCCTCTGATCCAGGCCCTGATCTGCCCCGATGCTCTCCCTGGGCTAAAGAACAAAATGTCGACTCCTAAACTAACGCCCCAGGTCAGAGCTCTTATCTGCTCTCTGCACAGTGTGCAGAGTTGAGCTGGGAAAGCGTAAACTGATTCTCTGGTCGATACCGGAACACATCTTGTGTGTCAGAGTCTGCGTGAGGGGATAGATATGGTTGACGCTAAAGTGCTACAGTATACTGTATGTGGGTTGTGAGGGAATTTATGCTTAACAAATGAAGAGTCTCATTTTTTAAACACAAAAGTACTTTTTTTTTACCAGATGGTCTGACCTGGTGTTCTCCTGTCATTTGCATGAATCTTATCTCTTGCATGAGATAATGGAAGCTGCAGTGGAAATACACAACGCTCATCAAGGTACTGTGCACATCAAAAATGATCGTCAAATCAGTCCATCCATTTTCCGTCCCCTATCCAGTTCTGGGCCTTGGCGGCCACAGGTAGCCCTGAGATCTCTCTGAGGCATGCCAGGCCAAATGCAATGTATAATTCCTGTTGCGTGGAACGGGCATTCCCCAGGTCTCCTCCCAGTTTGAAATGGCCTGAATACCTCCAGAGTCCTGGAGGAATTCTGATCATATGCCTGAATCACCCTTAAATGGCCCCTTTCAAGAAGAGTGAAGAGTGGAAATCGTCCCAACCTCCTCCTTTATGTGCATGGTACCAGCTTATAAGAAGAGTTCTCTATAAGAAGAGATTTAGCTTCAGGCTGATACATAACCTTAACATTCTTGATAATATCAGTAGTTTCCTAAATCCCAGATCCCTAAATCCCTAAAACATAGACTTTGACTCTGATTTCTCTTGACAACCATTGTGTATGTATGTCCATAGCATATTATTCCTATGTTAATAAGCAATAATTTCCCTTTTTCATTGTTTGTTCCATTGCTCCCTTTTTATTTATTCACTTCTTTGTTGATCTTTTTTTTTATTTTCATTTTATTTATTTTCTTATTTACTGTTTTTTTGTGGCAGCTCTCAAAGAATCCCAGCAATGGCAAGTATTCTGCAGGGAGAACTAATCTCTTTTGATAAACACATACACAGGCATTAAATCTTTAAGTTAAGTCAACAATACACATAAGGAGGAGGTTGGAGTAGTGGAGGGAGCTGCAGCAGCAAATGGCGTTGGCACGAGCGTATCAGCAAGAACCGAAATCAAAGTGAAAAGTCAAAGCGAGTGTTATAGTGCTGCCGTGCTGTACACCTGCATGACAGTGATTTGATGTTACCACAAAGTAGTCCATGATTGAGCCAGTGATTGTAAAGCAAGAATGTAACAGCTGATGCCACTCAGCTAATGCAAGCATGACTTCAGAGTGCTCTGCCTGAACGAACACGAGGGGGGGGCTAATTCTAGTGCAATCCAGGCAGGGATAATGAGAAACTCAGTAGGTCATAACCCATCCAGATGTTTTTTGTTTTTTTCCTGTAACTGTATATTATAGGCAAGGCAAATTAAATTAAAACACTTGCTTTATTGCGACGAATGCACTCATCCATACACTGTAAATTGAAAGCTTCAAATAAAGCTTCACAAAAAGCTACAGTAAGAAGTTTTTCTCCATCAGGCAACCCAGTGAGCTTCAGCTGGTCTCTAGGCGATGAAGTTTGCTGCATGTCTGTCATGGCCAGGGAGTTTACGACCATGACAGACATCTAGCAAATTGTCACCCTGTGCTGTTGCTTTAGGGTGAAAGGTGGTGATGAATATGAGGACACACAGCTGGAAAGGAATATTTTATTTAGGAAATGGGGAAAATAATAATCTCTCAGATAGCCAAGAGATGTCAAGCACAATGTGGGACTTGAATGTAGACACCTAACTGACTTCTCACCAGCAAATCGTCACAAAAATAGTTATTTCAACCCTAGTCCCCTTCTTTCTCAATTCCACACTTCAGTGTCACTCATCTTGGTTAGCTTTTTGATGTCAAATCTAGCGTCTAGCCTAAAGGTATCTGGTATCTGAAAAGCATCAGGCACTGAAGAAGCAGAGGGTGAATCTGATGTAAAAGTAAAGCAACACTGACGTCAGTTGTGTGACCAAACTCCAACAAAGCTTTTTTCTTCTGCAGAAACCACGTCTGGGCTCTTCTTCATCTTTGCTGTTTCAACCACTGCCTCCCTTTGTAGAAGCAACATATTTTACAAAATGTCTGTGGTTTCAGTGCAAAAAAAGTTGCTTCTCCATGCTTTGTTCTGACCCTGGGAATGGTAAGGAGACCAGCACCTGAAGACCTGAGGGGTCTGGCAGGTTCATAACACTTAAGGAGATCGGAAATGTAAGTTGGTCCTAACCCATTAAGTGCTTTTTAAACATGCAACCGATGTTTTAAACCCAGTTCTTTGGCACACAGTCAGGAAGTCAGTGCAGTCATCTCAGCACTGGAGTGATGTTGTCCATTTTTGGTTAGAAACTTGGCAGCAGCATTCTGGATGAGCTGCAGTTGTCTAATAGCTTTTTTAAAGAGACCTGTACAGACACTTACAGTAGTCAAGCCTACTAAAAATAAATGCATGGACAAGTTTTTTAGGGTCCTTCTTGGACATAAATTCCTAATTCTTACAATGTGTTTAAATGATAGTAGGCAGATTTTGTAAATGCCTTGATGTGGCTGTTGAAGAGTTGATTTTTAGTTTCCAGTGAGAGGAATTCAAAGTGAGTAGTGACTCTCCTCTTTGGCACCAAAAACAATTATTTCAGTTTTATCTTTATTTAATTGCAGAAAACTGTGACACATCCAGTCAGTGCCAGACAGTCGACGGTTTACTGTATCAAACGCAGCACAAAGGTCCAATAAAACTTGAATTGAGATTTTTCCACAGTCCGTACTAAAAAGAATGCCATTTAAAACCTTTACTAGAGCGGTCTCCGTGCTGTTGTGGGACTGTAATTCTGATTGAAAGAGATCAAGAGTATTGTTGGAGGTTAGGAAGACAACCTTTTCAATTATTTTACTTCGATATGGGCCTGTAATGACTAATTATTGAGGCATCAAGGTTGTTCTTTCTCAGCAGAGGCTTAATAACTGCAGTTTTCAAGGCCTTGGGGAAATCATCTGATTAAAGGTAACTGTAATCTGCAGTAGAAGGCAGCAGGTAGAAGACTTTAGATGCAACACCACTTCTTCTAGTGTTTTGTAATCAATTGGATTAAACTGTGACATATTAGTTAGATCTGTTTTGTGTAAATAGGTGACAGAAATGGTAGAGTGACAGGAATGGAGAGCAGTTCATGGGCTACTTTGACTTGACTTTTTCTTTCACATTAGAATTGATCATGTAGGGACTTTCTGAAGCAAATTTCATGGCAATCCACCAAATCGTTAATCGTCAAGATATTTCACTACCCTAACCCTGAACCAGAAATGTCAACCTCATGGTGGCACTAAAGGAAAAGTCAGAGGATCACCAAAGTCAGTAGGATTCATCCTCCGGGAACCAAATATAGATGAAATTTCATGGAAATCCATAAAATATCCATAGTCCAGAGTGATGGACTGACATGACTTCCACAACGATGATGTTGAACAAAATTGTAACTTTAGAACATTTCAGTTACTTCCTGCTGCGACAAAGTTCAACAACTTGCAAAGAGTTTTAAATTACTAGATGTAGATGTTATAAGCATCCAATAATAAGGACTTTCAGAGTTGAGGTCACACTGACATGTGTTTACATTGAACTTTTAGTTTGAAATAAAGACTCTTGAGCGTATCTAGATCAACTTTGCCTCACCTGTCTGCTCCATCTCCTCTGTTGATGTAGCTCAGTCCGCTGATAGCATTAAAGCAACTACACTAACCAAATGTCCTGCCTGAATTTTTTTACAAAGCTTAACCACCCACAACAATGACACACACATACAGTACCCACACAGGCCTGCAGGTGCTCACTTAGTCATGCCTACATGCACACACTAACACAAATATCCACACACAAAATGACGGGCTGTCCGGCTCTCTTTTGGTTGTAAATTACAGTGGTGGTTTGCCCTAGTTAGCTTGACCCCACCCCATGCTTTTCTAAAAAGCAGCTCGACTCCCACACACACACACACACACACACAGACACACACACACACAGAGAGAGCACCATGCAATACAGGAGCAACAACCATCCATTCAGCCTGAGGCCTACTGTAATCTCTGCCATCCAGTTCTGCAACAGCTATCCAAAGTTTCCCATCTGCAGGAGGTTTATATGAGTTACTATCATTAACACTGACCCACAAGGCTTCTGGCTTCACCAGCCTGATATCTGTGACACTTCTGCTCAATTTCAAGGTTAATGTAAGGTGTAATGGTGATGATACAGCGAACTCTGTGTGGCACAGATTAGAAGTTTCCTGCTATTAATTTTATAAGGGATGAGAGTGAATCCCTTCTCAAGTCATGTGGGATTGACCAGAAGTGTGAGAAATGAGAGGATTTAATAGGTGAAACAAACAATAAATGTAATGGTGTGTATTTATTTATTTATTTTTATAATTTTGCCTTTTTCAGCTTTGAATAAATGTTGAGAAGATCATCAGTATTGCACTGAAGCAATTTTTTGTATTTGTATGACCCTCCAAGATTACAAACAAATATGTGAGTGCTTCACATAAATATTGGGGAAACTAATTCGCAAATGCATATTAGTCTGGAACCTCTCAGTTCATTATCAGTTTCAGACAGGCGCAGACAACCAATCAGAGCAACAAAACACTGACCTGTTGTACAGTACGTCCAGTCAGAAGTACAGCAAACACATTTTTCTTATAAACATAAAGTTTGAGTGCAGTTCTTTATTCTTCTTTCAGAGAAAATTTACCATCCAGTCCATTTAATACTGTTCCTGTAGCCGGCTGCTGAACGCTCCGCATCAGCGGCAGCCATCTTGGTTGTTTAACAAGATGCCTCAACGGCGCTCCTCTCTGTCAGTCATAGTATTAAACCCGCCTCATATTAGATAAATGGTTGTGATTGGCTCGCCACATACCAGTCTGGAGGGGTCAGACGGAGCTGCCAGAGCAAATAAAACATGAGCTCACAGATTCGTCTGGTTCCCAGGCTACTAGGTTGCACAGTGCTTACTAACAATCAACACCCTATGGTTCTATTGCTGGATTTTTTAATTTCCAGTGTTTTTTCAGTGTGAATAGTTTAAATAATTGTTGCTGGTTTCATTGCATCATAGAAATTCTGCCTGTTTGTACTGAAGCTGCCGCACACAAGTCCCAAACGTGTTTTCAATCGACCAATACAGCAAGACACTTTTTAAACTTGGCTGCCAAGACAGACCAACTTAAAACATAAGACAGTTTCATCATGCTGTTGTCTGCTATAACACATCCTCTCCTGGCATTGCTTCAAAAGTTTTGGGTGACAGGTGTAAAATCTACTTTTCACAATTCATTAACAATGTTGCAAAAATAACAAAAAAAATGTAATCAGTTTCTCACTACTTATTACTCACTACAAAAGTGATACATTACTTCACGTTGCATCATCTATAGTCACCACAAAGTAGAGAATGGAAGCTGGCTGTCTCCCCTCACCTCCAGCCCCTGTGCCGAGCAACACGTCCCAGTCTGGTCTGTCCACAGAACGCACAGAGACAAAACTGAACTGAAAACCCTCTGATCAACCTCCTGTAAAGACATCAAACAGTCTGACATACCAAAATGACAAGATACCAGAGTGTTACTGGTAAATTAGTTGATTACTAAATGCAAAACGTCACTCACAACGCAGGCAGGGATTACACGCATTACTAAGTAATGCATTGCCGCTCAACACTGTTCACAAAGCACATATTTAAAGTACAGTATGTTTCAGTCTTAAAGAAATGTGAAGATATCAACATTATTGGATGGTAGAAGGAACCCCTGACCAAATGCTATCAAAATACAGCTTTAACCTCAGGTGATACATTTTTAAAGGAAACAACAAATGTAGCATCTCACTTTGCATACTTATTCTGCATTTATTTTTTGCCTAAATCACAACAAAATTGTCTTCAACACTCAACAACTGTGGCTTGGGGTATTTCATCCCACTCAGTTTAGACTAATTAGTATGAAATGCATAATTTACACATATATTTTTACCAAGCATCTAAGTGACATTTCCACTCTGTTTCTAATTTCCATAAAGCTGGTTTATGTGGTCAGTCAATCAGTTTTTATTTAATTATATTCTAATACATATAATATGCTGAGGCAAAAGTTTGGAGTCATATGACGCTTTGCATTGTTAATTGTGTTCTGGTCACAATGGACGCGCCGATATTGTGCTGCTGTATTAAAGCAAATAACAGATCCATGATGGACAATGTAACAAGAGTGTTACATGCTGCACATCTCTGATCCTGCAGACAGCCCATCATCAGTCTGGAGAATTCAGTTTCTTTGCCACTTTGGAACTATTTCCTCCTTTATAATTGAATTTTGCCCTACAGTATATCCATTCATTTTTGTATCTCTGTTCCCCATACATCACTTGTTTACAGTAATTTTGGAGAGAAGCTTTTTAATTGAATGGCCATTAGCTACGTAGATGATGGTGTAAGTCATCGTCAATTAGGAAAAACACACAGAGGATATTACAAGGTGATGAGATTAACTTAACTGATTGCTGCTGACTGGAATCTGATGTACCAGATGTAAACTGGTGAATAAAGACAAAGGAGGACAAATGTGATACAAAGTAGGACATAGATAAAAAGTGTGTACATTATGTTAATTTAGGGTTTCCATTGTTTTCTTTCTGACTGACATGTTCAGATTTTTTTATCGTACAGATTTACAGATTTGCAAAAAGCATCAGGGTGTGCATCCATGGATATTTAAATTTTTATACAGTTTTATTGAGAAAACTGAACAGGACGTGTGGGGAACTGTGCCTTGAGTGTTAAAGTGACAAAGTCAGTCCTGTCCCAGGTAAATTATGACTCAAATATTAAATTTAATAATCTGCTATTATTCAAATCCTGAGAAGGAAATCGCTGTCAGTTATCAAAGTTATGACCTGAAAGTAGTGCTGTTTCAGCACACAAAGCAACCCTGCTGAATAGTGCATGTTGGATTGATGTTGATTGACCACTGACTGATGGTGTTGCAGCTTTGATTGATACACATTACACAAACAGGGATCTGTTAAGAAATGTGAAAGTACAGAGAGAACTTAACAGCGGCCTCGTTAAGCAGGTGATTTTTCTTGAAAGCTTTGGATTGTTGTAGCAAAAACCAAGACAACAACAGAAACGTGATGCAAATGTTATTATAAAAATATTAATTGTAGCAGCTTTAAGAAGCACAAGTTCAATGTTATGAACATTCCTTTTATATTCCTACAATGATTTATAAAGTATCTGGTATGCTTTAGTGACTTTACGTCTACATTTCAGATATATTTCAGCGTATTGTTGTTGTAATTCATGATGTTTCTCCATCACTCTGTATTGTGATTGAAGGGATTTTATTGAACTTTGTCCAACCATAATACAAAAAATGGTAGAAAGACCAAACAACAGTACTGACGATTTTGCTATTGCAAGACCTTTTCAAGTAATCAGGCTATTGTAAAGTTGTCCCATGCAGCTATAGAGAAAAGGTCATGGCCAAGGCTGGATATCGATTGGGCAAAGCAAGCAACTGCCTCAGATCCTTGTCTGTGTGGCAATTAATTGTGGTAATTTGATTAATTACACATTTGTTTGGTAATGTGCAACACAAAAGCACAACAAAACTGAAATTTTAAGGGCCCTAAGGTGGCTCTTGCATTTTTACCCAATCTTGAAGACCTCCAAAATCTATTTTAATACTTTGAACACTATTACAGTTGACATTATATTTACATGGTGCATGTCCTTAAACCAATTTGGGTTTAACCAAATTATCCCAAACTTACTGTCAAACAGCAAACCTGGGACATGCTAGTATTCCATAGAAATACTGGTTGGGGGAACCTTTGTGTGTGGGCAAGCTCAGGACACACAGTGGGTAAATTCAGCCCTGGTAACGGGGTCATCTGAGAACTTGAACATGCATGAATTTAACATCTAGTGTGTAAATGTAATGTTTTGGCCTGAGGGGAATATAAAAGGAAAGCTTAGTGTACAACATGTGTCACTCTCTGCTTACTTTATTTCAGTTTTCTTTCATTTTCTTACACGTGAAAGTATGTTTATATACGAATATGAATATAGTGGTATCTAAAACGTTGTATGTTAAAAATGATCAGGCTTCATCCTTTAAAGAGCTTTAATGCACTGTAAATATCACGGCAAAAGACATAATTTCTTGTTCAGAAGTCGAATGTTTGGCCTGATGGTGGGACTAGAGGGAAGACTAAGCTACTGTAGTGACCCAAAACATCAGGATTCAGCCTCTGGGAAGCACGAATATCCACAGCAACATTGATGGAAATCTGGCTGTTACTGTTTAACATCGCCACCCTCAGTCTTTGTCTCTAATGGGGCAGAAATACAACCAATTTACCCATTAAATGGCACCTGTTATGGGTTTTCATGATCACCATGCAGCACTAATATTCACATCTGTTTCCATCAGTGTGCATATTCATGCATCTCGCTGCCTGCCTGCATCTATGTATATTTTATGTCTGTACAGTGCATGCAGCTGTTTGAATTAACTCGATGTGCGAGTGTCTTCAGATATTTAAAGACCTTTTGTTCGTGCCTCATTGTCTCCACTTCAGACACAGAAAAACATCAGCAGTGCATTCCTTGGTTTGTGTAACTGGGCTGGGAGCTGTTACACCCTGGTCCACTGTGGCTGATCTGGCGCTTAAACTGGACATTAACTGGATGTTCAGACATAAAGTCGCTCTCTCCTCCCATCTGAATGTGCCATAGTGGTGTGATGGCCTCAAATTACTTTTTTTGTCTATTTTGCTTCCCAAAGATGGAGTTGCTGCAGTTGAATTTGTAGACATTTGGGGGTAGTATGTGTGTTTTTCATTTTAATTTTGGTTTATGGTCATATCCACAAAAACATTATTGCTTCCTATCTTTTAGTACAGGTTAGTAATTCCTCGCCATATGGTTTTAGCAAAGTTATAGTCTTGGTACAGATGTGTTCCTGGAGGCACTTAGTTTTACAGTCACCATGGCTCCTTTTTTACAACTTAATATCAGTGATCAGAAGCATGCCTGAACCAGGCGAGATGGGCACCCAGACCCTCAGGGGCCACAATAGCCCAGGTTCACTGCATGTTAATTGGTTTGGGTATTTTGATTGATTACATTTGCAAGGGAATTTGCAACACTTCAAAGAATAATTAGGTATTTCGGATAATAAGCTTCTTATTCACTTATTTGCCAAGAGTTAGATGAGATTCAGTCAAAGTTCAAAAATGTAAACACCTACAAACACCTCTATAGCTCCCAAATGAACACATTTCTTATTTGTTTAATTCGTACACAAACAGAAATGTAAAAATGACAAGTTGTGGTTTTCAGAATCAGAAAAAACATTATGGGGAATTATGTGAAGCAGTGATTTCTTGGCCAGGTGCATGTGTTCCTGCGGTCTCTGCTGGTTGCCTGAGTCCCATGTAAAAGTAAAACTTTTTACACTTTAGAAACGAGGAAAGCGTAAAGTGTTAGATATAGGCTAAGCCAACCATTTCCTGGCTGTAGCTTAGAATTTAATGGACAGTTGTGAGAGAGGTATGGATCGCATCATCTAACACATGGCAACAAAGCAAAATACTGCATGTCAAATACTTTAATTTTAAAAAAAATCAAGTAAAAAGGGATCTGCAATATTACTTTATTTTGTCTTATAGAGGACCACTGTGTCAAAATCAAGTTTTAAGAGACATTATTTTAGTTTATGTTTATTTACATCATATGGTGCATATTCCTAAATAAAGTGTCAAACAGACAAACACTAGGGCCCATTTGTTTATTTCAGCAAAGGAGCACTGGTTGGTTTGATGGTGGTAACACAGCGCATACACAAAGCACAAAGGGTGGGAGGGTGTTTTCAAAAGGGGCCAAACAACATATTTGAGCTAGAGGGCCATCTAACAAGTCAGGCCATGATTACAAGTTGTGCTTCAGTGCCACTAATCAGGTAAAGTTGCTGAAAGTGATAACACATGTTTAATTCTGCAATGTTTAACTAAACTAGTGATCAGCATGCCCTGTGATAAATGCATAAAGGTTTATTTTGAATTTGAAATTTAGTTGTTTTGTGTTTGTAAGCACAGTATTTCATGTAAGAAAATACTTTCGTTTTCATTACAAATTTTGAACATAAAAAGTCTGCTGTTAAAATGCAACCAAAGCAATATGATATATATATATGATATAGAGTTTGCACAGGGATGCATCCTAATGAGCTGTAATGATGTATGCTGCAGTGCTGCCCTCTAGTGAGATGAAGGATGGATGATGTAAATCACCGCAATCTAGTAAGACTGCAGAACATCTGCACACACACACACACACACACACAGTGCAGCAAACACCTCAACAGATGCCTCAAAGTCAGAAACAAACAGCACTGTCAAAATTTTAAAATTAATTTATTATATGTCTTTGTCATAGAACTCATTACTTTTTGTTCATGTTAACATACAGCCATTCATATAGAGAACAAATGAGTTTTTTTATTCATCATTTTCAATTAACTTAGAAATTTACACTCTTCTTTGTGACCCGGCAGAGGAGAAAAATATCCTTTTTTCAAAAGTATCTTTTCTCATTTGTGTTTTTTTTTTTCGCTGAGGGAAAAAGCCCTCTGTCTCCTCTTCAGCTCCCGTTCTCCCTCTCTCTCTTTCATTTGGATGAACGGATGTTGAGGCAAGGGAACACCTGAACACACTGGCACAATGATGAACACAGGCGAAGGGCTGATGAGCATTGGGAGCTGAACACCGAGCCACTAAACAACACACCCAATGTTTTTCTCTGCTCTCCCTCTCTCTCTCTCTCTCTCTTTCACACACACACACTCAGTAAGTTGCAGTACGCACACACTCTCCCGCACACACACATACACACATACACACACTCTCCTGCACACCGATAAGAGACCCATCAAACCATTTCAAAATAATAGCACAAAACAATAAATGACCCCAGAAACAAAATGAAGCCCCAACAATGATATAAAAAATAAAACTATGCGACCATATACAATCATTATCAGTGCATGGGGACAGAGGGAGGCAGGGGATAAAGGGTTGTGTTATTGTACAATGTCACAATATGCAGTAGGGTACGCTCATATGTAGCCATTGTGTCAAAAATAAAAGGAATATATATATATTTCCTTCATCTGTCCTCGACAGAGCGACTGGTCTTTACAGGCTACATGAGAACGTTTCTGTAAGCTACTTAGGTCGGGGTGTTTCTATGTTAGGTGTTTGCATTGGTAGACAAAAATGCACCGGAATTGCAGGGATGACCAGTTTTTAACCAGTTTAATCTGTCCAATCTCATTTATGTCAACAAAAAAAGAACAAAGTGCTGCAACCCACTCGCTCTCACCAGGATTTTATCCAATAAAAACACACCCAAACCGAGTCATCTAACCTACTTTCATTATCCCTCTCGCATTGTAAACCTTATTTTCTTTTTTTTTTAAACACAAGAAAGACTTTGTAAAGAGTGGAGGGCCAAATCTGGCAACGTGGCAGGAGGGTGGAGAGGATTAGATGGATATGGACCTGGCAACCGGCCCTGATGGTTAATTGGCTGCAGACAGCAACTCTGCCCCAGGGACATGAGACCGGGTGGCAGCACCATGCCTAGTGCCAGTCATCTGCCAAGGCCGTATTGTTGGTGTGTGTGTGAAAATACGTGTGTGTCGAAGCAACATGGTGTCTTTTGTCAGTTAGTCATTTGTCCTTTTCCAAGGACAAGATGGACGGAAGGCGGAGGAAGTGTTTGTGTGTGTGTGATATGTGAGAGGACAAGCAGGATGCCTCCTAGTGGTCACTGTGTGAGGACGGACAAGTGCTTATGTGTGTGTCAAGGCTTCACTAAGCAGCAGCAGTGAGCGAGGCAGTCACACTTGTTGTTTGTTTAAGTTTGGATCAACAAAGGTACCTCATTTTTGGATAAAATGCAATTTATGACCCAATTTGAACCTAAATCGAGTTTTAGGTATGTGCTCACAGAAGTTCTAGTTTTGTGGAGTAAAAGATTCAAAAAGTTTTGATCAGTGTCACAATCCATTATAGGAAATGTGTCTTTTATGCACGTTCACCAGCCTCTGGCTCATTTTCTGATGCTGCTTAATAAAGCCGTGCCACAACAAACACCAGTGACAGAATCAATAATGATGATGGCATTAATAAGCAAAATTATAACCCTGTTTAAGACACAATACACTGCCTGACTAGCTAACAGTTACATCTTTTATCAAAATTAAAAATAAACAAACAGATACATCCTCCAAATATATATATGCATTTAAAAAACAAAACAGAAACAAAACCACATCCCGCCAATAAGGTGCAATTCATAGTCTTACAGGTAGAAGTACTATCTGCATTTCAGCATGCAACTCAAATTAAAAAGCTTTTTTACAAAAGAGATAATCCTCTCTTTTCCTTTTTTTTTTGACATCTTTGTCTATTTGGAGGGAACAAAACAGAGGATATCAGTGATAAAAGAGGAAAAAGAACACAAAAAAAGCATCAAACCAGCACCACTTTGCTGTCAGGCAGACACAGAACATTAAACAAAAGATGAGGGAAAAAATGACATTTTTTTTGTTTTTTGTAATGTATGCTGGGTTCCTCTGAGGTCAGGGCTCTGGCCCAAACCGGTTCTGAGTGGCTGAGCGACGACAAAAATGTTTTTTGGTCACACAATGGCGGGCCTTCATAGCGATCACATAACAGCGAGGGCACAAACAGAGTGGCTACAGTAGTCTGACTGTTTGACCAGCAGAGGACACAGCCACAACCAGACCACAGTAAAAAACAGAGGCTGTACTGTGTGTGTCATTGTGTGCGTGTATGTATATGTATGTGTGTGCTGAAGTTATCTGAGTGTTACCTGACCATGCACTGCCATGTGTGAACATAGGAAAATGAGTTATGAATAAAACCCTCAAAAGGTAAACAACATAAAAAAATATAAGTGGTTATATGATGCTGTTAAGGTCATATGCAAAAGATGATGTCATCAAAACAACAAAACAGTTACAGAGAGCAAACAAGATGGCCGCCACAGTATGAATTCCCCTTTATGGCATCGGAGGAGGTAAAAGATCTGTGAGGTGGAGTGGAAGTCTATTCTAGCATTAGGCTGAAACAGTGTTTATGAGCTTACACACACTCACACACACCGCCTTAAAAAGACATTAAATATCAAGCTGCCAAGTGGATGAAGTTACAAAAAAAGTACAAAAACAAAGTTAAATAGAAAAACAGAGGACCAAAAAAAAAAAGAGCTCCTTCTGTTTCTCAGACTTCCACCAGAAAGAATATTAAACTTGTAAAACAGAAGGATATACACATCGATTGACTTCACACAAAAGCATAAGTGCAAAACAAAACAAAAAAAGTGGAAAGTCTGTGATTGTAATAATCAGCCACTCCCTCTTTCAATCTCTGTTTCTGATTTCGGGAATTCAAACCCCTCTGGAGCCTCACTCTTGCTCCCCCTCGCTCTTCCCTTTCCTTCATTTGCCTTTTTCTAACCCCGTCACCCTCTCTCTCTCTGCCTCGGTCTCGGTTCAGGTCGGGGGCCGCCAAGGGAAAGCAAGTCTCCGAGCATTGCAGGTAGGCTCGCGTTACAAAGTCGATCACACACATGCACCTGACAGTTACACCCAATCATCTCATTCCAAAACATATAACAGTCTCCTCTGGTAAGGCTTTCCACAAGATTTTCTCCCATTCAGCCACAAGAGCATTCATTAATTATATCCAAGGTGTGGGATGAGGTTAAGGTCAGGGATCTGTGTGGGCCAGTCAAGCTCTCCCACACCAAACTAAGAAAACCATTTCTTCATAGACCTCACATATCACTGTATGCTGCAGCATTAAAGGCCTTGAAAACATATGTTTGCAATCAGTTTCTTACTATGAGTGATAGGATCCTACATCCTACACTATATTCTGCCAAAGGAAGAAGATCTTTTGGTTATTTCACATTTCTGTTGATCTTTTTTTTTCTCTTGCTTGTCCCCTGGTTTGACGTGGGTGGGACTTAATTAGAAAAGGGTGATGTCACCTATGTCCGTGCACCAATCAGGACAGTCTGACGACAGTTGGTCTGTGTTTTAGTCACTGTCAGTCAAATCTGATCAAACCGCACCCACACAGTCCCGATCGAGCAGATCAAGAGTTGTTGAGCATTAAAGGAAAAGTTTTAACAGTTTGGGAAATGCTCTCATTCGATTTCTCGCCAAGAGTTAGATGAGAAAATTGTCTGTACGCAAGGCATGAAGCTATCGCCAGCAGACGGCTTACCCAGCTTAGCATAAAGGAGAATTACCCAACATGTTGAACTATTCCTTTAAATTCTGAATAAATAGAACCTGAGAATGTTTTTTAAACTTTGATTATTGCTAACTTAGTCCAAATATTTAATGTTACAGAGAAATATTTAATATTTTGAAGTTAGGTTTTCGGGGGCTTTAATTTTTTCCTTCAGTTGGGACCAATTAACCTTAAACAGAAAAACAACACCAAAACTACACAAAATTATACAGTGTTGTCCACATACTTTTGGCCATACAGTGTAGTCTCACACACACGGACATACAAACATTGAACACTCATCCCCTCCCTCCCAGTTTCTGATGGTATTTGATCTGCAGCGAGGTGTTGGCCTGCATGCATGCCCCGACTTTCGGTGCGCGCATGTGTCACTGCGTCCATCTGTCTCTGCAGCGCCACACTGACTTTCATCTTTTTGATCTGCGGTGTCAGAACATATGGACGCCTGGACCAGACTCGTCCTGCACCCACCTCGAAGCCGACAATCTGTCCTGGAACACATTCAGACGTGTTAGGAGTCTTGACTCACATACGCTCACACCTCTCCTATTTTGCTGTTATAAATATCAGACACATTCATCAGACAAAACGTGACATGATTACAGAGGCGGAGTTTCCCAGTCATCATTCAAAATGTTTCTACTTCTACTAAACTGCTGCTTAATTTGGACAGTTTCTCTGCTGAATTGGAGCCCACTTCAATGTGTGATAAGGCAAATTATTTTCCATGGAACTTTAACGCCGGTTGGCTGCTTTACTGAACAGAACTGGACCGCGGCCAATTGATTTACTCATAAAAAAGACCCATAAACAAAAGGAAGGTTTTAAGTCTTAGTGGAACAATCCAACATTGTGAGGCTTCTTGTTATTCCCCAACACTTTACGGCTTTAATTCTTTAAAGGGTTACTGCACCCAAATGCTCTCACTAGTTTTGGTTTAATTTGGCCGGGTGAGATATTTGCCTCTACCCCAGTACAATGGAAGAGACAATAATATCTTTTGTGGTTTTCATAACTTTGAACTTTTGAAAAAATACAACAGGTCAACAGTTTTCATAGGGACTATTTATTTGGTAGAAAGTAGATTCAAGGGAATCTGAAAAGACACTAAATGCCTTTTTTTGCTGTAAGCACCGTGAGTTAAATTCCATTTACCTCCATTGTATTTATCACAAAGTCTGGGCAGCTATAACCAAACCGAGAGGGAAGTGTTTTTAGATTTGGGTGAAGTGACCCCTTTAATACTATTTGTAGGTTTCGATCTAACATTGACAAATCTAGCCCTGAAGTCCACTGAAGCACATAAAAGTATGTTTAAGACTTGCACTTGTTTTGGAAAATGCTTGTGGTTAGTAACACCAAGTAATTTCCAATCAGTGGTGACACATCGTTGCAGCTGTCGGAGTTAATGTGATCGCTCAGCTTGTGGAATGTGAACTGTTTCCATTGCTTACACGAAGAAAATAACAACATGTTTTTTCAGCCAAGATGAAAACAGCAGCAGCTTTCTGTTGCTGTGTCCTGACGGGAGGTGTGCCGGTTCCCATTTCAAAATCCCATTTTCAATAACTTAGTTTCTTGATTTGATTTTAAGCTTTGAAGTGTTAAGCGTGGTCCAGCCGCAATGTTCCATCAACATTGTTCATCTTCACGGGTATAAACTACGGAATATATGAGATGAGGAGTCAAAACTAAGGAAAAAAGTAGTCTTTTGTGTACCAATACATTACACTTGGCACTTTTTCGTATTTTTCTAAAGGTTTCCTACATTCCAGATCCATGTAGGAGCCACAGAAAGAAAGAGAAAGAAACGACTTCAACAACAATGTCAAAAAGGGACCCCGGTAAACTGACCCTCTTTCCAGCACACACCCTCCTCCTTGATTTCCGGCCAGCCTGCCGCTAATGTTTCTTGGAAAAGATCAATCGGTGGAAGCCTCAGGGCTGGCGGGGGGCCACAGCCGTGAAGGCATGAAAGCCCTGTAGACAGGCAGCCAGTCAGCCGCTTTGCAAGCACAACAACAGATGGGGGGGGGGGATTGTGGTGGTGGTGGGGCAACACCGCCCTGGAGACAAACATCTGTACGGGACACACACACGTGCTGAATGCTACAGACATGTGTTGATGGTTAGTGTGTGTGCTGAAAAGAAGGTTGGACCGTTAATGGGGGTTTTCAAGGCTGATTTTGGAGTGGTTTCGGACATTTAGGACAATCGTCGTATCTTATAAGTTGTCTAGTCTTCGGATATATTAAAGGGGCACTTCACGGATTTTTCCACATCAGCTCACTAGTCGTGGTTAGTCCTACTCAGCCTGTGAACTGTTGTATAATGTTTTCTGTGGCTCTGGAGGAGCATTGTCGAGTCTGAGGACATAATCCTGATGATGTCATAGTGATGTCATCACTGTTATCTCAGCTTGGGCGTGGAGGCTACACATTCATAGCAAAACGCCTGTGTTATATACTGGTGGCATGGAGTCTGAAAGACGTCAACATTTACCAGGCAGGGAAGGTGTAGTAAAAATATGCTATTGAATTGAATCTGCTGGACCAATTTTGACCATTCTTTCTTTTGCTTGTGTCTTGTGAGTCCTTCAGCTTTATAGAAGTGCAGTACTGAACCACAGGGGTGCTCCTTTAAGCCTTCAGGTACACAAATCATGCACAAGAAGAAACCAAAACAAGTCAGTTGTTATCAGTTTTCTCTGTTTTTTGATTAACACATATATTTTCAGAAAATATGTTGCGTTAAACAAAAGACAGGGAAAAACTGCATATATGCAGCAGTTAACGAGATACTGACAGTGGCCTGATATACTGAAGTTTACTGTAGCAGACAACCTGCCCACAGAACAATGTAAACATTTCTGTCAGACAGCACTACACTCCTCAGTTTAGATCGTTCCAGTTTCAAAGTTTAACCTTCCAAATAGGTCCAAGTTTATTTCCTGTTGCTAATATCAATAACTGAACGGAAATAAAAATGGCGCCCAACTGTTTCATAGCAACACAAATCCGAACATGTCTGCAGTCACATTGCTCAGTGTCATTTTGCATTTTACACTCATGTCATGTTTATTGCAGATTTGTTTGCAAAGAAAACCTGATCAAATTAAAAGTCAAAGCTTGTATCTTTGGTAAAATATAAATGTTGAAAATTCTATAAATAAAAAATGACAACAGGCATCAGGCCAGTGCTGCGATTAGTCGGACTATCCAGAGACGTAAATGTTCCAGGTTTGTATAAGTGCTATAACATCTGCTAAGTGGCCATAATCTGCCAGAGTGTCCCTGAGCAAGACACTGTCGTCCTTTTTGGATATCAAACACTTTAAATCCACTGAGCCCAGTGAGGCGCCGCACACAAGGCTCCAATCGTTCAACACCACAACCTCGTTTTCACTTTAACTGTCACTGGTTTATAGATTTTCTTTTTACAGGGATGATGAGCTGCTCCCTTCATTTGGACGGTTTACATTTCATCGCCGCTATGACTTCCCCTCATCAAAGTGAAAAATCAAAGCCGTTTGGTCAAGCTTATTACCTCCCTCCTCTCCCTGTGTCATAACCACGCTTCATCCAGCGAGGCTGTCGCTGGCAACAGCAGTGGAAGGATTATTTCCGAAATATCTCTTTTTGGATTTGAGTCTCCATTCATCAAGCCTTGGCTTTGTTTGAAACAGGACTCTCTATTTTTTTCTTGCCTTGCTGTCATTGCTCAGTCCAATAAAATATTTCCCATGTTTTATTCCTTGCTTATGGTCTTTAAATAAAGTGTTTTTCTGTCTACCTTTCCTTCAAATCGTCGGCTCGCTGTGATGAGTCAGTCAAATCTATGAAAACCGCAAACAACCTGTAAAAATAGGAACGGTGCGCACTGGTTAATGGTGCACACTGCATGTATGTGTCACTATTCTCAGCTCTGCAGCGCTGTGACATTTACTGAAAGCGACAAATGAGAGACTTCGAATTCTTAACTACCGTCAGGTTTTGTAAGTACAATTATGTAGAAAACAGTTTTGTGATTTCTGCGATCAGGCTCCCTCTGCCCTCCCTCACTTCTTATCCTATTGGTGTGCTATCTTGGATGATGACCTCAGGCTGTTAGGGATCTCAGGAATTCATCAAGAGGATCGTTGCCATGGCGATGACGGGGCTAAAGGCCGAGTGAAGTAACCCTGGCTCGCCTTTCAGCAGGCCAGACACCCTTATCTGGCACGAGTCACTGTCCGTCCCCCACGCACACAAATGATTTTTAAAAGTGTCTAGCATACAGATATGCAAACACACACTGTTCACCAGATGTGAGTTGGGAGTTAACTCTGGTTAAATGCCTCTTGGCAGAGCTTAAACACAAACACACACCCCAACCCTTGACTGGACTAAACATCCCTGTGGTCACATTTCTGAGATGATGTTTAACTATAAAGCAAAAACATCTTGGTTTTTTTGCATGTGGCAGGGTGTAAATAAGAAGATGAAATAATTTTTCACCAGGCAGATAGAGGGAGCAAGCATTTTTAAAATTCCATCTCGTGGACAAAAACGGGGAGCAGATAAAACGGAGTGATTTAATATAAAACGGTCCACAACCGTCCATTTGGGATAACAGTCTGAATTCAGGATTTAACATGTTGAAAATATTCAAGGTCCATGCTGCTAAAATGTTAACTCAGGACTCGAGTTGTCGACTTCCCTTTAAAATTCATCATCTAGATTAATTTTTGTTCCGTCAATCATCATCTTTCCGAAAGGCAGAACATCTAATTTAGGAACAGAAAAGCGTCACATCCAGCATTGTTGTCGTCTCCTCTGTCGTCTAATGTCAAATCCTATTTAAAGCTTGTTTCTCTGCAGCCCCTCTGGGGTTGGATGGGAGTTGGCTCTCAACACCAACACCAAACCCCTAACAGCTGCCGCCACAGACCGCGCTGCCATCGAGGCAGCCCCACAGACCCGACACAACTGTCAGCGGCCTGTTGGCTAATCTGCTTTTCTCACTATGAGCTCACAGCCATGAAGAGCCAGCGTGGTGACGGTCATATGTTTTAGGGTTTTAACGTTGTGCAAAAGGATTAAATGATGCATGCGGAGGTTGTGGTTCAACGTCTTGCTCAGTGGCACTTCAATGGCACAGGTGGAAAAAGGTCTTTCAAGGCACTCTGTATTGAACCGTTCTGTCAGTGTCTTTTCCAAGTAAATTAAAGCTACAACATTAAACTTTTCCCTTCAGGTTTTAAAATATTCTCAGTCCTATCCTCACCTCTCAGCAACTTATTGTGTTTCCTCCCCAAAACTTAGTATTCCTCTTGAGGATTGGTTCACTTTGAAACAGCGTCTAGCCTGAGGCTGAGGTAAACAGTATCTGTAAAACCCAGACAGGCGTTGAAGAAGCAGATGGTGGATGCAGTCAATCTACAATTAAAAGAAAAAATCTATAGGTTTACTGTTTTTGATCGATACTTGTGTGCTGCATGTTTAGCTTCCTTCTTTTCATTAACTGCCCCCTTTTTGAATTGTTAATATTGCTGCTATGATCCCCTTGACCTTGACAAGAATGTAACCCTGACCTCAGCCCACATGACACACACACACACACACCCACAAAGAAAAGTATGCCCGCCAAATTGTTCACAACATCACCAAATTCTGCCAACTTACGTGGGCCCCACCCCACATTCAGGCAGCTAGTCACATCGACAGCCGGGAGAAGGCAAGAGACATGAGCGCTCATGCCTAAATGTTCAGATGATAGTGATCTGTGGGCACAGCGAAGGCATCGCCATGGTAACGTTTACCCCGTCCTGTCCTGTCCTGTCGAGACGGGCAGTGAGATGAGGCAGAGAGACAATTTATACAGCCTATTATCGAAATGGTGCATACTTGCGAGGATTAAGAGGAAATAGATAAACACCCAAAAGTGTGACAGCCAGTGTGTGTGTGTGTGTGTGTGTGTGTGTGTGTGTGTGTGTGTGTGTGTGTGAGTGTGTGGGTGAGGCATAATTGACAGAGAGGGGATGTGTAGAGAAAGAGAGAATGTAATTGAATTTAAGAGAGAAAAAGCATGCCTTTTTAATGAGGATTAAGAGGTAACCAACACCAAAGACAGAGGAAAAAAAGACACTGAGCGGCGGAAAAAGAGGAAGAAAGACAGAAAAAGTTTGGAAGAGTGACTTTCAGAGAATGGATGACTAACAGCTGAGGACAAAGAGGAATATTTCACAAGGGGGACCTGCAGTCGGCGTTGACCTTGTCTGAATGCTGCAGCTCATCGCCTGATGTGAACCCACCCACTCGTCTTAACAACATCCATCCCATCTCCCTTTTTCACATATTTTAGTTTCCAAGGAAACAAAGTCATCTCAGCTGCTGGATAGACAGAGAGACGAAACTGAAGAGCGATCTTTCCCCAACTGGCCTCGATTGTTCTCATCGGACAAACAATAACGGCGAGTGTCATCCGTCTCGGATGCCATCGACAGGGCATGATTTATTCAGAGCTGTCTGTGAGCTCGGAGGGACGCACACACATTCACACACATTTTGCACACTCACCCCTGCAACACTCGTGCATCAGCAGACGCTGTGGGAAAAGGAACGTCGAGATTTTCTTCACCGCTCTCTACTCCCTCATTATTCTACTTTCTTTCCTGCCTTCTGTCTCTCTTGTTTTCCCATCTCCGTCTTTTTTCCAAGACCCCCCCCCCCCCACACACACACACACACACGCACACACACCCGACGATTCTTTCCCACTTCCTGTTTCCTCTCGCTGTTGCGGCCTCCCGTTCACAGCCTAAAACCTCCAAATATGATACAAAGACGGACCACACACACTTTTTTACAAACACAGACGGGGTTTAAGGTGCATGTGAATGAGTGAATACATGACTGAGCTGAAACTTCTCCATCGAGTCATTCCTTTTCATTTGGCAGTGGGTACTCCAGCGGGGTTTATATAGGATTCATCATTTTCTACTGAGACCCAAGAATAACGTAATAACTGAATGTGTGTCTGTTTCTGGAAAGAGGTCACCAAACATGACAGGAAGACATCTGAAGGTGGAGAGTGAAGCGGGAACATCAGCCGGTCCGTAAACTTTAGTAAACACAGACAGAAACAAAACACAATCCTTCACTTTCAAGTTTCTTGTCTCCGCATGTTTCACACGGCTGCAAAATATCCCTCTCTTTACTTCGAAGAGGCCCCTTGCTCTCAGACAGCAGGCGTATTGGCTCGTGTGAAGAAGGGGACGATGGGGGCTGGGTGACAAAAGGAAGAGATAGTTTGGTCCCCCCCCCCAAAAAAAAAAAAAAAAAAATGGAGGAATGAGGAAATCTATGATTCTGTTTATCCAGTGGTTGTATCCTCTCAATGATCTCTCCGTTAATCCAGGGTGGATGTGATTCTGTATTCCCTTTTTTGACCCCAAAATAATATTTTTTAAGAGAGATTAAATCCCTGCAACATCAGTGCTGCCTTTTGGAGATACATGTACTATCGCTCGCTCAAACGAGAGATGTAGTTCATCAGTACCGTTCTGCCCCCCAAAACTCAGTGCTGAGGCCTCACTGGGGCCTTCCCAGTTATTTCACTTATCTTCTCCAAGCTGAACACTTAGCCCTCACTCAGTCTGGACACTTTGTTGTAAGGGTTCTCCAGGAGGTAGCGGTACCGGTCGTAGTGCTCCAGCATGTACTTAGGGGCGTACATGTGCTCTTTGGGGTCCACAGGGGGATATTCCTGCAGGGAGCCATCGAACCAGCCCCCCGTCCTGATCAGATCGCGGATGTAGTTGAGGTCGCGCTTGTCCTCGTAGTCGCCCCACCGCGGGAAGTCTCCGTTCTGCGCCGACACCAGCTTGAAGTAGATCCCCTCGGGCGAGAAGCACCAGGAGCAGTGCCAACCGGCGAAGTGGAAGGGGCTGCCCACTGACCACTGCACCAGGATGTGGCCTGTGTCGTTCTCATACTTACGGAAACCCGGCATGGTGTAGTATTCGCGACGGCGGAGCTTGATACCGTCGCCATCATAGACGTCACGGAGCATCCCCACTGTGCAGCCTGATACCACCTCTAGAGAGCCAAACTGCTTCCAGAAAAATCCATACAGTGACTGGATGTGGAGACAGAAGAGAAGAAACCAGAATTATAAACAGATAAATGGTTCATTTGTCGCATTTGTTCTTTTTAAAAAGCAAAGTGGCGTTAGTAATACAAAAAGAGAGACCAATTTCATGCATCACGCACTCATCCCACAGTCATCCTGGTGAAAAACGTTTGACTGACCGCAAATACACACACACACAAGCTGACATATCGCCGCTACCTTGCGCATGTGGATGGCAAAAGGTTCTGTCCAGCCATCAAACAGCTTGAGGAAAAGGAGGCCCTCATGTGCTGGGATTTCATCTGCGTCATTGATGACGAAGACGTCGTCCGATCTTATGCCCACCACCCTGGACATGCCATTGTGTGTCAGGAAGGTACGCAAGTAGTCATCAGCGATCCAGCCGTCCTGCCGACCGCCGTCTGGGAAGTGGTCGAGGAACACGTACAGGATCTTGTGACGTATGTAGTCGTACGTACCATTGAGGAGGAGCCGCAGGAAACTGGGGAAATTACAAATGTCATTGAGTAGATTCTTTTATCCAAAGAAACTTACAGTGCCATGAATTTGTGTGTTGTTATCACATATACATATCAAATCATGGCTATCTTGTTATCTTTAGATCTTTGGATGTATTGTACCTACCAAGCCAGGTAGCCATTGGTTTCCATTCTTTTCCATGGTACACAAATTTAATTAGTAGACCAAGGTTAGATTGCCTTAGTAATTCCTTAGTAATGCAGAGCATATTTTAAATCAGTCTGTATTTAAAAGAAACCCTGTGGAAATTTTGACTATTAGTGGCACTATGAAGAAATATTTAGTTTGCATCTCATTCTTTTTTAGCACATGCACAAGGATGCACATGTACTTGCATGAGCGTGTGGTCGACGCAAACCTCGTTTGTGCTGAGTTTCACGTTGTTCCAATGATTGAGAGTCTGTCATTGTACCAAGAATCATAGCAACGCACCCGTTAAAGGTGGTGAAAAGGGTGATTGTGAAAATGCATCTCAAAACCTAAAAAATATGCTTTGAAAATTCTTTGAGGAAGGAAATGCAAATGTACATATTGGATTCAAGAATCCATAAAATGCCTTTCGGTGTGAAAGACTGTAAACTTATTTGATGTTGACTTTAATGGATAACACAACTCAAGTATGTTTCAAAGCCTGCTTATTGATTTTCATACTGTGCACAACAGCGTGGAAACCAACGCTGCCTAGAACAGTAAGAAAAATACATTCAAATTATGGTGAACGCATTCAAATTGGAAAAAAAATTGCAGCACAGATAAAGAACAACAAGCAGCAAAGATCCTTGTTTGACAAATGATGCCTTTCAGCAAGAAAACCCAGTGCCCATACACCAAAATGACTGGAAGAACAACTCAATTAACCTGTTGATATGCATAGCAAAAAAGATTGTTCACTGAATGTAGCCGCTTTCATGCAGTGTCACATCCTATGATTGAACACACCAATCTCTCCCTCCAAGGCTGCACGCAGAGTCAATCATGTCGCTCTTGTTATAATCTGCTGTAAAATTGCTCCCGAGGCATTTCATGTTGTTGCCAAAGGAGCTTCACTGTAATTTTTATTCAGCACAGTGATACCCAAGAAGCATGAAGGTTGGCTGTAAACAAAGAGTGTAAGCTGTAAACAGTAACTGCTCAACGCACCAGCAGTGTCACAACTTGGCAAAAACTTGGGATTTTTGGCAACTTTTGAATTTTAGCATAAATTGTACTTCTCTGGTGACCTAAAATATACTCCTTTATCTACATTAAGACTTAATGATGACATGACCGGTTTTATATTATACATATACTACTCTCATGACTGCGCTGCGCTTTAAGTCCCATCATCGTGTCTGTTTACCTCTTATAACCAGTCTAAAGTTTGCTGGGCATGCGTGCTATTTTACAATCTACCATCTACTGATGGTTACAGAGCAGCCCATTTGAGGACTTGCTTGAATGCACCTTGACCATAAGGGCATGGCTTGCATAATCTCCACATTCACAAGTTAAAAAAATGGTGTCTTACCTCAGAGGCCGTTTCTCTCCATAGGCAGTAAAGTTAGATTCACAAACGAGGAACAGATCAACGGCTTGGGCAAGCTCATGAAAGCGTACATGCAGCAGGTCAAACTCGTGGTTAACGTTGATGGCGTTGATCACCCTCCGCGGGGTCTCTCTGGGTGTCAGCCGCTCCTTAGTGGGCAGATTGGAGTGGTACACCATGGTGGGAACCCCACAGTAAGGTCCGTGCCACCCTGGCCGACACACACACTTCACCAGCCGCTTCCCGTTGCCCCTGGCCCTTGCTTTGGCTTTTGGAGCAATGGAGGGCTGCTGCTGGACCTCCAGAGGTTTTCGTTGCCCAGCAGCTCCAGCTCGAGCCCCTTCCACGGCTCCATTGGCCACAGACCCCCCTGTTTTCCCAGAGTACTCCTTTGGGGTAGCCACCTCCGTTCCCTGCCTGAAGCAAAGGGCTCCAGCTTTGGTTCGGACAAAAAAAGGTGTTCTGTCCTCTTGAAGATGGTGTGTGCGGGTGTGCAGGTCTCCCATAGTTTGTAAGGGGTCTGGAAGTATATCTTTGCGTAACACCACCCGATGCTCTTTTCCCACCAAAGGGACCTCTGGGCGGTCAGGCCCGGCAGGTTGTTCCGGGTGGCCGGGGTTCAGCAGCTTCAAATGGTCTTCAGCTCTCCCCTGAAAAGAAAGACAAAGAAGAGAAAAGCGGATTAATGCAACTTTCATTTAAAATAAATGCCTGAAACCTGTACATTTCCATGTCATTGATTAACTGAATTGTACACCAAGGAATAGCTTGAAATTTAGGGCTGTGAGCTGCACACATGTAAACCATAAGGAAGAATGAAAATTTTGAAACCTAACTACACTGGGAATTCATAGTTATACTAACATCCAGTGCACTTTTTGGTGGACGCAGTGCTTTTCACTATTGTCCACTATTTCGACTAACGCCTACATATCAACCGACATGTTGAAACTGTGTTTCTGTAATGACTTCCAAGATTTCATATGCAAGTTCTGATGTAACAAAAGTTTAGCTGATGCTGTTTTGTTTTGTACAAGTTGGTATGAAACTATGAACCTTGCTCCTGGCACCCTGAGAGCTATTTAAATTCTGACAACTGAAGGAGATCCAAGTCTGTGACTTGTCAGGAGTGATGGTCAGTACAGAAGATATCCCATACCAAGCATCCCGCTAAAAGCCCTGTTGCATTGTACACATTTATTTAATTTGTACAATGCAACATGTGCGCATGGACCATAGTAAACGTATGGTCTATGAAATAGAATCAAAACTTTGGAATAAACCCGTTACCTACAGTCTAAGCACTAGCCAACATTTTATTTCCCTTCTTTTCTGATTATTCCTACTAAGTTGTAGCTCCTTCTGCAAAGAATTTATCCTATATCTATGATACCAGTCTATCTTCATGATTGGCTTTATACCCTCGTACTGTCTGTGTATATTAATATACAGTTGGCCTCAACACTGCACCTTTGAGAAACTGGTAAGATTGTTAGTCACACTGTATCTTTAAAAGTCCAATATTCAAGTATCAAGTGTAGACAGGTTCAGGAAGTGATGCAGTTAATGTTTGGAAATACACATAAAAAAAGGTGCAGCAGCTGCAGTCAGAGAAGAACAATGGTGCCTTATGATTGCAACTTGAGAACTCAACTTCAGAAACAGATTTAATGTTAACTGGAGACATTCCATCATCATATGACCTCTCTGAGGAGTGATGACAAAGCATTTTTCTTTGTCTCAAAGGCTCTACGAACATGAACGTAGTTACTTGCTGAATGTTGGAGATTATTTGCAAAGTGATAAAACAAAAAGGGGCAACGTGATAAAAATGCACAGTGATAAAAAATGATAGCAGGACAACATAAAAGACGAATGTGTGAGGTAATGTTACATCAGAATAACATCAAGAAGGTTATGAAAATATTAAGCCTCAAAGCGAAAACAGTTTATTATGCTCTATGCTCTAAAAGTATATTTGAAGGTACTTATTTTCCAGCAAACAACGATTCCTTAAATAAAATTACATGTATCATAAAGTTCATGAAGCAACATACTTCTGAAGGATTTTGTTCTTCCTGCGGGTGGCAGATGAGAAACAGCAAGCTCAAAGTGATCATAAAGGACCCGAGTGACTTAAGATAAACACACTCAGCTTGTGCACAATGAAACAACAACGTTTGACACAAGAAAACTGACATTCATGTTTACCAGGATGATTTATCAAACTTAGTCTGTGTAAGGTGTTCTTCATAATTCAGGAGAATGGATTCTTCTTCTTCTTACCGGAGGAAAATTATCCTTTATATTCACAGTGATGGAGAACAAATAGCAGAAGACGCAGTATAATGGAAAGGAGATGACAATTTGCATGATTAACACAAAACCCTAACAACAGGGCACAGTGGAAGATAAATACATAGTGTATAAATGTTGTTTTTACGACCTCTCCAAATCTGTAATAGTGTTTATGCTGATCCCCCGGGGTGTTTATGCAGAACGTACATGGGTCAGTATGATTTATTGTCTATTTTCTTTTGCAAACTCTGGCATCACTTATTTTGCGTCCACTAAATCTTTGTATCTCGACATGAGCATGGAGCAGCTTCAACCCACCATCCACTTGCTTTATGTGGAGGTACCCTCCCTGCTGCAAAAGCACTGACTTTTAACAGAGAGCTTGTTAGAGGGAATAATATCTTAAAGTAATTCTTATGTTTTAGAATTATCCAATACACCACAACATTTAAATCATACCATATTGATTAACAACTAAAGAAGTCAGTTGAAACAATCCATCTAGTAGTATGTATTGCAGAGATTTTGTATTGCACTTTTCCATAATGTTATAGTACCTCATTCAGATTGTCTCTCCGCTGGTTCTCCTCTGGTTTCTCCCAAGGGTGAGGGGGCGCCGGCTGCTCCAGCCCTGCGCTGCCAACAATTCCAGCCCCTCCAATCATGATCCCCCCAATCCCCAGACCCAACTCTCCTCCTTCCCCTCCTACTCCACCTCCCCCTCCTCCTCCTCCTCCTCCGACAGCACCCGCCACGGCTCTATCTTTGGTGTCCGATTGACGGAGACCTGGCAGGGGAGGGGCCTCTTCAGGGGAGGCGGGGCTGAGCGGGGTGGCGGACGCACCCTTCTCCCTCCAGAAGAAGCCGGTGACCATGATGAAGGATTTGATGTTGGGGTATGGAGCGGAGAGCTCGCGCAGCAGGGAGACGTAGTGAAGGGCCTTGTAGTAGTGGAGGAAGGAGATGACGCACAGGCCCACCGTGCACAGCAAGAACACCCTGTGCCGCCGCATTTTCATCCTGGAGACAGAGGAAGGAGGGGGCGGATGGGGAAGGAGAGAAATGAACAAACATGAGTTTAACTAATAACATCAGAAAACAATTTCCGTTTTGGAATAATCTTTTTATTCCCCATGTGCACCTCTGTGGGCGAACCATAATTAACTTAAAAATAATGGCCTCAGGGTTGTTATGAAGGCCAAAAAAAGAAAGAAAGGTTCAGGCGTATGGGGCCATGAATCTGCATTGTAGTTTTGACACTGGCACGGGTGCAACAATGTTCACCGTTCTTCCACTTGGTCTGTTGTTTTCTGTTTACAAGAGAGTAGCAGAAGAGTTGTAAAAACACTTGTTAAAAAGGAAAAATAGTTGAGACTATGAGGCTTTAAATGGATTTTTAGATGCAAAGGATTTGGGGGATCTAAGCTCTTTGTTCATTGTAAATCGATAATAAAGTTAGTTTGCTTTGATATTGGATGATTAAAAAATGACCCTGGATTTTCTGTTTACCAAAGCTGGATTTTGATGTTTCAGACTGTCAAACAAGAAACATTTATTTAAAGCTTGTTGCACTGACCACCAAATGCCTTATCAGTTAATTCAGTCTAAACTAAAACCTGTAAAAGTGCAGGTTTATTCAATCACAAACGCTGACAAATTTGTTCCTATGAGCATAATTGGCCAAACTGAGAATTAAAGGCTTGTTGGTGGCGGTGCTATGGCCTGGCTCTACCCAGTGAGCGTTATAAAATTTGTGCTGATGATCAAGTTGATTAAATTATTTGATTTGATTTCCATCCTGCAGCATTTTATTAAGGAAGATACAGAGCAGGATAAAAGAGTGAAGCATATGCGGAAGAGAGTGAACTGAAAGAAGAGAAGTCATTATTCATACGGACCTTTAGCTTCTCATGGAGAACTTATGAAATGTGCATGAGGTGAGGGATAGGGAATCTTAAGGGATGATCATAATGTTGAAAATACAAGGTGACACAGACTATTGCAGATAATTCTAATTTAGTCCTGTTTGTACACATCTGCCTCATACTTTTCACCTACAATTTCTTTCTGCTACAATAAAAAATAGACTTCAAGCATCTGGATGCGAGCATCTGTCTTTGCTTTTGAGTGGGATTTCCTTTTTAGCCAGGCACAGGCAGTGCGGTCAAGGAACGGGGACACTAAATGCTTACGCAGCGGGATTTATTGTTGTACTCTAATCCATCTTCAAAAAATGTTGGACATCTGAACACATTAAGCATACAATGTGCAGGGGAAATGAAAAACAAAACACTGAGGTAAGGGGGAAAAAACTCTGCCAGTGACCTCGCAGCAATGAATCGCATGAATCTGAAGTTCTTTGTTCACCAGGTTGAAATCCATCACTAAAACAAATGACTTCATGCAAGCACAGACCATGGTTATCTTCAATTAACGGTTATCAATTAAGTGTTATCTTCATGCCACTTTTACCCCAGATGTAATTTTTTGCCCACATTTTAAGAGATCATAGGATAAAAGGAAAATGTAAGCAGTCCTAAATGAGATGCTGATGCTCTTTTCAGGTCATCTTGTGGGAAGGAAATCTGTCCCACGCTCCCCGTGTCTTCAGTAAACAAGCCCTAATACCGCAGTCCTGGCAGAAATATGCAACCGTATATGGATAGAGATGTGTCATGTTGTGTAACTACTCCATCTCCTCGCTGAGATGCTATACTGCTTTTTGAAAATATAAATGAAGCATACATAATTCCTCAGTTGATATGAACACAATCATTCATGGAAGAGAAGAGAGGAAGGAAAAAGAGGAGATGAGGTGGAAGCTGCTGGTGTATTACTGAAGCATTGCGCCACCTCATCTCGCACCGCCACATCCTCTCTGCAACTCTTTCAATTCCCCACTATTATCTGTCATCTTCAATCCCCTCTCACATTCACTCGCTCCTTCACTCCCTCCTTCACTCCACTCTTCTCTGTCTCCCACACAGCTCGCTCATAAAAGACAAAGAGGAGGAAGCGAGGGGTGAATGAAAGACTCATCTCTCTTTCTCCACCAATACGCAAAGAATTTGAAAGAAACAGTGACAGAGAGGGAAGCAAAAGGGGGTTTTTCTTTCCCTCTTCACCAAACATCCACTGATGCTGCATGTTAGATTTGGGGATGACTTGATGAAGAGTCACAGATTAGTGCTTTTTATTTGTGAAAAAAACAAATGGCACAAACCCACAATTTTTTAACACCCCCTATAGGCTACTATTGTGACGCAAAGATTTAGGACAGGAGCACGGCCTATACTGGGGCCAAAGAAATCGCTCTCATTTAACTAATTTAAGTAACCTTATAGGCACATTTTCCAAAATGTCCAACTATTACTTTGATTTTGGTCACCTGTGTTTCTCTTCCTACTTTTAAATCGTACCAGATTAATTCAACTTTAATTCCACTGAAATCAAAACTGGCTGTGTGTTCAGGTCTGGAATGCATTGAATTGAAGGAAAAGGAAACTTTGAGAAACCGCTTTTTATTTTGATTCAGACCGGCTTGAGTTCCTGTGTTTATACAACTGAAAGCTTTTATTTGAGGACGGTCTGATATCAGAGGAGGCGGAGAGATGGGAGATAGCTTTCCCCTACAATGCTGTTGGTTTATCTTCAGTACCAGTAGGGTCTTATGTGTACATTTCACACTCCTCCCAAACAAAACTCCCCTCACTCTCTTTCTTTCTCCACCCTGCCTCTGCAGGAATGTGTTTAAACGTTTTGGGACTGCACATGCACCCCTGGAGTGTTTAGAAAGGCCCAGACCGCTGATGAACGCAGCCCAAACATTTGGTTTGGAGACATGGAGGCTGATCACAGTGATAAACAACCACGATGAGAGAGAGAGAGAGAGAGAGAGAGAGAGAGAGAGAGAGAGAGAGAGAGAGAATCATTTCATCAGCCTGACTGTGTGTGTATGTGTGTACTGCCACTGCTGACCTGTTGAACCAATTTCACATTAAACTTGGTTGTTGGGGGGTGTCTGTCTGTTGTCATGGCTACAGTGGGGTGGTCGCAGCTTAACGAGGGCAAATAGTGTCATTATGTATAGTGGATAGTTTTCAGTTTTTCATTTTCAAAAAAACGACATCAGTGCAGAATATTTTTGATTATTTAAAAAAAAAAAAACATTTTTAATTAGAACAAAAAGATTTGTAATGCAAATACTCTGTGAAGTTACTTTATTCTGTAGTTCTTTTTACTTGCTTAGTACAAATCCAGTAGGCAAACTATCTCATTTGCATCTCCTTCCCATTTTCCTTTCTGCAACCGAGAGTGTTTTGAGTCAAATAAGGACCTAATTTTCTGTAAATTACAGTAATCAGTCCCCTCTTGCAACGGGAACTTTTGGGGCAGCGTATGACCTGGGCCAAAATTATTTATGACCAAAAAAATCTGGGTTTTTTTAGTCATAAATGGTAAAAAACAAATTTTATAAAAATCTGTTAACCCAGATAAATGGATATTAAGTAAACATTTGCCAGGGGTCAGTTATTTTTATTGTCATTTTTAAAAACTTCGTGTCACACATATAACTTGATCAACCAGACACCAATAAAACCAGCTAGTTAAGCGAGCCTTTGACTCTGTGTTGTGTTGTGTTGGGTGGAGGAATGATGGCAGGGACATCTGTGTTTATTTCTGTGATACCATCTATTGTCTGCACAGCAACAAGTCATACAGTTGTCTCGCCACAGTGGCGTTTCAATAAGTCACACTAATGTGTGCAAACTGAGGAAATATTAATATGAATTGGCTACATTTGTGCGGAGTTACAAAACTTACATCGGGCATTTAGCAACCAGCAGCATTTACCTACTGAGAGGCAGCCACTTACGATCACACGCTATCCAGATCCTGTTACACTACTGTGTCATTAGGCAGACATATTCAGCCCGGGACCTGACTACGGCAAAAAAGTGCAACTAAAAGTACAACCACAATATTTGCAGATATACAAACGTTTACACACAGAGGCACACTCCAACACACACAATCTCACACTTGGTGGTTTGTTGCATAGAAAAATGTTGCCACATCAGCTAAACTGTTTCATGGGTGGAACGATAAATGATGCACTACTCTAAAGTGCTTAAAGGCCTTTATTTATAAGAACTTAAGGCAGTAAAGCTGTGCTCAGTGTGTGTTTGTGTGTGCCTGCGTGACGATGGGCTATGGGCAGGGAGCCTAAATCCCCCTTTCTTCTCTTTCAGCAAAAAGAAAACTCACAGACATCTTGCGAAGGCTTTGGTATCGTCTCATCTGAACTACAAAGCGTTTCTCGGCTTATTCAGCACCACCCACGGTCTCTGACCAGTCTGTTGACCTCACCTAACAAGCACCCAGGGGGATATCGAAACAAAACAAAGCTCCTAAGGTGCAGCAGTTAGTGAGCCAACTTACAACCAGACACTCAATGACTGACTACACCCAATCAAGTGTCCTTAGTTATGGCCCTGAAACTAAAGAGACAAACTTATAATTGCACTGTAATTGTCTGCAACAAGACAACTACAACTTAAAAGGTGCTCCTAAATCATGTCCTTGCACTTCCCCAGATTGTCTTTGACAAAAACAGCTTTTGTTTGTGAGGGACGGATCGAGACATGAACTCATTTTAAAATACAGATAAGGGTAGGGGAATTTGAAATAAATCAAATCCATTGTCTACATTGGTTTTAAAAAAAAGACAATAGAAGAGTACTCAACCGTTCAGACCGTGGCCCATGAATTAAAAATAATAATAATAATAATAATTTATATTAATTAATAATTAATATTTAACAAATTTTATGTACTTGCATGATTATTGCAAATTTGGGGTTGTATTCACAAAAAAACATCAGCTAAATAAATGCAACGTAAAAGAGTACCAGCATCATGTGGGAGCTTCAGGGACGACACATGGGTTGACATGGACACAAAAGGGGTGTATACAGTCACAGCCACAGTCCATATTCTCATATCTCTTTACATACAGAAGGGCAGAAACAGAATAGCATGCTCTGTAATCGAAAACCGACAGTATATAAGGTGTCAGGTTGAGGCAGATGAGGCCACAATTGAATACAATTCAATGTCCATCATCTCCACCTGATCCTCAGAACAAAACACAGCTGAAGTCTGATAGAAAATATTGTTGCTAAGCCGATAATTCTTAGATGCATACAGTATTGGCCATTGTGGGAGCACCTCTGCATGTATTTATCCTTTCATTCATGCAAACACGTCCTGAAACCAGACTATTACTGATGAAAAAGACAAATTTTCTAACAAATTGAGTCAATAAGTAAATTTGATAGAAAATGAATGGTAATTTATCAAGTAAAAACACTAAACATTATTATTGTCATATTTTTGACTTGTTAAATACAAAATGACTAATCAGTTGATTTAAGAAATTATGGACTAATCCATAATCAAGATAATCATCAGCTGCAGCCGTAAGTATTTAATGTAACATGAGCTAAAACCTATAATCACATTAACACTTTAATACAGACTTTGTTTTTCTTGAAGGATTTTGTTCCAAAATCCATCTGAAAAGTGCAACTCCTAATCCAATAAACAAGCATTGGCATGAAATTAAAACAAACTGAACATGAAAAGAAGAAAAACTTACTTTTTTTATATTAAATCTTGAGTATCAAGCAGCAACTTCCTCCCAAGATTAATGAGTTTCAGAGTGAAACGCTTCCGCCATAAAGCTTTACTGCACTGATCCTTCAACTGCCTAGTACACGAGTAAATCTCTCACCATGCACCACAGTATCCCCCCTTGTTTCTGCTTTTTGACACATGCCCAGCTAACTTTCTTGTAGGTGGTTCCTCCGTTAGTAAACACAGGTGTGAAACTGTAAAGACTGTAAGAAGATGAAACTTCACCCTGGCAGTCACCAGCACGTCACCGCTCGTTCTGAGTGGATTTACTGCACTTGTTCATTCCCAATTCCGCCCCTTCCTTCCCCAGTCGTTGCCAAATGAGTGTACACATACACTTTGCTCAGTTATTTTAGGAAATTCATCTGAAGGTATCCAAACATGGCTGCCTAATCGTGCCAATGAAAGCTGTTCATCCAGTGCATACTGTACTGCCTGCTGAAAAAGTTGGTTTGGCCTCTGTGCGTGTAATGCATGTTCACAGTCCTGTCTGGCTGACTGCCATGCTTGATTTGTGGCTTTTGAGTCATATTGGACCTATTTGTTCAAAATGTGTTACACTGTTTTTTAAATGTATGTGATGCTTTGAGCTGTTGCTTTTGGGTCAGTGCCACATAGCCTTTTTCAGCCTGAGTGCATCATATGACTGAAAGCTTACACTCTGGCCACCACACAAACTAGAGGCTTGTTAGCTCCTTCTTTTCTGTTGTCATTGATTTGTTGGATAAACACATCCATAAATATCCCAACCAAAATTTGACTTTAGCATGTGTTTTAGCAATTTTGAGCATATTTTATTTTGAAGCTGTGACTCGCTCCCATGGGTGTCTTTACAAATGATAAGGTATTTAAATATAGGGGCCCATCTATGCCAATGAAAGCTGTTCACTTAGCGCTTATGCTAAAAAAAAAGGCTTCCATCACTTCTTCTCTTGTCCAGATCTGGTGCTAGAATATCAGAGTATATTCTACTCTTGTCTCTTCTGCAGCAGAATCAGGGAATTCAGCTCCTCTTCTCTGAGCTTATGGGTCACCGGTTTGGTGAGTCAGATGTCAGGAGAAAGCCAGCGTGCTAAGTGGGTTTCAATAATGCAGGTGCGGTGAGGGCCTCAAAAAGTGTGGTTGTGCATGTGTGAGTGTGAAACTGTGTGTATGTTAAGATAGAACCAGGGTTTAGGGTGTACATGAATGTTGGGAAGTGGAGGGCTGGAGCTGCAGTGTGAATGTGTGCTTCCTCTGAGAGACTTGCTGCGTGTGAAGAATATTGTTTAAGTGTAGTGGGTGTGATTTAATGTGTGTGTGTGTGTGTGTGGATTGAGATGGGAAGATGGGAAAAGTCGGTGGAGTGCCTCCATCCCTCCGACCTCATCTATAATTCAGCTCTGTAGCGGTCCGTGAGGTCTTTCTCTCGTTCCCCCCTGTTCGCTCTCTGCACTGAAGGTGGAGACAAGGGTTCCACGGTACATTTCACTGTCTCTGCACATCTATCCATCCCCATCTACTGCTACCTCTCCAGAGGCTCGAGCAGCTGTGAGCAGCAGCCCAGTGAATTTCACTGAATGAAGATGTTCTGAACATGCTGAATGTGTTCAACAGGGTGATATAAGACTTAAAACCAGACTAAAAATGTATACTTTCTCTTTTGTCTATTGTACCTAAAGCATTCAGCCAACGTGAGTTTATATTGTGAAGTACCTGCTGTTTATTTTAAAATCATTTCCATCCTTTCATTTGTGTTTTAAATATCTTATAGTATGTTGTATTTCTCATTTCAGTATTTAATGTGTTACATAAAGCACTCGTGTTTGTCTATAAAATCTGTTATGTAATGAAGCTCTACTTGCCTTGCCGTGATGACTAAGCTTTAATTCTTGCTCATGATCATTTTGCCCACCAAAAAAACAAAAAACATGGATCCTACATAGTCCAACTCTATATCATCTTTCGTTAAGCCTCTCGCTGCCTGATAAATGCTCACATCTTTAAAGCTCTTTGCTCCTAGTTCATAACACACGCTTTATTAAAAAAATATAGCCTCCAGCCTGAGGTACATATAATATTTCAGCAGTAGTAGTAATGGTCTATGTTTTGGTTTTATTTACTTTTTGTTTGCAACTGTAAAAGCTGCACAGTCATTGAACCTCAGGGACAATAAAGCCTTGCTCAGCTGAAGTCTCTCTGTTCCTCTATCAAGGCTTATTCAGCCATTCTTCTTTTTCACTTCCTTCCTTCCTTTCATCCCAACTTTCTCTTGCTAGAATATTCTGACACCAGCAGTTTACAGAGGCAGCGACGACATGTCTCCGGCCTCAGCTGCACTATACCATTTCCTCTGTTATTAGGTTTTTGTTTTTTTAATTTTCTCAGTCTCTGCAGTGTCTCTTTCCACAAAAGATGGCTCTTACTGCTATGGCACACTCTCCCTCCCCCTTCTCCCACTCAGTCACTCTGCTTCCATTTAAATGTCACATGTTTCTGTAGACTGCTATGATTTCACTTATGCTGATTGAAGTTGTAATCGGTGGACTAATTGCACTTCAGGCGTTTTGTTGTCCAGGGGATATTACCGCTTTCAGTATGTGGGTCCATTCTGTTTCGTGCAGGATTTGATGCACTGGTAAGGTTAAAAACACTGTCAACTCAAGGTCCTCTTACTTACTCAAGCTCAACTTTGTCAGAATGGGTGAGAGCTCCTACATGTGCTCAGAATTACAGAAAGTCTAAATAAATACTAAACAAGTTCCATGACAAATAAGCAAACTCAATCCACTGACGAAGACTGTGTGATCAAAAGCTGGAAAAGAAACAAGCAAGTGGACTTTGAGTTGAGATCATCATGTCAACCATTTTACCCTTGTTTATTATTTTTCTTTCCACCCAAAAAACAAAACAAAAAAACTTGCATCTTGAAAAAAGAAGATAATTTGATGACATTGTTATTCTTCTGGTAGTATGGTATGTAGTCAGTCATGAAAACAGTAAATCATTCTCACCGCTTCAAATGCCATAATCTGTAATTCACTGACTAATCAAATTTAAAGAGCAAGAGTTTAACTTGTAGATAAAAAAAATATTATTAATAATTATTATTATTACTAATACCTATTACTATTATGAGTAAACTACTAATTCCAAAGTCAAGAATCAAATTTCATGCTTAAAGGTATCAAAAACATGAAAGACTTGTCAAATAACAAAAAGTATGAGTCTTGTGAAGAGAGTGACATGTCAATCTGTTTTTGAAGTCAAATCAGGCTCAGTTCTTGTGTTATGAATTTGGAATGAAGTGTAACATTATACAACACTTCCCATACTTCACTTGGGCAGCCTTGTCAGTCAACGTTAGATGTCTTCTATGAGATATGTTACATATTTGATGAAGCCGGCCGTGATTGAAAAGCCGACTACTGGAATGTTATTTTTCAGGGATAAAGAGCGTCAGCAAAAGGCTTTGTGAAGAAAAACAGCAATGAAGCTTACAAGTCTGAGTCTCACTGAACGATCAAAGTATCATTGTCCTTTTCACAGGGAACGAGTTTCACCATAAAATGAAATTCCTAGTTTGGTGTCCTCTCATCATCATCATCATCATCATCATCATCTTCTTCTTCTTAGCTCTCTCTGACCCTGATATGAGTTCAGTTTCCTCCCTTCAATCTGCAGAATATTCTCTGCCCTGCAAAGCTAAGACAACCCCCATCCCCCTTGAAATCAGTTCAACTGTCTCCAGTCTTGTTGACTGAACAGCAAATTAAAAAAGGTAAGCCAATCACACATCTGTGGCCTACAGTGAAAACTTCCCTCCACTACAAAGGGCTTTAACGTCCATCTTCCCAGGTTCCTACAATCCCCTGCTCAGTCGTACACCACTGTGCGGCTCCACTAATGAACACAGCTCTCTTAAGAAGCAATCTCCACTGCAGTGATTCACTCATTTAGTCATTTGCAGAATCCATCCTCCTCTTTTCGCCACGCCCACTCACTTCTATCAGAAGCTAAAAGGACAACTGCTACATCTCGGCTGCCGTTACCTCGTTACCACGCTGCATTTTGATTGTATGGCGGACTTAGCTGACTCACGCTGGCGTTTGTATAATGTAAGTAATGACGGGGCTCTGCACATCATCCTGACAGTAAACAAAGACGCTCTCTGTGTTGCAATGCTTCCCCCAGGTGTGTCATTATTTTCAAGACAGGATGAAAACACCAATTCTCTCTCTGGTTATTTTCCCCACTCCTCTCCCACCTTCCCGTCCTCCCCCTCTTCCTCTCGGATGCCTGCTGAACTGAGAATTGTTTGCTGCAAGGACTACCGCTTCTGTTTGTGCCTGAAGTATTGAAGTCATTAGTTTTGCTTTTGTGTGTGTGTGTGTGTGTGTGTGTGTGTGAGGATCAGAGAGAGTTAGTGGGGTGACAGTGGTCTCTCCGGTGGATCAGAGAGGGCATGAGTTCCACCTGTTGGACATACAGGCCTCACTGTGTCCATCTGTGTGGGAGAAAATGAAATGGCAGCAGACACAAGTGGGTTTTTACCACCGAGTCTGTTTGTTTACCCGTGTGAACACACGTCCCAGTGCGAGCCAGGCTTTGTGAAAAGCGCACCTGCTTGTGCTCGCCGCATCCTTTCATCTGTTTTCATCTGCTGCCCCCTTCAATCCGCTGACTCCTCTCGAGTTGAAAGCTGTCTGCATTACATTTCATGAGATCAGCCAGCTGGCTAATGATCTGGTCAATCGGCAAGGTCAAGACACCAGTCCATTCCACGTCATTGACACTCCAGTCAGAACAGCTTACTTGTGAACTGAGCCTGATTAAACAACACACAGGCATACACACAGGCCTGGGATTATTTTAAGTAGGTCAACACCCAAAAAGCACTAGGCTGATGGATCTGTGACATACTTCTATTGTCTGTGTGGCTACAATTGTTATTACGGGAACAGGAAGATGGAGAGGTCCCATTTTGGCTCTGGTTAAACATTTTAGTCTTTGCATTAGTCTACAGTCTACAGGTAATTGCTGAACACACAGAATCAGGCCTGATGGACCAAGAGAATGGCCTTTGTGTCCAGTATTGTTGCTGCGTAATGCATAACAGGATACTCAGTGCTGAGAAGTGGTTACGTTGGTTCAAAGCAATCCAGTCATGAAATCTACAACCATAAATTCAATTCTTGCAGCGACTGCTCAATTTAACGCTCCCTTCTCTTATGCGACAAAGCAAGTAGGCATTTTGATGCTGGTAATGTGATGTTTTCTGCAGCAGCAGAAACTCGGCTCCACACATAGGAACATGAGGGGGACAGGAATCGGGGGTTACACCTGAACGCAGCTCGCTCGGTCTCTGCAACGGTTTTTAATCACAGGACGAGGGAGGCACTCGAGGAGAAAGCATGATCAGAGAGAGAGAAGAGAGTGAAGGGACAGTGATTAGAGAGGAGGAATGTAGAGAGCGAAAAATCAAAAAAAGAAACAGCTTGAGGGGGAAAAAGGGGGCGAAAGGGCAGTCTTAAAGGGGAAGCGCGAGTGTGAGAAAAGAAAGACGGTTAGTGCGAGTGGCGGCGCAGCAGGAGGATGTGCGGTGATGGATGTGGGTGATTGAAAGAAGTGGGAGGGAGGGAAGGACAGAGAGGAATAGAGAGCAATAGAGAGATGTAGGGGAGGGGATGCAGGGGAAGTGCTGAATAAAGAAAGAGCCAGAAGCGTGAGTGTGTGATCAAGACTGTAGACGAGATCAAAGTGTGTAGGAAAACTGGATGGTAGAGGATGTACAACAGAAAAAGATGGAACAATTGGTACATTTACGTGCAACACAAACAAGAGTGGATTCACAGATTAAGAATAACAGTTTGATTAACTAAAGTTTTTACTGCAGTAGCCGGAGCCTGTCATATGAACTGGCTGGCGTATAAGATGACACCAATATATCTCTATATTAAGCTAAATTTGCTAACTAGTATGTTCTCATTTTTTTACACCATCAAACAACAGCCTACCACCTACAGCATCCAGGTGATTTTTCACGCTTGTTGTGCCACCGTGGCATATATGACACCCTGCCTTTGGCTTGTCATCTCTCAATTTAAAGTGTTCCCACACAGCTGAGGTCTTCTGCATGTCACCTTCCCTTTAACGGCCGAGGTGAACTGAAGCGTGACGTTCACTGCTGCGGGCCAGAGGGATGTCAGAAACCCAAGTGAGATGGTGTATGTTTCCACATTTTTACAGTGCAATAAAATGTATTTTTGCAATAAGATTTTATTACATTACTTTATTGATTATTGAAAACAAAACTGAATATCCAAATCCCAAAATTGAAAACTAAATACCTACAAATAAATATCCAAATAGAATATTCAGATAGAGCCCCAAGTGTAACATTAAAGCTTTTTGCTGTCATACCCCCTAAAAAATTGCTATTTCTCTGACATAGCTGCTAGTGATGATATTTTTTCTAGAGAAGGAAATCACTAAGCTGTATAGATGCCAAGAGGAATTTGAGTAATCCAGCTGGGTTAATCGAGTTCTGCTTGTGCGATTACAACCTTAATGCGAGTAAGATAGCTCCAAAGGGGTTTATCTGACAGTTGCAATATTACCCTACTGGCTCTAATCAAATTATTAGAGTTCCTGTAAACACAGTGAGTGACAGAGAAAAAGATGGACCCTGAGGGACGGGTGGAGGCTGAGTGGCACAATATAAAAGTGAAAGTAGAAAGAGACGGAAGAACAAATCACAAACCACAAAGCATGATGAAAGAAAGAATCAGGTGATTGCTGTCAGCCATGCTATGTTGAATAAGCAGAACCAGGAAGCAGCTCTTCACTTGCTGAAAGGGCCGCTTGAAGGCATTTGGCACACACTACCAGTCAGAGGTGCAGCGCTGTTTGTCTAACCGCATGGTGCACAGTTAACTCGTGGCAACTTCCGAAGGTTATATAACCTACGATGTCAGTTTGACATACATTAAACTTTAACTGAACACGATTAAATGTTACACTGACTGACAGAGGTCTGGTAGGTTAACATCATCGTAAACTTTTACCTTTTTAGCTTCTCCAAAAAAAAGTGATGAAAAAAAAATAGATGTTTTGCTGCCTCTTCATCTTTACTAGTTAACGTTACATAGACTGGCAGCTACCAGCAACTTTTAAGGTGGAAATAAAAGACACAACTAAAGAGGTTTGTTTGGAATAAACAGAAGCAACATGGGCTCCGACAGCAGCTGTCGTGGAATGAACACCTCCAGCTTCATCAACAGAAAAGTCAAACTTACTGAGTGCTTAGCACCACTTATGGCCCCATTTTGGAAATGATGCCATAATACATGACATCTGGGTCTATATAGTACAAATAAAACCAGAATGTCACAATAAACACAAAACAAGCTATGCTGAAGGATCTCTCAGTTATAATAAACAAGGTAGTTCTATATAAAAAGCCTAATATTGAGCCACAACAAGCCTGGACCAACATTTGATGTCTACGTAGCAGATAAACACTGAAGCATATTTGTCCTGTTCAGTTCTGTAAAAGAGGAAACGTGACTCCAAGTGTGAGTTTTTCTCAAGGAAGTGAAAGCTGTGTAGCTTATTTTCCTAGTTTGGCTCTGTCAGGTACCCGTAACTTAGACTTCTTTAAAAACTTGCATAAAAGTATTTATTTAAAGATCCCTCTTCAAAAAGTTGACCCATCTTGCTAAATTAGCATTCATCTGCTTAATCTTAATAACTTTTCTTGTGAAACTGCATTTGTAATTGTGATTTAATTACTATAAAGTTAAATCCTATTTTCTTATGATGTTAAGTTGTCGACTCACATGAGAACAAGTTAAACTGAAATGTGAGTGATCACATTCAGCTGTGAGCCTGCACTCACGCTGTACAGACTGCCATGGCCCAGCTGACTCCAAGAGCCATGTGTTGACTCATACCACAACCATGTACCTCACCTCACAAAACCCCCAAAACACACATTCAGACCTGCATTACTGACGCACCAAAACACATGCGCACACACACACACACACACACCCTCACAAAAACATCCTCTGTCTCCTGCCCCTCATGTTGCACACAGCTCTCTTACTGTCTGAGCGAGAGATTTCAAGCAGTGTGACAGATTGATCAGCAGTTGCTGTTCCACGTGTGAGAGCGGCGGTGTCCGATCGGGTTTGGCAGATTTCTGCGGCCACGCCGTTGTCCAGACTTGTAACGAGCTCGGTGCCAACTGCGATCACAAGGCCTGTCTCTGCACTCCACAGCTCACTTATCTGCTACAGGCACAGTTCAGGAGGCGCCGTGCATGCTGGGAATTCAGAGTTGCTGGCCCTGACTGTGTATTTGTGAAGTAGAAAGTGTGTGTTTGAAAAGAGCAAAAAAGGAGTCAGGCGTGAATACCTGTTTGTTAAAAGAGACCGTGGCTCTTTGTGTATGTCACTGTTATCACAATAACACCGTGAGCCTTCACACCACACCCTCTCTCACGTTCAGACTTGACATTTAGGAAGTTAATTTTAGCAATGGAACAGGGAAGCAGAGCAAATGGAAAGCAAATCCGCAAATAAAGTAATACGGCCCCAGAATAAAAATGCCAGGAAATATAACTTCTTAAGAAACCAAGCTTCACTCCCTTTTTCCATGATCCGTGACTCCCATGTGGCTTAAAATCCTTCCTAACCTCTTGGTGACCCATCAGCAAATAAAAAAGATGTGTCATTTTTAAGACATCTGCTTGGGAACAAGTTAGCCACATAAGTTTGTGTTACTTCCAACAGCAACACGAAACCCCATGAGGCGTCCGCTCTGTTCTTAATTTTGGAGAATCAACAGCGGATCTAAAACGGTTTGGCACATTTCTGGATATGCACTGACCGCTGGCCTATTTTGGGTCAAATAAACTTCCTGAGTGTTTTTAATCAGGCTCTGTTCCATGCAGACGAGGTGGAGGAAATGCTAATTACGTAAATCCTGGAACACACCAAGTTATGCTGCATTTGAAAACACACTGTTCTGATACATCTCAAAACAGCCATTTTGTTTCCAGAAAAAATGAAGAGTAAAGAAGAGTTTGTGATCTTCCAACATTACCACAGTGCTGGTGTAATTCAAGTGCCTCTAGACGACCCTTCAGACCGGCTTCCTGTAGTGTTGCCATAGAAGCTGCACATTCAAAGCAGCAGATGACGTGCATGAGTTTTCTATTTGATCTGAGGCTGCTCAGCTTTCACTTGATTTCACCTGGGGAAGAACAGGCGGTCCCGGTGAAGATCTGTGGAACTAACCCGTTATTTTTGAGTCACTGTTGGATGGGACTACTATGGGTGAAGAGCTAGTTAATTGCAAAACACTGCAGAAAAAAATTAATGCTGCTGTCCTTGACCTCAGTGCTGTTATATAATAACCCAAATGGCTGCAGAGAGAGGGGGTGTGACAGAGGGAGGCAGATAATTACTGTACTGAAGAGCACATGCACAACTTCAGACTAAATAATCAGCTGAATATACTGTCAATGCATTAAATGTGTTGTTTTTTCTCTCAGTAACATTTTGTGCATTGTTTTGGTAATACTGCTTCTGTTGCTGAAAATAGGAGATGATAAATGAGCAAAAGACACAGAAATATGTAAGAGAGAGAACAAGATGACAGAGAATGTGTATATATATATATACACACACACACATAAAATGTGGAAAGAGACAGATATGCAGAAAAAAACAGAAAGCACAGCTGACTGCAGGTGGAGTTCTACACATCTCCAGACCAAAGAAACTCCATTATGCAGTCTGTCGCATCAGCACCAGTAACTGTCAGAATCAGAGCTCCTTCAGTCTGAGATAGTGGCATTACAGCAATGAGACCACAGAGGGAGAGTGGAAGAGTCAGACTGACTGATTCACTTTTTAAGGTTTTCAGATGACCGCTCAGAGACCGCAGTCTGGAAATGCTTCAATTAGAGTATCAGGGAGACTTTCTCTATTACCGACCCTCTGATATTTCTCATTCCAAACTACGAAAAAGCCCTTTCTCTTTTGCTGTCTGTGGTATCTGGCCATGCAAATACTGTGGTTTTTTGGGTTTTTTGGGTTTCTTTGGTCATTTGTTGGAGGCATCTGTCTCTGAGACGTCTGCTGCTACCACAATGCAATTGAGGTGAATGAAAAAATAAAAAATACATTTAAAGCTGCATTAATTGATTTTTGTTGCAACCTTTGGATCAGTGGAACAAGTTGTTAACAGGACATGACATATTATCACATTAAGTTGTTGTGGCATTGCTAATTTATACACTAAGCAAACACGAAGCAACATTAGCATTTATCTCAAGTCGTGTTTCTGCCTGATGGGAACCGCATAGTTATAATTCTGTGCTGGTTTGTCAATACGAGTGACCCCTTTCACTCAGTCTTTTGATCTATTGTCAGTGTACAAATATTCATTGGTGCATTTTTTTAAAGTTTAAAAGCCACATGCCTTTCAGGAACAAAACCCTGATAACTCCACTAACCTCACTGTTAAGAGTTTACATTGGAATTACTTTCTTCCAAAGAATATGAAAAGTCTTTACAGCCTGTGTTGGTATTATGTGAGCACCACAAAGGTTGTACTTTCCATCTCCATTGTATTTGAAAGGAGGAAGAAATCTCAAACAAATATATAACATGAGAATAGACCATATAACAGTCAAATAGTGTACAAGAGAAACGTGTAAACCATTCATATGTTTGGATAATTTGAACAAGCATTCATTTAATCGCGCATTCACTTAATCACTGTAGCTCTACATTGAGCTCGAGTTTCTTTGCCATTTGGCAGCCCAGCTAACTGACCAGCATCTCAAGTGCCCTTACCTCTGCCGACCCTTCTTCCCTTTCGACAGCACAAGAATCACCTGCACTCGAGGCGCTAACCGGAAAGGTCAGGAATGTAGAGGAAAAAGAAAACGGGGCAGGGAGAAAACGAAAAGGAAAATGTCAGGCACTACTCGTCGTCAGAACGTATGTTAGAGAGAGGCGGCGGCGTGCTTGGATGTCCGATCCTTCTGAGAGCTGGGTAAATAACCTTGGGCTGTTTGCTCCGCTGCCTCACACAGATGTGCACACACGCAAATAACACCTTTTGTCACCATTTTCAATCTCCCCCCCCGCTGACACCTCATTGTCATTCTCTTTCTCTCCTCCTGTCCCTCTATCAGTCCTCTTCTCTCATCTCCATCTTCCTCTCTGCTCTGGGCCTTAAAAACAGAAAATACAAGTTTTTTTGCCTCCCTCGTCATCTTGGGCTGACAAAGAAGGAAAAGGAGAAAGTTTGCTGACATTTTCACGCTCTTACAGCTGCACGGCTTCAGATTGTACTGAACACCAAGGTTCTCCTTGTAAAGCATCACAGCAACATGACGCATTATTCATTGTTATCATGATAAATCACCGGAGGCAAACCCACAATGAGGAACTACAAATAGCTTGGAGTAGCTCAAATGTATGATTGCCACTGGAGCACATAACACAGAATAATGATTAAATGAGCAAAGAAAATTAGATTTGTATAGTTCAGTAATGAACTTGACTCCATGCAGCAGATCGCTTTGTGTGTCAAATGAGCAAGTAGCTACAGAGTCATAAATCAGTCTGCGCAGAGATCTATTTGTTATATATCCACTTTTACTCTAATTTTACAAGACCTCTAAGTGAACCGGGAAGTACCTGAATTAACAACTAAACACTGACTAACTGACACGCTCTGGTAAAAACACAATGTGGAAGTATGTTTGTAAGTCAGATCAACCCAGCCAAGCCCTTCTATTCATGGTACGAGTTTACAGTCCAGACTACAGAAAGTGCCATGCCAAACTGAAATAACTTTGTTGTGCTCTTCTTAAGAGTACGGTAGGCAATTTATCTTAGAAGCATCTATTGCTATATTTGTCAAAAGTCTTTTTACATTACAGCAATCGATAAATCAACACAAAAAAGACAAAGATCCGGTATGTGTGGCTGTCACAGGCCTGTAATAACCTACCTCACTGCACATGGCCATCGCTATTTGCGCTTAATTTGTCAATGTTCTGTGTTTTCTTACATGTGAATGAGGCATGAGGTAGTTGGATTTGGTTACCGAGGACAACAATGCACCGCACTCCTCTCCCCACGTTCTCTCGCATAGACATAAATACATGCATACGTATTTTATGTATATATGTCTAAGCCAGAGAGCGTCGGGGAGAGGTGGGCGGCGCATCGTTGTATATTTGCATCGCTCATGTGTTTTGCAGGAGTGGCTTTGGGGGAGGCCTGAAAGGAGGGGTGGGATGTTTTTTTTCTTCTAGAGCGTTTAGTCATATCACATGGTCTTCATCAGCAGATGGAGTTTGCCCATTTTGACATTGTAAAATGTCATGTAAATGTTTTATTTTTTTTTTTGCATTTTAAGTACAAAGTTCAAAGTTCTTTTTTGATCTTGGAACTTCAAAATGTTGTGAAAACAATCCTACCATAAGGTCCATTTAGTAGCTTTACTGGAACTTTTGATCACATCACATGATATCACATGGTCACTTCTCCTGTGCTCTGATTGTTCGGAGGCAAATTAAAAATTTAAGAAATGTAAATTATGACTTCATTTCTAGTGCATCTGTCTGCCTTGATAGAGTTACTGGAATAGCAGAGGGGGGTAGGGAAGGTTCATCTAAACAAACATGATGTATCTTTGGATGAAACCACAGACACTTAATCTCTTCTCTAAGCCTTTAGCCATACTGCAGCACAAGAAGTAGTTGCAACATCACCCAATATTAATCTCCTCTCAGGGGAATCGTAAATGTTTGTACTGAGGAAAGTCAAATTGAATCTTGCTACTAAGGACGTTGTTTGTGTTTGTTTCCTGTTGTTTCATTACAGTCAGATCATACAGCAGTTAAATTGACTAATGTGCAGAAGCTCACTCAGAGAGGCCACAACTGTCAGTGACACCATCTGCTTGAAATGAAACCCTGCACTCTCAGGTCACATGTTTAAAAAAACACTGTAGTTTGCATATCAGTGACTTAAGGGGATATACAGATGTCCTTGAGCCTTCATTTGTTACATTTATCTTCACCTGCTCCATCAAACTTTAACTTTGCATGTGCCACACACAAAAAAAAACACCACAATCAAATGCTGCTGATACAGCTCCAGCACAGCGGGAAATGCTTCATTTTATAGTCAGTCGTTTCATTTGCTAATGATGCAGAACCACAGCAAACATCTATCCAAACAGCCCTGGTCACGACGGGATGCCATGAAAGATTTTACATCCAAATTTCCTACAAAAACAAGTTGGAACACAGTGGCTTTGATGGCTACATACACAAATATTTAATAAAATATTGTGGGGCTACAACTATTATTTGGTGTATCATTTGTTTATATACATCATGCCTACTGCTTGATTACTCCATTAATTGTTTGGCTGAAAGGTCTCAACAAACTGCACAAAGGCAGCCCTCATATATGTAATACAAAGTAACTGCAACAAAAGACAAAAAGATGTGTATTAAAAAGGCTTCAGTATCTAAAACAAGTTATCTATACAAATCAAGTTTTTCTATAAATCTCTGCACTTCATCCTGTCACAGAATGGTCATCAATTAATTTTAAGCCACACAGGAGTCTGCAAAACCTGCTGGAAGAAATAATGACCTGTCTCTAATGAATACCTGCCAACTTTTTGCGGAGGTAAATAAAGGCTTCACCTGATACATGCAGGTAGTCACATGGACATTAACCTGACTGGCACCTACACAAATAAGGGATTTTATTATTTTTCTCCACAAAATCAAAAAATTAGAAAATGAGCACCTGTCCCATCAGGCCGCTCTTGCTGTTTCTGGAGGGAAATGCGAGAGGAGGGAGAGGCGACTGGCAGCTCATTAAACCCTGGAAGACAGCCTGTTAATGATGCGAGCGGCGGGCGAGTGCGACACTCAGCCAGCACCTTACCCCTGCTATTAGATGTCACAGGATGACAGAAAGGTGCATGCACAAACACACACAGGCAAATTAACGAATACACAGACTAGACAGACGGGCAGACGATAACACAATTTACTGCTATGGCTTCTTTGGACAATAGAAAAACTCGTATCCTGATACATGTGCCCATACGCTCAGGCACACGTATACAACACTGCATAATTCCCACGAAGCAGCAGGATCTAATTGTGAGTTCCTGGCAATTCAGCAACATCTGTCCGCTCCTCCTCATCTTGACTCTTTAGCATTCAATCAGCCACACATACACGCTAACGCACACACCACAATAACAGAGGGCCTACTAGTGATGTTAAGCCTTTCTTTCTCGTGATGGCAGGATGAGCGAGTTCACGACTAATGGCTGCTGTAGATTTGCGTGTGCTGGCCTCTCAGTGCTGTTTTGCATACGGGTGTGCAGCTGGGACTGGACCCTGAATAATCACATTGTCTTCAATGTACTGAGAATTTCAGCACAAGTTCTGGTAACTGCTTTTATATTGTATGATTCATTTAAAAAGGTAATGCAAACCTGTAATTTCCTCTGCTACAGATCAGGTTCAGAAGGTAAACCGGCCATTTAAGAAATTGCTAACGCTGAAGTTATGACGTTAGATTGGATTTTGGTGGATTTCAAAGGACACATTTGTAAAGATGTGCTAAAAGCCGCTTCAAAGGCCATGCAATCCTCATAAGAAAATATATCTAGGGGTAGTTTTAACATTTTTGAAATTGAACTTAAACATACAGTACTCAATATTGGGAAAAAACATCAGCTATTGGGAACTTCAGTCTACAAAGATCACACACTTAGAGGTGAACAAAGTTGACCTTTTTGAGAAATGAGGTTTCTGTTTGACCACATTGTCATGCAGTTAGGACAGAGTGAACAGTAAAGGTGTCAATACACGCCACAGAGAAGGAATTTTTCAGCTTTTCCTCTCAGTGCAAACATTTAAAAAATATTTTTCATGATCTCAATCCATGCCGTGGCTAGATTGTCTCTGCACCAACGCCACCATATCAATTTCAAGCACGTCTGTTGTACGGAGCAATGAAGGGAATTCTGATTAAAACTTAAAAATCAATGTCTTAGTTGAGTGTCCTCGAGGATTTGACTAAAAGCATTTCAAAATTACTGAAAAACTATCCTTCAGCTCGAGCTACCTGTTCCCCCCTAACCAAACACCTGCTTCTGACTCAACTATTCTTAGACATTTCAATATTAAGATTTGTTTTTTGCCCTTTTTTTGCCATCTGCATCCCATCTGTTTCAAAGCTAGTTTCTATGCCTGGAGGTTTGTCTCATGAAGAGAGGCAATTTGCAGAATCTCAAGTAGAAAAACCTGAGTATGAAATCATGTCGATATAAAAACTAAAAGAACACCCGGGGAAACTGTGCTATGACCCAGTAGTTCTCAACCTGTGAAACCAAAAGACAATACAGACATACAATTACTTCTGTGTTCTAAACCTATAAAAATCATTCAACTCAAAGAATCTTAGAAGAGGAAATACCTTCTTTTGTTGATCTCAGCTCGCTGACCTCTAACACGGGGTCCAAAATAGGCTGTGAACCACAGCTCCAAACCGCAGTGACTCACTGACACCAAACCTGCTGTTTCACAGCCATACACTTCACTGCTCATTCAATTTTCTGCTATTTGCATTGCTTACATTTTACATTTTCTGGCATCAGGAGGAGAATAAGCTTCACTTCCTGGATCACTTCTCTTTCAATCAACCAACTGTAAAAAGAGCAGGAGGGAAAGCCTCTGCTCCCCAGCAACAGAGGAGAAAAACAAAATTCCTCTGACCTTAGAAGGATCATGGTGGAAAGAAGGAATTAGAAGTGAGTAGAGAGGAAGAAGTTGGATTTCTTTAATGAGCGTAATTAGCGGGAGCAGAGGAGGACAATGTAGGTGACAGGATGTGATTTAGTGGGGTGGAGTGAGGTTATTCTTAACGTGATGAGTTTTCAGCCTACAGCGACTCACACTCTGATAAAGGTGGGAAGGTCATCTCGCCACCATTGTTAGTTTGAATGTGTCCCATTCATGTATATGTTGTTGTGAAAGTGTGTATTGTATTTTTTGATTCGCAGTAAATTAAGATTCCCATTAAGGACAAAGGAAGTCTGGAGCTGAAACCGCAAACAAATTCCTGAATTAAGCTGACAATGGCGAAGCAGTCCCTCTGGTTAAACTGTGGTGCAATTTGAACACAAATGCCGCTGTATGCTCAAACAGATAAATTGGATCATTTAGAAGCACAAACAGCCTCTCTATTTTCTGATAAAATGCTGCATTATGTCCCCGAAAGAGTGAGGGGCACAGAACAGTCGGGGGCTTTTCTCTAACTCCATGGCTCGTCAATGAGTCTTTAAGTGCAAATTATGGCATTTCAAATGTGCACACACATCAGTATGAACACACACACTTCCTGCTGCACACCAAGTCTTGTCTCTCAAAAGTAAATGGTAATGGCAAGCACTGTTTAATAGAAAGAGCAGTTCTCAAAACTACAAAAAAGAACGCAAACATCTCTCTAAATCCTTCTACCAAAATAACAGCATCAGTTTTTAACACTGTCAATCTGTGCACTGTGACATGGAACCAATAACTACAGGTAGCATCACAGTCACTATTGTTAACAAAGTTTTCCCCTGAATACTGTTCGGCAGAGGTGGTAACCCACCGAGACCCTGATCCCGTCATCATGGCCTGTTCATCAATTACACACCACACATGACAGTGATTGATGAAATGAACAACACACCGATGCCTTTGCTTTTCTTTAGAGTCTTAGAAATATTGGAGCTGATACTGCAAAGTTTTTCCTGAGGGTGGGAAAGCCAGAGGATCATGAAATGAAAATCAATCAAAAATAATTGTCCTTAAGAGCATGAATCAGCTCAGTATATCTGATGGCAGATTATAGGATTATTTCGGGTGCAATGTCTGCCCTAAGGGGGGTAACATACACCCCCTTTACACTTTGCATTAAAATGCGTCTTGTAACCAGATCTAGATATGATTTAACCTGATTGCATTAACACACCTGGTATTAATATCTGATCGCTCTATTGAGCTCAAACCACTGAAAGCCATCATGTTTACAGTCAGAAATTCATAAATAAATACATTTATTTCGGGCCACACAGTCAGAACAACCCACGGAGTTCCGCCCACGCAGTTGTTATATGTGATTTGAAAGTGCAGTTACATTCACACTTTCACCTTCACTTTCACGTGATCAAGCACTATCAGACTGCACTCCGATCACCCAAAACCCATTTTAATGCAAGGCGTAAAGGGGGCAAGAGAGAAGGTGAGAGTCTAAAATGAACAGGTTTCATCCTGTGTGGAGTGAGAATGTTTTCTGCACATTTAAAAACAATCAACCAGTCAATTAGACATTTCTAGTGTACCAGTGAACATTTTGGTTTGACTGTGACACTAGGGGAAAGATCAGGGAAAACATTAGTATTCATCCTTTCTGGACCACAAATATAAGCAGCCAATTCCATTCATTAACCTTTGTACCATTTAAATTCAAAAATCTTTAAATTTTAGTGGCTTGTTTGTTTCCGACAGTCATGTAAAGTCTGTTTCTCACTCAACATCTTAAAATCCACTTGTATAATAATAGAACTTTCTCTCGACAGCCTTCCATCACAATCCAACACTGCGATGAAAAAGACTGTGAAAGCAGATTGGCAGTAATGGCAGGAGACCTGCAGGGAGGCAGCGTGACACTGAAACAGTCAGTCAAGAGAAGGAGAGGGAGACAAAAATAGGTATAGAGAGGCAGGGGGTGACATGAAATGAGAGAATAATAGGAAACTTTGTGTGTGTGTGTGTGTGTGTGTGTGTGTGTGTGTGGGCGGGATGACCTAATGAGGTAAAACGTCATTTTTGAGGCCCTGGTTAAGTTTAGAGGTATGGTGTGAATTGAGGTTCGATAAATGTTAGGGTTTGGCATGAATTGGTTAAGGCTAGGGTAAGGGTTAGGGTTAGGCTGGCCAAAATGAATGGAAGTCAATGCAATGTCCTAACAAGGATAGCTGCACAAACAGGTGTGTGTGTGTGTGTGTGTGTGTGTGTGTGTGTGTGTTACACAAGCGACTCCCTTAGCAACTGGAGCCAAGTTGCTCCTGAGCAAGGCCCTTAACACTATAACAGCTGGTGGACACTGAGCTGCTTCAGTGGGACTGATGATTGTGGTCATCTTGTGAAGCTTTCATGTGTAATACGGCACAGATTTTTTTGCTTTTAGCTTCCCTAAATGAGAGAAAGACGTTCAAAGTTTAAAGGGCTCACCTGTGATATCCTTTTAGAGTACCATCTTTGTTGCTAAGGGCAACTCCCAGTAATTGTCCGCCGATTACACCACGCAGGCAAAACTGACACTATCCTTTAGATTTTCTTTGTGTGTTTTTCTTGGCCAAAAAAAGCAAAGAAACTGGTCCAAGGTTGAACCTCTATAATATTATCTATCAACAATTGAATGTTGTAAAACTTTACAATTAATCCCTACCTATGAAGAGATTTACCACAGCGTCAACCTGACAAATGTTTGTCCATGCTCGATTTTGTGCGTTATCCCAGGAAGACAAGCTTATTTGAGCATATAGAGACAAATCTTTCTTAGCAATAAATTGTTGCTGTTTAAGCATTTACATGCTCAGCCTGAATTAAACTGAAGTGACAGTTAGTGGTGCAGGAGCATAATTGAGACCCAAAAAAGTGTTGCAAGAAGAGAGGAACTGAGCTCTTGACTGAAGAAGAACTTGCGACATGCTGTACAGTCAGATCTTGATTTAGAAAAAATGTGGGTTGCATGCATCTAAAACCTCACCAACCATTTCCCACGTGAACAGCATGTGCAGGATGATTGTGTGTCACTTCTTTGTGTTGATACAGCCAGCATGAACACTTCTACTTCTATCTCCTGCAGGCTGATTTATATTCAAGCCGGGATTTACTGTGTGTCATATATCCACTGATTGTGCCGTACAGTACGAGAGCAGAAACAGAGCAAAGAGGAAGCTTGTGTTTTTGTGTGACACGGATATAGAAGTGTCACAGCATATGTGTGTGAGAGAGAAGACAGATCTAACAGCATGTGTGTACACAAGAGACAGCCAACAGAATGTGTGTGTGTGTGAGGGTGTGTGTGTGTACCAGACCTCGTGTAATTTTTATCACATCTTAACTTCCTATCTTGCCATCAAAAAACTATCTCTTGCTCACAATCATTAAATGGGAGGTTTGCACTTGCTGAGTCATAGAAGTAAGATCAGCTTTGGTCCATTTAATTAAACAGAACAAACAGAGCTTTGTATTAACAATGAGACTGTGACAGTGCACAAAATTCAGTTTGAGCTCAGCTTTGGGGTCAGAGCTTTAGGGAAAACAATGTTATTTTTCCTTTTAATTTGAAATCTGACAATGAAAAGGAACTCTTTAACGTCAAGAGATTGTTTAGGCCTCAAAATGGGGTAATAGGCCGGCAAAGAAAGCCAATGCCAAAGTGTTACTGGTAACACTGTCAGAGTGCTGCATCTATCTCACAGCTGGTCAACCAAAGAAACTAAGGCCCTGTTCAGACCTGGCATCACAAGTGGACAGCTCTCGTCCATCAGTTCACACGTGGCATTAAAATGCATCTCCACATGCATCTCGAAAGACTACTTGTGATCAGATCTCATTTCCCCGCTCGATATGCAAATGAACTCGTACATCCTTTCCGTTTGCAATGACTAAAATGTCTAACTGTGAACTAAGTGTTTGACGCCTGTTTTTCTGTCAGACAGAGCCGATATGAACTGACTTTGCCGTGCTGTAACATTAAAACAAAGCTACATTAACTAGTCAGCTCACAACAGAAGTATTTCCAGATATTAACCACATCGTCTGAATTAGGGCTTGTCGCTGTGCTTCACTTCACAGCAACTATACTAGTTGTGAGCCTGCTAGTTAATGTTTGTTTTTTATGTTTTTTTTTAGCAGACATTAAACCAACAGCGTTACGGCAGTTACTGCTTACACAGAGGACGTCAGCTGAGCGGGCGATCTTTCAGTGTGGCCAGGACACATTGACACTGCTGAAAGAATGTGGACACAAGTGTCCCAGACCACCTACTAATGTGGTCTGAGCGATCGGATCTCAATGAGTCCTCAATCCGTCTTGGGTGCATTCACACATAAACCACTTGTGATCGGATCACCCAGGACGGATGTTAATGCCAGGTCTGAAAACGGCATGGAGGATGCAGTGTATGTGTATTATTCCTATATGACTGCAACAAAAGGCACAATGACTGCACCCCATCGTGTGTTCGAAAGTGTCAAATGTATGTAAGCAGAAGCTAATGTGGACAAACGGTCTTAATATGCAGCGCTTATTAGAGAACAAGACTGCCGTTGATTCCAGTACAGTGCTTCTCATTATGTGTGTGAGTGAGAGCGAGAGAGGCAGAAAATGAGAGAGAGCATTGTGGGGTCAAGCAAGCATAGGCCTGGGACAGAATATTGTATATCTTTGTGTGTGCGTGTGTGTGTGTGTGTGTGCGTGCGTGTGCGTGTGCGTGTGTGTGTGTGCGTGTGCGTGTGTCCGATTTGGCTCGCCACTCTGTCTCCAAGATAGTGCTGTTGGAACACAATGGAGCCCATTCAACTCTGGAGCCACCTCCTGTCTCTAGAATAGTGCTGTATCACAACTCCTGACGGGGTAGGACACACACACACACACACACACACACACACACACCCACACTAACATAATCCTCAATAAAGCCACTGAATTGTCATTAAGTTGATGTAATACCACCGTGAGTATATGTGACGACGGGACGGTGTCAGCCTGTGAATTATAATAACTACAGACCTTTATCATGTCATGTCAGTGCACCGAGACGTGCTTTAGGAGGGGTGTTCATCATGTCGCATGTTAAACTCACACAGGGCAACCTAATGGCCCTTTAAGCTTGTCAGTGGTGGACAATAATACATAAATACCCATTTTCATATATTAAAAACACAATATAGATATGAAAACATGTCCAGCTGCAGCGTTTGAGCTGTAATCCCCTGTGACAACATGATACATGGCTACATTATTTTATAAGAGTATAATATTACATGTTGTAGGTTAATACAGATTGTCTTACGTGCAAAGTCAGCACAGTGCTCGACACTTAACTTAACTTAAGCATGAGAGAGTTTACAAAAGGTTGAAACACCCAAAAATTCAAAATACACATTTCAATATTGAGCTGTTATCATCATTCTAAGTTCAGTATGTCTACAGTATGTCTGTATTTCTTACAATATGTTCCCAAACATCTTCAGGTTATTTATAGCAACATCAGGAAACAACAACTTTTCGTCCACAGCACCAGTCACTTTGTCAGACTAGGCAGCGTTCGCACACTCAAATAGATTTTCTCCCACCCACTTACATATCTTGCATTTATTGTTGTGTTTATTTCTGCCTGTCAGTGCCGTTCAAAGAGCAGGCTGACCGAGTAGTGCGCGGCCGCACCTCATCTACTTGGGAGGCATAAAACATGTATGTTTCTACAGGCAAATATACATTTTAACATATATGGAGAAAAAAAAGCAGAAGCTTTTCTTTCATAATTTCTCTATAATTTGTACCAAAGTACATAGTTCCTTTCAGGAAACGTCTTGGAAAATATTAGTAAATTATTCAAAATTGAGGGACCCGTAAAATAAAATGTTACCTTAAAAATAATGACACTCTCAAAAGGGCTGCTATAGGTTCTGACATGTATTCATTTTCCCTGTTGTGTTTGGGTGTCTGAAATTACTGAGTGACAGGTATTAACATTCACAAACAAATAGAGCTACATGGCATAATCTGCATTTAGTACAATATTCAATACTATACAATACTCGCCCGCAGCAATGTCTTTGTTTAATCACACACAACATTGTATAAAAAGTCACAGATCTGAAAAGGCATCTTAGGTTACTAACAATGTACATAAAGGTGTGTAACACTGACCTGTTATCGCACAAAGCCGTTAAATGTGAGCTGGCTCTTGTGTGTAGTGCCTGACCGTGGGATGCTCCAGAAACACACAAAGTCCCAAACACACATGATCTGTCACATGGCCTTTTCCTTATAGTACAATCCGTCTCCCTGGCGGATAATAGCCGCGGCTCAGTCACACCTATTCAGCTCTCCATAGCTTTCCAAGTATCTACAACAGAGATACAGTGCCAATGGGAGAGGTGTCCGCTTACACAACCTTTACAGGACAACGAAGCACCAGCGGAGTGAAACGTCAAGCAGAAACACTGTGGTCAGTATTTGAGTTCGAGGCAGGGTGGGGCAGGAAGAAGTGTACTGCTCTTATATGGGCCTTATTGGTATGCTGATAACACACAGGAGGATTTTTTACTCCTAACCACCTGAGAAACGATATTTACTGACTGATAATAACAGGTAAACCAATAAAAAAATTTGGTCCAAATCTGTCCGAATTCCTGGGATTTGATCAAACCAGGCCTTAGGTTATGCAACGTGATCCTGACATGTGCTTCTTAAAATGAACTGTTGTTTTACACATTATACTGAATATGACTTTCTTGCTCCTCTTCTTTGTCCATTTCTTAAGAAACCAAGTTAAAATAAATGTCTGACGCATTCATTCACGTGTGGGAGGTTAACGGAAAAGATGTTCAGCAGGTTTCATTACTACATGAGCCACCAAGAGTTAAAAATTACAAACAACTAGGAACTAAGTAAGTATTTAGTAGTAAGTATTTACATATTAAGTAATATATTTTTCCAAAGGGATAAATGATTTACTGTATGTCCCTACTCTTGTGGTTATGTCTCTTAGGTATAAAGCAGCAGCTCCAAATGTACTCAAATATATTGTGATATTGATTCCAGAACATTATATCATATTGATTTTCTCCAAACTCTTCAAATTTCAAAACCTAGAAAAATGTTCGGGGACATTACTTTGACATACATTCATTCCCTGGAGAATTACCCTATCCTTACACCAAGTCTTCACCCTAAAATTCAATGAATTATGTTATGGGGACTTGCATTTTGTCCCCATATGGAAGGTGAGTCTCCACAATGTGACTGTGTAAACAGATTGATGTCCTAACAACATTAGTAATACCTGCGCGCACACACACACAAACACACCTTCCATTCTTGGCTTAGAGACTAAATCAAATCCAAGCCTCAGGTGATTACAACAAATGGGAGGAGGGGACGAAAATGGAACACTTTCGCAAGCTCGGGCGATAATCTGAAACAATACACACAGCAAAGTATCACAAAATCAATTCATGGTTTTGGGCAAAATCTTTAAAGATCAAGTACTAAATGAAATTTTAAACCTTTCAGATATGTTTCATTTTAAAATGAAGAACAAAGCATCATTATCTTTCATCCACTGCAGGGTTTCACACACTCTCAGTGCGTTTAACACTAATTATGGACCATGTGGTAGAAACCAGCCAGCACTGATGACGATATAAAACATTTAATCAAGTTACTAATACTACAATTTAAAAATCTTTAACAGATTAAGTTTTAATAATGTCGAAATCAATGTCAAAAAAACAAATAACAAAAATTGTCAAATAACAGTGAAAAATGTCACAATGTCGTAGAGCCCAAGGGGACATCCTCAAATTGCTTGTTTTATCCGATCAACAGTCCAGAACATATTCAATATGCAGCTATATAAAAACAGAGAAAAGCAGCCGATCCTCACATTTGGAAAGCTTGTACCAGCCAATGTTTGGCCTTTTTGTCAGACAGAGAATCGGTTATCAGATTTGTTGGTCAATTATCTGATGAACGGACTAATCGTTTCGGCACCCGCATAATTCCGCCTTTGTCCATGTTTCACTGTGTTAGTCTTAAACCTTTGCAGAGTTTTATGCATCTGGCCTGAAGTCTCCATGTGTAAGTACAGCCACGGAATACAAAGCACCTCACTGCTATTGCGGCTTTCCTCCTGGCTGCAGCCTGCTGGCGGGTGGGCAGGAGTTTGGGGACGCACAGCGAATAAACAGTGTAATCAAGTGGGAGGAACTCCACTGAGATTCAACAAGGAGAACAGACGGATGGACCTCACACACACACACACACACGCACGCACACACACACACAAATACACACACACACGCACACACAAGAACATTCACAGACTTATATATGAAGATCCAGCAGGAGACTATTTCTGGAAAGACCACAGTGTAGCAAGGAGCCTTAAAAGAGGGGCTTTCCTGGGCAAACGGAGGTGAAGTAGAGCTTTTCCAGCCTCCTGAGGCAGTGTGTGTGTGTGTGTGTGTGTGTGTGTGTGTGTGTGTGTGTGTTTTCAGTAAGCACTGGGCCACTTTCCCAGATGAGATTCTCTGCTGCAGGATAATCCTGATGAAAATGTCTTTCCTCTTCCTCTTCCTCTTCCTCTCTCTCTCTCTCTCTCTCTCTCTCTCTCTCTCTCTCTCTCTCTCTCTCTCTCTCTCTCTCTCTCTCTCTCTCACTCTCGTTCTCTCCATCCGTCCATCCACCCAACAGTTGGCTGGCCGCCTGCGCTCTTCCTCTCCCACCTTTGTTCACGTCTCACCTCCCTCGCACTACCAGTGACAGACTCCTCATTGACGTATGTATTTCTCATCAGCCAGAAAGAAAAGTAACACTATCACTGTGTCTTTGTAATTCTAATGAAACATGCTGAACAGCCGAGCTGCCTTTGTTGTAAAAAATGAATCATAAGCACGCCCACAACCTTGTTCTTCTTCTTTCTCCTGTCTGTAGCTTTTACCTTGGCCTTACTTAATGCTGGTAAAATGACAAGAATCTCTCACAAACCCTCCCTCCGTCCAGCACTGACACCATAGGCCAGCGCTTTCTAGAAAAAGAACTCCCTAACACCTAGTTGGATTTGACAAGTTAAAAACAGTGTCTTCATTTTTGTGCTCTGGGAAACAGGGCAAGCATTGGCTGCTATTTTAAGGCAGTTTTTCACAGTCTTTTTAGGATGCGCTGCCGGCACGCAGAAGGCAATAAAACACAAGTGTGTCAAAAGCAAGTTTGAGCTGCACGGAGACGACCTTCAAGCCCACAACGGATGCACATTTATAAAAACAACACAAAGAGAAATAACCTCCACCACGTTTAGTAGTATGTCACACTGACTTCTCTCCCACTGTTTTGTCTTTCCTAGTTTGGACGATAAATTCACTTCTGGGATGATGCTTCATCAGATCAGGCTTGAACAGCATTTGCAAATAATTCTCAGATTTTATTTATTTATTTCAAGTTTTAGATTTGCAGCATGAAGACAGATAGTGTTACCAGGGTTAGCATCACATCTGGTCAGCATTTGCAGGTCATAAGACATCCAAGTGTGAAGGTCTGTGTTTTATAAGACACCTTGAGTTCTGTATTCCATCCTATGGGGGCTGAGCGGCAATGATTATTAGAAATATTGAATAGTGTTGGGTGTAATGGCTGATATTTGTAGGCTATGTATATTGGAATTTTTGATTGATTTGAATATTTGTATTTGTGTTTGTGTCGACCTGCCCAGGGACTGCAGATGGAAATGAGGTAGTAGCTAAATCTGGCACAATGCATCTCTTCTCCTCTTGTGAGATTAATGTCGTTGTATATGGTCCCTGACAAATATATATAAAAGAAGGAAGAACAGAAAGTTTAGCCCATTTTCAAACTAGATGCCAAGACATATTTTAATCTGCAAATCAGCAAAACTGTACTTAACAGACACTCAACACTTCAACTTTCTCTTCTTTAATGTTTAGCCCTGCATTGCACAAATGCAAACCATCTGGTACTCCACACATAATAAAAACACCAAGAAATATCTGCATAGTCATCTTTGACCCAGTCATGACTCGTGTGCTTCATTTCCAGCTGGCACCAGACACCCCCCTTAAATTGTGCGGCAGCGGTAAGTCCAAAGACTGTGGCCTCAACACACAGGTCGGGACCATTTTCGCTCCCTGCTAGGTGGGTCTCCTGAGGTCTCCACGGCGGGACATATCTGTAAGGTGACACTGAGGTGACCGAGAGGAGGGGAGGGGAAAAGAGAGCGGGTGAAAGAGAAAGCAGGTCATGGGGAGAAAGGCAAGGAGAGATCCTCAAGGACGGACGACTTCTATTTTGGCCTGGCGGTAAACTCGGCTCGGATGTCTGACATGGGTATGACACAGTAGCTGGGGGGGGGGGGGCATGGAGGAAGATAATGCCTTATATAGAAAAGGGGCGCACCCTCCAAACAGCAAGAGGGGAGGGACAGAAAGGAGAGGGAGAACGAGTAAAGGAAGGAAAAGGTCCTCAGACAGTCGGCCCCATCCTTGACAAGCAGCAGCAGTTTGTGTAGTGCTCTTCATCCACCCCCATATAAAGCCCAGCCACACTTAGTTTGACCTGCCAGAACAGAAATCCATACTTCATCATCACAACTGCTGCCCCCTCAAGACCCTGTCTGAGAGGCCGAGCGTGTTTGTGTGTGCGTGAGAGACTGTGGAGGGGTTATTGAGTGGGACTAACTGCATTGTAAGTCTGTGCTTTATGTAGACTACAACAGGGCCAATACTCACAGTATATGACCCGGGCTCCTGCTGCAACACTGTTTTTCCTCAAGCATATTAACCAAAGTCCACGTTCTCTACGTTGACCAGAAGATATAATGGGCACCTGTAGGATTTCCTTTATTAAGATCCCTTGTTAAACTGTTTGTGGCTGGAATGGCTCTGATAGTAATCTTTATAGACCAGATGATGGCACTTAGGCAAGGTCACGGGTTAAGACGCAGGATGCTAAATGCTGCTGTGAAAGCAAGAGCAAGTAAAGAGTGAAGAGCACACTGTGACAATGGTCGATCTCGTCTTCAGTTAGTACAGTGAACAACTCCTAACAGACTCAAATGGCTGAGAAACCCAACAAATAAATCACTTCTTAATAATGAAAGCATCGTTATTATTATAATTAGGGTGTAAGGATACAGGTTATCATATGCTGTATTGATTGAAAAGCCTTTTGGGAGAACCTTGTCATTTAGGGCTAATACATTTGACAGAAAAAAAGAAAAGAGTTCTTAATAGACCGACTAATGGTATACAGTAGACAGTACCACACAACCACACCAAACCTTATCAGTTAAACATAGTTAGAATATTATAATGATGACTGACACATGCAAATTAAGGCTGTATAAAATCAGATTTAAATATTGAGCGTGACGGTTTATTCTTGGCTTTTGAAATAGAAGTATTGAATGTGCTACACATCACTATGAAAACTATCTCCACGTCTGGTTTGAAAAAAAAAAAAAACTGACCTCAAAGTCAAGGAAGACTGGAAGATAGAACTATTTCTTTGTTCTTTTACGCAAAAAAATTGACCTCTTTCAAGTAATTGAGAAATTATTCATAGAATAAAATGGCCTTTTATTTGCTTTTATTGTTAATTCAGACATCAATTTGTCTTAACAATAATAAAAGACTATAGATAAAAATACACTGCCAGCTCAGCCTGCCGCCATGTTGTCATCCGAAAGTAAAATGAATGACTGAAGTTGTCTGCTTCAAAATCTGGTTTGTCTAAATAAAAACGACCAGCGGAGTTGTCCCTGCGCACAGCCATCAAGACACACTTCTGACACCTGCATTAAATCCCTTGCTCATGGACACGCCTTGCATTAGGAAAATGTTGCACGCTTGTGCACCTCAGATTCTAGCTTCGCAGTCGGCTGCAACATATGAGCTTTCGGAATCAAAGAACACCAGAGTGCCATCTTTCATGTGCACAAATCCAGGATCATATTTTCTTCTCTGTAGCCCACAGAAGGTTAGTGACAGGGAGAACTTTGAGCCGTTTCGCGGTTCGAGCCATCAAACGCCCTCCAACTGACTAATGAGGGCTCTGAATGCTGAATCCAAAAGCAGTGGGGTGTGTGGGTGTGGTTGCAAACCAGGATATGTGTGTTTTCTTCAGTTTATTCCCCTCTTTGACGTCCTCTTTTCTGTCTTTAAACACAACCCATGGGATCTGCAGCATGCGTGGGCAGAGGGGTGATCGCAATGCAGGTATGTGTACAATGTTATGTGTGTATACGAGGTGTGTAGGCAGGGAGAAAGAGAGACCTCAAACTTTACAGCTAGAAGCTTGATACGGTCACACACACACACACACACACACACACACACACTGCATGATTAAGTGTGCAGAAAGAGATGTCAAAAAAAGGAAAGAGATGTATGTCTCTGTGTTTGATTCTCTCTCCAGGAACAGTGTGAGCACAGACAGGAGCATACAGCAGTGTGTGTGTGAGAGAGTGTGTGTCTACAGATGCCAGATCAGAGGTGGAACACAGCTTAATTCCCCCAGCAGCAGCAGCAGCAGCAGCCGGCTGTAGCCTGTCGGTGGGGATAGCATGACGCCGTTTGGACATCCCAGAGCCTGGGACGACCCCGACTGAACCGCAGAGAACACACACACACACACACACACACACACACACACACACACACACACAGACTGGTTCTACTGTATGATCCAGGTCAATGGAAAAACAATAGGAAAAACTTGTTTCTCTCTTTTCACCCTCTGCTGATCTATGTCTTGTAATTACTTTGGTGCTCACCAGGGTCTTTGCTCCTGTGTCTCAGCGCTGAAAACATCCCTTTGTCCCACTGACTTCCAATGGAATAAAAAGCGTACTAATGCCAAAGACCGCCCCGGGCAGGATGTAACACTCGCAGCTGGGACAGATATGGCCTCCCAAATCATTCAGCTCGACTCAACCTTTGCTCTAATTTCTTCACCCAGCACTTTAAATCGTGGAGACACAGGTAATCTCGAATTACAGTAACTGTGCGCCATCAGTCCTTTACATTTAAAGATTATTCTGCAGCCTGCTCAACAGCTAAACAAGTCAATAAACGAGGATCCATTTGTGTTCATCCACAGCTGCTGCGTGAATATTTCAACCTCAGGAGGCTCCAGGAAACAAGTTATGTGCATACTGAGAGCAGACTAGTTTCAGTTTGTGTCAGAAGATTACAGATTGATAAAATATAAAACAAAAACACTTGCAGTCACAGGCAACACGCAACAGCAGGACCAGTCCAGCATTTAACTGTGGAATCTGGAGTTGAGATCTTTACAGTTATGTTATTTTTGATGCACAAAGAGCTTTTCCCAGATATGTTTCTATATATGAAAATAATCTGCTTTAAATAATCATTTGTGTCACACACATGGAATTATCAAATTAAAAATTTTAATGTACATCTACGCCACCTGCCTCAGCGAAAAATCCAGACTCTATGAATATGCAAACATTTTTCATACTTCATAATTTTATGTTGCAAAACTGTTTAACTGCTGGACAAATATGTTTCCTACTTCCCAGAAAAGTGACTGTGTTTGTGCACTGGGGGTTTAAAGTTTTAACATCACACTTGTGCAAGTTGCATATTGGTGAAATTGAATCTTGTGAAAACAGCCTTCAACTGTCACACTTTTGCACAAGCTTGACAATGCAACACTAAGGAATGAAATGGGTCTTTAGAAATGTTGTGTGTTCTTTTCTATGCATATTATTGTGCAAAATAATGCAAAACATACCTAAATCATGTATTTAAATCATTGTGGAACCATTGAATTCACTGTGTTCTTTGTGGATATTTGCATTTAGCTTATTTACATCAACTATTCCCCATTTCAAAGACACCAAGGATTGTCAACAAAAGTAGTCGATTCAAAGATAGCTTCTTTTTCAGATAAATTTACTTTGGCAATGCAAAACTGTCTTTGCTACTCTGTGCTGTCCTTCACTGGTGTTCACACACGACAGGATATCAGATGCCTGCATCCATCTGCTTATAACAACAAGCCTGGTTTGTGGTCATTTCCTGCAGACTTACATTCTCACTTCTTGCAAAATGCAATATGTTTGACTTGTAAAAAGACGGAGGCCTCCATTTGTGTTTTAAACAGCACTGCTTTCACCTGCCTAAACCAAAAGGAATAAACCCTCAGGTCTACGAAGTAAATGGGCCAAACATTCTTGATCTGATTGCAGCCTTTGAGTTTGAAATCAACGACTGATGGGTGGCTGATTTCCTAGAAGTCTTTTAGTGGGAAAGTCTGCAAAACAGGATGCTGTGGGAGAGGAAGAGGATGCTGATCGCTGCGTACCCAGATCACCTCTGGCAATGTGAACTGACAGCCTCCCTGTGTGCCAGCAAAGCCATTTGTTTCGCCTTGCAACTTAAGTTGCAGTGAAAAGACGGAGCAACATAATGAAATTGCTGTGTGAGAGGAAGCGAGAAAGAAAGAGTAGAGGAGTTGTGATGCGCTGGTGGTGAAACAAATAAAAAAGTGTAAAGCTGAATGTGACAGTTTGGTATTGAGAGAAGGGGCATGGTATGGAGAAATATCTGAACCATTTTAACGGTCATCATTTTCTTTTTTCCACATGAATTCTTATTGTTAGATGCATTGACAATATTACTGGTGCATAAAGTATCTGCCGACTCGCTGTGCTTGCTGCCCAAAACACAAAAATATTTGAGCTAAATATGATCAAAGTTTTGAAAAGCCTTCAGTATTCCTGACATTATTCCTGATGATGAAAAGCTTTCTTTTCTCTTATTGGCGAAGGTGAGAAACACTGCAGGGCCAGAAGCCAACTTTGTTATCTGCTGCCACAAAGCAAGACAGACAGGTGACAAATAATCTGTCAAGCTGCATCTGACTGCCTTAAATAGAATAGTTCAACATCTCGGGAAGTACAGTTGTTTTCAAGTTACATGAGAAGATTGATACCACTCTCACAGCACTACAGTAAACAAGAAAATGAAGTGTTAAAAAATTCACTGTTTTCGAGGAAGGAGGAGGCAGATTGTTGATGTTACACATTTTCACACAAAATATAACATTTTAAAATAACATATAAATAACATATCTCGAAGATTTCCGTTTTGTTCTTTTTGGCGGCACCTATGGCAAAAAGCAGTAATTGCAGGTGTGTTTTTAGACCTCACTTCCCAGAGATCAAAACAGTGTCACCTGTGTTTTTTAAGTTTCCATCGTCTGTAGTCACTGACCTTTTCTTTGTTTGTTTGGCCATAGTAACTGTTTACAGGCAACGTGACTAGGGACTGAGAAAAATAATCTGTAATTTAGTGTAATGAAGAAACTCACTTATAAGGAGCTTTGATTTTTTGGTCACTGAAGGTCACTTTTTAGATTGTTTTCTTATACAACCAGTTTGTAAAATACTCGGCGTCTCTCTCTTGTTTTTGTGTCCTTTATCCACAGTTTCATTCTCTGTATGCTTTTTCACAGATGTATTGTATGTAACGCCAATAAACCAAACTGGAGGTGAAATTCAGAGAGTGTGAGAGACAAAGGGAGGAATCACGGGAGAGTGTTCTTAATCAAATCTGGCAAAAGCTTCAGCTGTGGGGCTCAGGTGGATCTCTGGAGTACACACACTCTCAGACACACGGCTGGATAACATCCCCGACATCCTTCCCTCCAAGCACACTCAGTCTCTCTGTTTTCTCCATTCTCCTTTGTTATTCTTCAGTCCTTCTATACATCCATCCACCCTCCATCTTTACATTTCACGGTCTCCCCATTCTGACCTCAGCGGCTACACCTCAACTCTGATGCACACGCACGAACACAACATGCATATTCAGGTTTGACAACTGTGATCGGTCCCAAGCTGTGGCATCCGAAACCCCAAAGATCCCTTCGAAACATTTTTCTGTTTCTGCAAAAAGCCCACACCTTCCGTGCACACACACACACACACGCAAACAGCAACCCACTGCCCTGTCTTTCAGCATTAGCATCACTGTGAAGTGAAAAGGCCAGCATCCCCATGAGACGTGGTCTTTGTTGATGTTGTTGTTGTTTTGAAACGTGGGGATCTGGGATGTCGGTCGGGGCATGGTCGACCATTTGATGCCATGGTGAGATAACCACAGAGAACCAGAGCAGTAGCGGTACAGTAGTTGCAGGGCTCTGCTTCTGCTGCTGCGAACACAGTGAAGTGTACGGTATACTTCCTGCTTTCTACAGGCTCAAATTCTTTCCTGCTCTGCTCTCTTTACTGCCTGGCAGGTACAGATCCGGGACCAACTCGCTGTCTAAACAAGCAAAATGAATCGTGCTGCCATTTTATAAAAAAAAAAAAAAGAAGCTGCTTCTGGGTTCCACTGGACCAAATGAATAGTGGTATGTCTTCTACACAAAACACACAGAGACTGGTCTCACTTAGAGAAACCTTAGATTCTCAAATAATTACTTCTACCCGACATGCATTTTTAAAAAGCTGGATTCATCCTGAGGGAACACAAGGAGCATGCTCATCAGCGATGCCCTGTTTCACACATTCACACCTGGGAGCTGCCAGGTACAGCCACAGTCTGCTACTGTTGCACCACTGAGCCGCTGTCTAATAGAGTTATTGCTGATTAATTGCCTTGCTCGAGGGCAACACGTCAAGGTAAAGAGAAAGAGGTTCGTGTTTACACTCCACAGCCAGGTTTTCGCAATCTTCATCTGCTTCCCTATAACCTCCAGGCTACCACCACCCCCTTATTCATTTTCACTAAATTTGCACTTAACTGCCTATCAGGGATCAGCTTACTCAGGCCTTCATATACTCAAACCCATCTGGGAACCCCGATCAATACCTGACCCCTAAACAGCGTCCAGGGAGTCGGGCCTGCTCTCGTGGGAAATTAGAAATGGATTCAGCAGGCGATGGTGCTGGGTTCTGGTTTTGACTAGATGGGAGATGAAAATGTTTTTTGTCAGCGAGGCTTGCAGTCGCTGCATACGAAAGACAACCGCCTGGGGCAGGGTGATTCAGACGCGGCGAGGTGACGCGCAGCAGGGATTTCCTCTGGGCTGCGAGACGTAGCAGTGACCAAGCTGATTCGGGGGGCTAGATGCGTAGAACTGTAAATTCACGACTAAAACTGGATGTACGTAGAAACGCATAGATAGGCGAAGTTCTCCAGCAGCACCAGAGCAGCTGTCATTACGCACGGCTGTAGCAATTTATAGCGTCTGTATCACCAATTCATCACATGTACCTGCAAACCGTCATCGCTGTGGTGTGTCAGTCGTCACTGTTAAAGCGTCAGAGGGATGACCAATGATTCAATGATGATCACTGTGTGTAAGGGTGTGAAAAAGAGGAGAATATCAGCATCTGGTACCATGGTTCGTTCAAGGGTGGGCAGCCGAAATGGGAATCAAACCCCAAATCTTGTTAGGGGGCGACATCAACCCACCGAGCCACTAAGAACGGCCGATGATTTGAAAACTTAAAGGCTAAATAGTTTTGAAAGTTATAAGCTTGGCCTAAAGTCCTTTTCCTGCCCAGGTCATGGACGCATTAGGGGACAACGGGTCCCAGGGCACAGACATGTCAAAAGCTTCTCAATCGTCTTACATACAAGTGTAGTTGTTTTGCATCTCTTTCTAATAGTTTTGCTTGTGTTTTTTGTTCATTTTTCTGGTCTTTGTAGTCGTTTTGTGGCTCTCTCTGGCCCCCTGACCCCTTGGGGCTCCTGGGCATGTGTCACTCTCTCTATTATTAAAACAAAATCTCACAGATCCAGGACCTCAAAACCACAACGGGACAGACTCGTGCGAGGTGGCATAAGCTACATGATCTCCAGTCTGACCAGTAGCAAAGGGCCATCTGTTCATTTCCACCCAGCTACTTCCTAATTTCACCAGAAGCAACTTAAGCACAAATACACACGCACAAATACACCCCATCCTCTACATTACAGCCTCATACTGTACGACCAGTGGCAGGGGTCTTCACGTCACAAGCCCCCCCCCCCACCTCTGCAAAAACCTCCATATCCCGGAATAAACACATTAAAAAAATAAAACAAAAGCAGAGCATCTCGTCTTACCCATCTGTGCCTGTGTCGGATGTCTTTCAGAGGTCCATGGTGGATGAGAGCCCTGCTGGTCTGATTCTAGTCCGGTAGTTTTGCTGCAGAAGCCGCTATGCCATCGCGTCGGTGATGCTGGAGTCTCGGTGATAACCGGGGGCTGGGGGTCTCTCTCTCTCTCTCTCTCTCTCTGTCTCTGTCTCTCTCTCTCTCCGTGCTCCAGCCGGGCAGGTCTACGGTCCCCTCGCGGTATTTGCCCCCCCTTCCTGTCGGTTGTTGTGCACCGGATCGGCGGCGCCCGACGTTCGTCCCGTGCGGGACTCAGCGCGGATCCTGTCGGTCGCACGGACGGCGCAGCCTCCTCCTCCCCCCCCCCTGCCTCCCCTGCCTCCGCGGTGCGCTACGACAGACCGAGCAGAGGTTCGTCCGGAGTGAAAAAATATCGGATTGAAGCGAGGGGGGAGGACGGAAAACACCGAGCCGGTGCGCAAAGGGATGAGCCCGGCGGCGCGGAAGAGGATGGAGATGAGGAGATGAGGGGGGACACGGGGTCGGCGGTGTGGGAGGGGGGGGGAGGCGGGTGGTCGCCGCTGTCTGCCGTCCTATTCGCCGTTTTTCTACCGTGTTTACGAGCCGCCGTCGCCTCCTCCTTCCGTCTTCTCTAGCCCTCTGTCCGCGGCGCGTCTCTCTGCGTCCCTCCGCGCTGCGTGACGCTCGTCGGTAAACAGGAGCCCGCTGCCCTGCGCTCTGCTCCTCCACCTCTCTATCATCACCTCCCTCTCTCCCCCCCTCAGATCAGGCAGGCTGCACGGAGGGGGAAGGTGGAGACGAGCTGTGTGTGTGTGTGTGTGAGAGAGTGTGTATGTGGGGTGGTGGGTGGGGGGGCAAGTGGAAGAAAACGAAGGCAGTGGAAGGAGGAGCCCCGCGCGCAGCTCCTCCCCGTTATGCTGCTTATCAGCGGAGGACGTGGGGGGGGGATATGAAGGGGGGTGGGTGGGGTTGCTCCTATGCAGAGAAGACTTGTGTCGTTATTGTAGCGCTGCTCGCACTGTGACAGTCTGAGGGGTCTGCAGCCTGTACCCTCAGTTTACTCCTGCACAACTGAAAGTGTGTGTGTGACCACACCGAAGGCCCCCCTGAGGTTGCAATGCACATTGCATACCAGAAACAAAAAGTTGCATATATATGTAAAGTGTATATATGAACATAAAAACAACAAAAATGAAATTGTGAACAAGGGGATAGTTAGTGCAGTGGTGCAGAGTGCAAAGATCCTGCAATAAATGAATGTCACAAGATACTTTATATACATGAGGCAGGTGGATATGACAGTATATGAATGACTTATATTGACAATGCTGATATGTTCATGTTCATGATATGTTACATGTTGTCCTTCAAAAACCAGGATACTGTGGCGACAGTATCCAATTGTCTAACCATTTTGTTCCATCTGTGTAGGTCCTTCCTAAACTGAAGTTACATAGTAGTCAGTCAAAAGTAGAACGCCTGACACTGGTATTGTAGATAATACATTGCTTTGTTGTTCTCATCTTCTGTTACAGATGATAAGAAAAAGAAGCCACATCCAGCAAGAGTCCAGCGCAAACCAAACTGGGTTAATCAAATGCTGATATACATTATAAAAGAATAAACAGCATTAACTGCAAATGGAAATTTCTTTGTGAGGCAAAATGTTCATGTTTCTCCCACTGGTTAGTTTAATCTCTAATAGCAGAGAGTTTGTTTTGAGATCAACATCAGAGCTCAAACCAGCAGCACAGGTTTCACATCCAAGTGATCAGAATGATAACAAACATATGTAACCCAAGCTTTGATTAAATTTGTGTGTGTGGACATGCATGGTTGTACTCACCACAACCATGAATATTTGCATGAACACTATGTGTTTGCATACATTTTGATAGTGTTTCTTTCTTTCCATCAGTGGCATTACTTGTTTTATTTCCATTGCATTTGAATGCATGTGGTACTTTATGTGGCTGTTACAAATAAAGCAGGGTATCACACCTTTATACATAACACATATCCAAATCAAAAACCCTCAAGTACCAAAAGCTTTAACTGTGTGGTTATATGTGTAATCTTACTTATTCATTGATTAGATTGATTCTAATTCATAATCTTCTGGGGACCATGAATATCTGTACAAAATGTTGCACCAATCCATCAAAGATATAGAGACATTTCACACAATAAGGGAAAGATTTAACCTGCTGGTGCTGCTCAAGGGAAAGTCAGAAGATCACTGTAGTCAGTTGGATTCCTCCTCTGGGGAACATCTGCATAAAATATCATAGCAATCCATCCAATATTTGTTGGCAGATTCAGTCTGGATTAAAGTGGCGGACTGACCGACCGCCGCTGCTGCTGCTGTCCAAAGAGGCTAAAAACGCTGGATAATTTCAGGAGGCCTCGGAGACTCAGATGCAAAGGTCTGGGAAGTTTTCCAGATTTTGACAGTTTGTGGAGACAAATTTTTGTTAGCAAATGTCCAGTGTATGTTTGTTATAAATTGTGCAGAATTGATGCTATAGCCGCAATTACTTCCGCTCATTTGTTTCACTCAGTGGCCCCTGTGAGGCTCTGTTACGCTGACTAAGCACTCTACAAATGAACTTCTCCTTTTTTTCTATTTAACAAGTCTTATCTTCTCTCAGTGGAATAATAGGTTGCGGCCACGAGGGGATTGGCCTGTTGACTTTTTGGGACGCACAATTCTGTTGTTTAACTTAAAAATGAATGTCTGACAAAATAAGCTCTACAACAAATGAGTGCTTTAACTTCTTGTGACTAACAGGCTTAGTATCAGGTTACAGTTGGGTCACTTTTTCTCAGACTCAGGCCTGGAGGGAGCTGTTCACTCATGTGAACAAGAAGTCCAGGTGCTCATTATTTGGCAGCAGTGATACAGTTCCGACTTACAATGGCCTATGACCTACTTACTTTTTAACGAGTCTCTGTGTTCGTGCAGTAAGTCAGTGAAGTTTCCAGCACTTCAGCTTGTTAGTTATACAATAAATAGAGCTGGATGTTATGCCCCCAGTGGTAAAACATCCCTCGTATCAGCCTGAGATCCTCACCCTCACAGCCTCCAGTTGTTCACGCTCTGAGCACTCAGCAGCCGATGGAGGGAGGCTTATGGACCCACATATCAGGCTGCTTCTGCTTTCTTATCAAATATTGATATCAGCCTGTCAGCATATCCAATGTGAGATAGGTTTTGGTCCCTGACACCCTGGGACTGTTTTAAAAAGAGGGATTAGGAAGTTAGTGTGAGTAATAGCCGGAGACACATCAAATCTGGAACATGGTTTGAAGGGAAAAGCTTCTTGCAGATTTTTCAGGTATTATCTTCTGGGAATTTTGAGGGTTTTTACTCCATTTACTTAATTTTTTCTACTTTTATGCCACAATAAATAAACATATCAAAGCTACTGCTGGGTATTGTTATTGGTTATTATATACCTCACTTTAGGGGAAAATAAAGGTTTTGTTTTGACCCTTTTTTTCCATTCAACAAAATGTATGAAACTGTTCAATGTATACATGTTAAATATAGAACTTTACCAAAACAGTCATGACTTCGGTATTTCTACAATCCTGACTACAAAATAGAGGAAAAAGGCTATATAATTTACAATGTACAATAGAATAAGTCAGTTATTTCCCAACAACCAAATCTCAGTCAGTAAGTGTATTATGCCATACAGGGTATATTTACATCAGCGTCAATTACAGCACTGTAAGTAAAATCCACTGATATTTGGATTTCCGGTGAGCAGAGAAACACCAAACAGTCAATTTGCCATCTGCGACTCCAACCGTTCAATAAACAAACAAAACATTTATATGAAGACTGTCTGTCTGACCATCTCACAGCCTGAATACAAGAACACCGCCCTGCCAAGAGGAGGAAATACTGACAGGAGCAATCGAACACTTGAAACCTCAATGATACAAAAAAGATTAAGTTTAAAACGATTATTAAAGGCTGGTAAAAACCAGCCGGCGTCTGTCTCCACATATGGAACCCTATCTGCTTAAAAAGCCTTAGTTCAAGAGAAAATGGAAAAGCCGGCAGATTTTCAACATGGATCTCATTTTCCTAGATTTAGAAGTGTGCACCACACACACACACACACACACACAGAACTCCAAATACAGAATGTGAAGTATTCAGCAAAAGAGCCGTCTCAGATGACACCAGAGATACGAAGGTTATGGAGGACTTTGATCCAAGTCCAGGCAAACTGAACTGTTACTGTTGGCTACAGATTTCACCTCCACGACCACCGAGCTTCCCTCAGATAAAATTCCAGAGTGACAAGACAGAAATCTGGAGGTGGAGACGGACCATCTGACTGAACTCAAGGCGAGGTTAGAGGGAGATGGAGGTGTGCTGAGAAAGGGCACATTATCTACGGTTTAGTTCTCTGAGACAAAAAGCAGAAAGAGCCAATACGTGGCCATAAACCGTGTCATGTCCGTCTAAAGAAAACAACGTGGGCTGGAAAGAAAAATGCGTTGACCCATAAAAATCATCGTAGTCTAAAGCTTTATGACCTACATGAAAAGGTTACAGGAGTATCAGGTTTGGGGAAATGCACTGCTTTCATGGTGGGAGCTAGAAAAGAAGGCCAATACGACTCTCATGTCTGTATGCTAAATAAAAGGCTCACACTAGGAGATAGTTTGCAAAAAGACTGGAAAGAGGGGGAAAGTCCATAAAAAAACAAATCAACAAAAAACTAAACTAAACTAAAACTTTTCTCTTTTTTTACAGATTAAACAAATGAGATATAAAAGGCGCTGGTACGTGGATTTTTCACCTTTGGACAGAGCCAGGCTGAAGAGCGTATTTCCCCAACATGGTCCTTTAACAAAATGTTGCAATAATTTTCAACACATTGTTATGGGTCACACTGACTGGCAGATGTTGTGGTATATTCAGAGATTATGTCTGATTGCATGCATAACTTCCTGGTATTGCAAAATGTTGCTGTAGAACATGAGAAAATCTTCTGTTTAAAAATATGTTGAGAAACCAAAGTTGCTAGTGAACAGATGCATGACCAAAGAAAAAAGAAAAAAAAGAAATTTTCCTACTTTTGGACGTCTTTCTGGCCATCACTTCCTTTAAAACTAGTGACAGATCCAACGGCAGTTTCTAACACACAAGCTGCATGTGAAAAAAAAACCGTCAACTTCAGCAGTAGTGTTTACTCTCAGAGACAAAGCGTCAGACTTCATTAGACTCACAGCAAGAATTTACAGACACTTGACAGACCACAGATCACAGGATTCCTCCTTCACTACCATAACAGTCGCAGACACGCTGTCATGCACGCATCTGTTTACACACAAACACACAGCTCTTCTCCTCACCCACACAAATAGTTCAGTTAGTGATGAAAAACTTATTGAAGTATTGTGTGTTTACCTCTCACATTTTCTTCTACCCATTTTCTTCCTCTGCAAAAGCCACAACATGGAGTAATACAGCCAAAGTCAAGTCCAATGCCCAGCACCAGGTGAACCACACCCCGTCCCCTGTGCTTGTGCTCTCCTGCTTCCAGGTAACACTGACATGCTCAGCCATTAAAGGTGAGAAGAAATAGGTGAGTGTGGGATGAACAAACACGGTAATCCACACCCTCCTTGGTGACAAATTACAGTCAATATGCTCATTGGTTGTGTTTACAGCCCTAATACACCCAGAGAGTGGCAGATCCATCCAGCTGGTTACTTTTTAAACTCCTATCCACTACATAACAATAGAAAAAGATGTCAGAATATAATCAGTGACAGTAGCTGCCTGTCTTTTTCCCTTTTTTAAAATACATATATGCTCACCCTGCAGGAAGAACAGTTCCAGGAATTCATTTGGTGTTTTGCCCAACACTTAATATTCCCGATGAATAAGCCTGCAAGCATTGGGCTGCAGTATGATTGGTTATTCAACCGTTTGGGTGCCTTGTTGCTAAAATCAAAATGAGTCAGAACCTGAAGGCACAGGTTGCTACATGTAGAAACTCTTGTTAGTATTGTCTGTGACAGATCCGGAAATCCAGCTCCACATTGCCATCTGATGGGCCGGTTGAAACAAACAGCAAAACAAGTCGAGTGGCAGGAATCAGAGGCTCAATATTTAGATTTCTTTGTCAGAAATTCATTTTTAATAGTAATTAAAGCCTGAAGTATAATGGAGAAAAAAGAAAAACTGCTCATGTTCGAGGCACAGCAATCTCGTCATTTTATCCGATTTTTTGCTTGGTGTCATTTAACTGAAGATTTTCAGTTAGTGTTTAAAAACGCAGTCACATGAGTCTCTACTGTGTTGTACTTACCTACAAATTTGAGGTACTTGTACTTTACTTGAGTATTCCCATTTCATGAAAACTTTATACTTCTACTCCACTACATTTGTCTGAAAGCTTTAGTTACTTGTTACTTTTCAGATAACAACTTTTCATTCCCTTCCTGTCCAGTGAAAACCATGCATTTCCAAATTTGGACATTTTAAATTTAAATGTTTTCGATGAACTGCATTATTAAGTATTCCTTTATTCGGTTATTTTACTACTTCTTAAGATAAATAAACTATTAAAAAAACGTGCCATGGCTAACCTTTTAGATGCATGTGGTTCTCACAGAACAGCATACATTGGCCTCACAAACATATGATGATCTTAAAGGAATATGATACATAGCTGCAGATTAAATGATGCAACAAGATATAAAATAGTTAACATCTGCACAACCTTAAACAACTACAGGAGTAAAATGCAACATACATATTAATGCAGCAGCAATATTCATTCAAAAACATTATATATACTACCTTTTCTGCAAGAGTACTTTTACTTCAGTACATTTTGTTAATACTTAAATAAGGTTTTGAATGCAGCACTTTCACTTATAGTGGAGTATTTCCACAGTGTGGTATTAGTAGTTTTACTTACTGTTCTTCCACCACTGGCTCTCAGAGGATAATAAAGGCTGATGCAAATAAATGTAATACAACGTTAAGTCTTTTAGTCTTCCAACTTGCAGTGGAGGAAACTAAGTAACATGTTTTGAGGTACTTGTGCTTTATCTTACCTTAAGATATCACAACTATACTAAGAGGCATGAATACTTCTTCCACCACAAACTACTGTATCTATGACTGGCCAGAACATATTTGTTTGAGTGACTAAACTCTTTTGCAGTTGAACAGGAAGAAAGACTTTTTTCCCCCACCCTTGTTGCATATCCTGTATCTTTCTGTTTTCAGCTTCATGACTTTAAATAGAGTATTGAATATACACCATTATAATGACCTTCTGGTTTTCTTCTTTATGATGTTTTTTAATTCTATGGTAATTGCTACACAGAGTTCATCAAGCTGACACTGGTTTGCTCGCTGTGTGCGTTCTTGCAGAAGAAAACAATTAATCATGGACACACAAGTCTTGTGATTACAAAGATTACTTGTAGATGGTAAAATAACGGTGGTAACGTTGTATAAGTTAACAGGATACATTGTTGATTACTTTCACAGAAGGATCCTTCATCCATTATCAATACCACACATAACACTAGAGACAGCCATCTGGGTTTGCCAGTAAACCTAATGTTTGAATGGTGTAACATATTATTACATCATTTTAAATTATGTTTTACAATGATATATTAGGGGTAGGGGGCCCGGACTCCCCCAGTATTTTCTGCCCATGCTTTTGAGCTTTAAATTAAGCATATAAATGTAAATTAACTCGACACTTAATTTGGTCTCTGCTTTCTTATCTGAACTGGAGGCAGACCAATCAGTCTTCTTAAATATCACAAACTCAGTCTATGTTTGACTTGTGCAGTTTTGTAATGGCCATGGAGCCTGTGTTGCGTGAAATGGTGTCACTATGTATAATGTTGGGCTGTGTCAGAGTGAAGTTTTGACATTTATGTAAAAAGTGTTAAATGTCTCTGCCCTGGAACAGAGCCTGGGATTGTTAACATCCATGCAACAGATGAATATCACACCGAATGATAATCAGTAAATACAGAATGCTAGATTCATCATTTCCATCACAGCCAAAGGATTTTGTGAGTGTGTGTGTATGCAGTAGAATTCCTTCAGGACAGGGACGGACATAAAGACTACTAATTAGTGGAGTGCAGTGACGTTGGCAGCTCCGTTCAACCTCACATCATTCACCTGGCTTTTCATTTCCCTTCATTTTCTACAACGAGCAATAAAGTTAATTGAGCCTACTTTTCAAGAATGAGGTCATGGCCTAAGCAGGAGGAAAACACCAATTACCCCTAAAATGAGCAATTAGTAACAAGCCCTGTGTCTGCTTTGATACTAAACAACTCTGTGTTACATTACAGCTCCAACTGGTGATTTGAGGGTTTAATGGGAAATCTTTTCTCTCCCATTTATTACTTTTTTGTGTGTTTCTAATCACTTCCTTGATTAAGCCAATTATGGTTTCATAACAGTGTGAAGTTAATTTAGAGATTGTGATTAACTCCAGACTTCCAAGAGGACGGGGGCTATGGAAAAAACGCTGGATGGTGATTGGTGGAGCGTGTTTGGAAAGTTGTGAAAAAAAACCAACAAGAAATATAGAATCACACCAGTCAAAAGTGTACAATGCAATTTCATGCCGAGATATTTCTAACAGCTAAGTCTAACAGCTGGAAATGTGTCTTTCAATCTTGGAACTGTCATAAAGGAGAGACATCTCTGGTATGTCAGACTGCCTTTCATGGTAGAGGAAACAGAGATACAGATTTCCTCACCAACAGCTACTTTAATACACCAGAGGGCCAGGAAGTCACAGCTTGTGTATTTGTACATCTGTCATTGGTAGTATGTCAAATGTGTTCTCTCAACTGGAAAATCTCCTTCTTCCTTCCTAAAGACAGGAAATTACAGTTCGGAAGAAGCAGAAATTTAAGTTTCATTGCAGAATACACCTTGAAGTGCAATGAACTTCAAAATCTGATATCCAATAGTGGAAGATTAATAGAGGGCGTTTTTTTTTTTTTTCTTTGGTGGTTTTGAATTTCAAATTAGTAAGTTCAAAAGTTTTGATTAATTCAAAGGTGATCATGGCGGCACATGGATAAGGAATAGGGATAGAAAAAAACAGAGTGATGAATCTGTTTGACTTTGATGGATGGCTCCATTTGCTCCAACAATCACTCAGCTCCTCCTCGTAGACCCTCCCCACTCTTACCCATCACATGATGGTCGATCATATTCTTACTTCGCTGCACTGTGAGCACTCAAGTCTCCGTGCTCCCCATCCATCAGTGTCATGCTGCTGAGGCGTCGGAGAGGTTCTCGTCCGTTCCTCTTCTTCATCACGTTGAAAGAGCAAACATCCCCTCACGGTCAAGGACGAACATTGTAGTGATGCTGCACTTTAACTCTCGGGTTCAGAGCAGCTTCCAGGAAGCCACCTCTGCAACATCTCACGCTATTCTCGTACTCGTCTTGCATTACGCAGCCACTAAATCACTTCATTGTCGATCCTGAACCTCCAGGTTCAGCTACAATCGTGATAATTCCTGGAAGATATAGTTCTTACACACGGTCTCTATACTTACTTTGACATCAGACTAATATTTTTTTTAAGGTCTCTTCACAGACTTTTAGTCTTAATCCTTAAAATGTTTATTTAAAATACAATATTTGATGCTGTTATTTATGTAAGAGTAGTCCTTCAGTGCATTTGTAATCTGCAAGCAATTCTCTATGTACAGGTTTCTGTTTCCAGCGACAAAAAATTACCCATGCATAACAAAAAGCTTTTTTTTTTTTTTCTATGATTGGCTTGTGACTCATTTTCCTTTCAAGAAAAACACTAACACTTAATCATCCCTTAAATAAAACCTAATGTGCTTTCAGGTTGAACCATTCTAGTTTCGAAGTGTAGCTGTACCTGTTCTTCTGATGAATTACTGGCAGGGTGCTTTGCTGCCCCTCCACAGGCACAAATCCCCTGTGTCATTAACAATGAAACTCCAGGGTATTTCTTAATAAAAAACATCTTATGTGACCACCTGTCACAACAGGTGTCGTCATACCCACCAACTGAGCCGATCTTCAGGTCTTGTTAGGTGAAAATCAAGCCAAATGAACTGAAATGTTTCAGGCAAGAGATGGTCAAGTGGGAATATACTTTCATTGCAAATAAAAAAAGTTCTTTCAAATTCAGCCATTCATTCCATTTTAAGGCCTTACAGTATGTAATCATTCTCAACTCCACAAACTCTCAAGTCTATGAGATTCCTGTTTGCAGATACATGGTTTTACATCTGACAATGATGGCTACAGCCTGGATAACATATATTTACAATCAGCCATGGCCAGCACCTATTACGGAAGAGCAAACATCAGTTTGTGGTGTGTAGTGACACCATTTTCACACAGTTTCAGGGTTATTCTTTGCCCATTGGCCTCACCCACCAATTCAAAGAGACCATGAAAACCCCAGTCCTTCCTCCACGCGTCCCCATGCACCTTTAAGTCACTTATTTTTAATTATGATACATTAAAAGCATTTTATCGGTCAACCCAACCACCTCTTAAAACCTCTGTCCCTTCTCAATCCATGTGCCTCATGGCTGCCAGAAGACCCAGTCCTTTTTCAACTGGCATCCAGCACGGTCCTCGTCCTCCTCACTGGGGTCCCAGTCCTCCCTGGGTGCTCTGGCCGTCGCTGTGGTCACTTCCCCACAGGAGGTAAAACTGACTGAAGTCCACGTAGGGCGGGACCCTCCCCGTCTCGTCGGGCTGGGCCGCCTGGCTGCCTCTCTGGCGGAACAGGCTTCCATCTCCCGAGCTGGAGCTGGAGCTCTGCGTCTGGGTGTTGGTGGACTGGAGGGTGGCTGTGGGGCTCTGACTGCTGGGGAGAGTGGACGAATAGAAGAGGGAGGAGGAGAAAGGCAGTTGGTTGGGGAGGGTGGAGGAAGAGGAGGAGACAGGTATGAGGGTCGGAACAGAGGAGGACGAAGCGGGGGCGTCAGGGGAGAGGAAGGGGTCCACGTAGGGAGTGGAGAGACAATGGAGAGAGGTGGAGAGAGGGAGAGGACGGGGAGGAAGAGGGGTGGTGGACAAAGAGAAGAGGGAGGAGGAGACGGGGAGAGGGGAGAGGGGGTAAAGAGGGGAAAAAGGGAGTTCAATTATAGGCGGCAGGATGTTGACGGACGTTTGGCAGGTAGCGGGGTGAAACGTGCTAAAGGGGCGGAAAAAAGGAGCGGCAAGGACAGAGTGAAGGACACGGGACGGATATTGGCATGTCGAGGCCCATGAGGAAGAGAAATACAGTTGTGAGTCAGACAGTGAGTGAGGGGGAGATAGAGAAGCAATCCTTCTGGACGAGCAGGAAATAAAACGGAGAAAGAAATTGCGCACATGCAGCAAACAAAAAGCAGCAGCCACACGAGTGCTGCTCATGTTCCCTCATATCACTCTACACTTCAAGCAGGTAACCTCACAAACTAAAGGCCCACTCCAAGCACGCTGATTAAAGCGGTCAGTGATTTAGGCTTTGTTATAAATGAGGCATATAATTAACATGGACGAAGATCATTACTTATGACATGTTAAGTGTTCAATCCAAAGTGGCCTTTGTGATTATGGGCAATTAATTGGTCCAGACAGTATTCTGCTCTGCACAGTATTCGCTGTGCCATTGTACAAGTGCTTTTATGAGTTGTGCTCGTTACTCCGACCCAAACAGTACTATCATACATTATATATTTTCAGAAGGCGTAAAAGAGAACAAATGGCCAATATGTTTGTTTCTTTCCTGCATGTTCGTAATTGAATCAAAAGTGATAAATCACTTCAATTAAAAATTAAAAACTATTGTCTGAAAGTGGGGAAAAAAATTGAATATTCAATTAGCAGTGATTTGAAATAAAATGTTCCCCTTTGATCTATTGCATCTTCTTTTCTCCTATTAGACAACTAGGCTGAAAAAGCTGCCAGCATTCAAATGTTGATTTATAATTCGAATGTCAACATTATGAGTGAAGCTTCGAAGCTTTGAACTTTTCCGTACAGTCGTATTAGCTTCCTGTTCTGAACAGTCAGTACTTCAAACAGTCTGAATAGTAACGTCCATCCATCCATTCTCTCTCACTTATCCGGGGCCGGGTCACGGTGGAAGCTAAGCAAAGTATTCCAGACGTCCCTCTACTATTTAGTTCAGGATGGGCTACTAGGGTTGCATTTTAATTCATTTGAATGAATTCACTGTTAGATTTCCTTAGTTTGAACTTCACTGGCTTAAAACGTAAAATCCTGTCTGAGTATTACAAACCGTGTTTGGCGCCTCATAAATCTTTCAAAACATTAATCAGATACTCCAACTGGACTTACTGGACATTCCTATATAATGTGTTTCTGTACAACACTTTCTTAAATCATATTTAATATGATCGGCAGAGCAATACAATTTAATTACCTATATATTTAAATGCCTACATTACCATATATGGTGTACCCTGTATACTTTTCCAGCTGTACTTTATCAGTCTTCCCTTTTTAGAGTGTGAAAGGGACCCTGGCAAGATACACAGAACACACAGCGGTCGAACAATGGGGAGGTGAAAACCATGCTTACACATAAATAAGCATAGCAGTGGAGGGACACAGGGAAGTTTGAATAATGTTTATCTAAAACAAGTATAGCAAGGGAGGAACAAGGAAACTGAAAAACTTGCTAATCTAATGCACCCAAAATAAACTTAACAGTGGGGGGGGAAGGAGTGGAGTTCTGAAGAAAAACACAACAGCTGCGTGACAAGGCAAAAATCAAGCTCATTCGGAGCATGGACAGCAGGGGAACATGTGCAAAGGAGTAGAAATCAAGCTTACCCAGACCAAACATAGGAGTAGGAGGGAAGCGGGAATGAAAAGCAAGCTTCCCGAGAGCAAGCAGGGACAAGGGACAAACCAAGCTTACCCTGGTGTGGGGGTGCCTTCCTCCAGGGTGGAGGCAGTGTTGGTTCCATTGGTGAGGGTACCTTGAGAGGGCATGACCAGTGAGAGGGTGACACTGGTTTTACTGGTGCTCTGGCTGTTGGAGTAGGGCACTGACACGGGGTAGATGCGTCCACCTGAAAGAAGGGCAGAGGACATAAATGTAAAAGGTTTATAAATAACATGAAATTATCGTTTTGTTCACCAAGTGTGAGTGCTGTTTACCAAACAATAAGTTAGAGGCTGCGGCGGAATTGTTTTGAAATGAAAACGTCTGATGTATACCAGTGTTGTTTTTATACTTCTACACACAAGTATTATCATCAAGAAAAACACAGTAAAACTAGTGTGCAGCCTCAGCATAAAATGGGCACCTGGGAACCTGGAGTAAATTGGATTTTTCTCTGCCTGGACTCTTGGCTCTACGAGGTATTCTTGGCTACTCTTTTTGAAAAGACTGGCTGCTCAGATGTGGATAAACCTAGTATTATTTTAAGATGTCTTTTGAAGTGTAGCTCTCTGCTACCGAGAATCCGATACTTATATTCACCAAGATGTTGCTTGAATATGTATCTGACACATTTGGCACACCTTATTGCTCACAAGCTACTTGATCTAAATACTGGAGGTCCTGTTGTTTTTGTTAAAAACTATGAAGCTGATAAACTAAAATTTAGTAAACTGACATTTCCAATTTCTAATTATTTTGATATCCTAACATCTAATATGATCAATTACTTTAAAAGATCTAAAGGTTTGAATACAAAAGCTTAAACTAGTTAAAAAATAAAAAAGTCACAAAAAAAATCACTTTAAAATCTGTAAAGAAGTAGTTTCCGAACTGGTTAGGGAAGAATTTCTGTTCCATAAAATTATGTTTATTTTGTTGGACATTCATCTTTGCTTATTTCATCATAAAATACTGACCTCTTCAGGCCTCTAAAATAAAGTATTCTTATTCTAACCAATCCCAGAATACCCTTTCCTACCCTGTGTGGGCGTCAGCACACCGTCTGCCAGCGGGTAGTTGAGCGTGCGGATGAGCAGGGTCATGTCCTCGTGCCGAGAACAGTAAGTCGCCCTCTGACGGCCGGACACGTAGACGTCGTGGTGCAGACGTTTGACTCGCTCCACCACCGACTGGGCCGCTGCCTCCAGAGAGGTCTGCTGAGCCAGCTCTGCTGCTACCATGGCAACGATTTCCTAGGAGATGAAGTTAGAAAGACTAATGTTAGAGTTGAGGAACTAAGGAAGATGATGAGGATGAGAGAGAAAAAGCGGAGGGAAAGTTGTTGAGGTGGAAAGAAACTGTCAGGATGAATCTGCTAACCTGATTGGCCTGTTCCGGGCCGTGGGCGGACTCAAGGGCATTGATGAGACCTTCTGACATCAGCAACAAGAAGCCCGTCACGCTGTCCAAAGACTGGCTGCCATGAATCTCCGGCTCCGCGATAATTGGCCTTGTCTTGGCCGCACTGATGGTGGAGGAGTACAGGAGAAGATGGATATGTCAGTAGACAAATTAATATTGGAGAGAGAGAAGAGGGAAAACAAGCAGGAACAGGGACTGGAAGAGGGAGGAAATGAGATGAAAAGAGAGACATAAGTGCACCTGACCTAAATACAAAAAACCATAACTAATCTCATAGATCTAAAGAATACTTTATACTTTGTCCGCATCAAATTTCCTGCACTCTCTTTGATGGCACTATGGAGGGAATTCTATAATATTCTATTGTGTGTTTTATTGAGGATCATAACTGGAATGACTCATAGATATCTGAGCCTGATTTGCTTGGCCTGGACTGCAGACAGGAACAGGAAATGAGAAGTGTGAGAGAGGGGGCCCCAGATCCTGGAATTTCAAGAGGCTCAGCTGTGGTGAAAGAGAGGCTGAAACAGAGTCAGATCTGATAATAAAGACCATAATATGGAGACAGAGCTGTTGAGGTAGTGCTGAGTAAATATATATATATATACATATATATATAAAGCTTATCTATCTTATCTATACCTAGCCTGGAAAACTCTGCCTACATGAACCTCTAAATTTGACTAATAAGCACATTATATGTTGTTTGTTTAATCCGTATGTTAAGAGAGATATGCGACAGGTTGTATCATGGTGACGAAAAGACTTCAATGTGCTGGGCCAAAATACAGTTCCAGCACAAAACTCCAACTCGTAAAACCAGATCTTATTTCTAGATTTCTGTTGGCCTTGGACAGAGCCAGGCTACTTCACGCACAGACATGAAAGTAGTATCGATCTTATCATGCAACTTGAACCTTTTTTTTTTTTTTGAAAATCTCAAATTTAATCAAGAACCATCACAAAACTTCAAAAACTGAACTGATGAACTTACTGAAAATACAAAACAGGATAAAGAAACATGGATTATTTTCATTTAAGTTGTATTTTATCGCCACTTGCGAATTATTGTTCTGAACTTTCACAGCAATCATGTTACAAAGACAGAGGTGAAAACAGGGAGACAGGACCAAACAGGTACAGTAGGTAGGTTTGCACTCTGTTTTTACCCTTTGCTCTTATAGATACATGTAGGAATGCAGGGATGCACCGATCCATCTTTTTCTCTCCCAATACCTTTTCCAATACCTCAACACAGAGAATATACTAGTACCAAGTACTGACCCTGATTCCAGTGCACCTTAAAACTGGGCTGCCCACCTTGTCTAAATTAACATAACTCACTGCAAAACATTTTATTACATTGACAAAGAAACTGTATTTGCCGGTCCTGATCCAGCAATCGGATCGGTGCATTCCTAATAAATAGGGGGGAAAAAAGAACATAACTTAAAACAACAAAAGAGCAAGCAAAACAAGACAAGTAGTTTGAGTATTCTGATTTCACCTGAGCAAGTCGATTTCATTGTAGTTGAACTTAACCCGGTAGTCTCCGAGCCTCCTGGTGCTGCTCTGACCAGCAATCTGCCCCGCCTGCCTTACACGAGCTGAATCCACACCTTGGGGGAAGAGAGGAGAGGACAAAACAGAGGAGATGAAAAACACTGAGGACAGTGAGTGACGGAAAGTGATGACAGAACGAGCAGGTGAGTGTGAGAATTACAGTGTAATGATTGGCAGAGGGTATGGGGGAGATAAGCAGGAGATTTTGTGTGGGGAAGGAGAGAATAAAGCAATAAGACAAGAGCAGTAAGTAGAAGCAGCAAATGTGGGTGGGAGGAGAGGGGTGTGTGGGTTTGGGGGGGGATGAAAATGTGAGGGGGGAGGTCACCTTCAGCTGGGTTAATGGAATGACTGCCATTTCATTTAAATCATTCAGAGAAGGGCCCGAACAACAGAATAATTATGTGACTCCCAACTGGAGCCAGAGAAAAGGAGCGAGGGAGACACAGAGCTCTGCCTCCTCTTCTAATGGTGGGGGTGTGAAATGCTGGGAAACAATGCAGCTAATTCTCCATTACATTCATTACAGGTGCCAGGCTGCACCTAATGCTTCTCCTGCAGCGCTAATCACAATGTATGCATTTCCTGTTACATACACGACCCTCATTACTGGACCATTTGCTTGGCCGTCCACCATGAGTAGATAAATGACTCCATGTGTGTCTCTATACCAGATAGCCTACACTAATGGCTCTCTCTGTGTCCGCTTGTATATCCTGCAGAGAACACAAGGAATGTAATGTAAGGTGTGTCTGAATGTAGTTATGCAACTGTGCTAATCTGATTGTTTTTCTACACCAATGCAACCGAGATACGATCTATTCATCTGTCAAAGCCAAAGTTATTCAGGGAGACAGAAACTGAAATAAAAGGTCAAACAAAATACAAAACAGATTTCTTCACATTTTAAACTAAATTGGAATGAATCTAAGGGTTTCAAAAATATCTGACAGACTATTCAAATTTGCCAAAAACAAAATTAACACTTAATCTTCATTTTTTCTATCTCAATCATTCAATCTTCAGTTTTTTTATTTGTTTGGATAAATTCATGTCTTGGCCCAGACAGAAATCAGCAAAGTACAAGAGGACGGAGGCAACACTGATCATAATGTTAATGAAATGGGATGCCAACCACATTATGTGAAATATCCGTCTACCAAACTGAGCTCTAGTTAAAATGTAAGTGAAATCTGTCTATAATAAAAGAAGCTGTAATAAGTCAGGGAAAAATAAAAACAAACAAATGGTTAATAGTGAAGAAAAATAATCTGAAACTAAACTAAAAATAAGAATATTTCCTCAAACAGTATGGAAAGTACTTCTCAACTGCAGAAGTGCACCAAACTAACCCTGATCAGATGGTGTATGTATCTGTATTATGTTCTTTCTAGGTAACGGTGTCTCACCCAGTGCAGCGAGTCTCTGCAGCTCGTCTTCGTTGTCCGTGCTGTGCGGCCGGCCGATCTGGAGAACCTGGTTCTGGCCATCACTGCTGGACTTACACAGCAGTGCCCGGTTGGTACCTGGAAACATTCAAGGATTCAGAAAAACGAGCATGTGGATACATTTTGTTTGTGTTGTAAACTAATAATTTGGTATTTTAGTTGAGTCTACATTTACACAAGGTAGAACAAAACGATTAAAATTAATTTGGTATAACCTGATGGATCAAGAAAATATGAAGCTGGAATTAAGTTAATATTTTTAACTTCTTGTTGACGGCTTTAATAAATTGAGTCACAGAGGATTTCATTTAACTCTAGTGTCATGATAAGACATTTTGCCTTCTAATGTTTCCACACATAAGAGACAAAACTGCACTGACGTTGTTCTGCGGTGACTCACAGGCCCAAACCGACGCCAATGAACCAGTGAAGATACTGCATTACTTTTTACAAAGCTAAATATTAATGACTGGATGATGAAGCCAGTTGCTGACACATACGATGACTAGGGATAGATGAGGATGATTAATTCACTTTTATATTAACATTTTTGGTCCACTGAGTAGGAGCCTGATGTGATGACACACTACCCATTCCAAATTTTTAAGTTCTGTAAATGCCTGGAGTAGTGCGCGCTGCTCCTCTATGAAAAGGCCACATTATACTGAGAGTGCAGACAGGGGCCCATGTCCCTCCCTCTGTCCTCTCTGTGGGGTCCTGGGCTTCAGCCCCTGTAACCCTGCGTGTCAATCAGGCAGTGCAGACAGGATGCGTCACCTTTGTAGTGTTCCTAACAGATATATTCGTCACAAAATACTCTGTATACCCTCTTGGTAAGCCTGGTGATAATCCACTGTTTCAGTTATATACAGCAACCAAATGAACAGCGCGAGTAGAGCACTTTCTCCTCAGGCAGACTGACAAATGAGGCAAAAGATAGGATTATATTACTGGAAAAAGAAAAAGAAAAAAAAGGTAGATTTTACTGGCTAAAGTTAAGTTAGCTAGATTTTACAATTTAAATAAACATTCGTAATGTATTTTCTATTGATGTTCAAAGAGATGAGGGCGGAGGAGAGTGGAGGAGGAAAGAGAAGAAAAAACGAAGACTAAGCACATCTTATTTAATCATTGATGAGATTCTAATCAATTAAAGTTAAAGTGTATTGCAGCACCCACTGTAATTAGTGGGTCAACGATAAATGTAAATACATTTCTTGTTTTGCAGTCAAGAGTCATTTCATTTCATATTTTTAAATTACCTACTGATATTCACAACGACTGCCGGCACGCGCTCGCCTCCCCGGTACAACAAAAACCTTTCCCCCCGATGCTGAAAAACATCCTAGAGGAAATACTGTAATCCTCATGTTTATACGCGCAAAGTTGCAATTGCCACATACCTGATAAGAACACAGCCAGATTTGTTGTATGTTCATAAACCCTCGACTGCCCCCCACACACTCCCACTCCCAGCATATCAAATTATGGGTCACACGACCTTAACTGTCAAATATATTTCACATCAACACACAGCTGGAAGTGCTTTTTAGAGCACACTTACTCTTATGTTTAAACCTCCCCAGGATTCATGTTCTGCCAACTTTGAACTCTTGACCCTCACACAGCGGGTCAGTGGGGAGATGGTCTTCCTTTCTACCCGCTACTAATTACCACCCCCTCCATTTTCTGCTCTGTGCCACATCCTTGAGGACAAAATAAAATGAAATCCCAGAGAGAGGGTGAGGGGCTCTTTTTCTTTTGCCTGTTACAGAATCCAAGATGCAAGCAAAAAGACAGGAACATCTAAAACATTGTATTTAAGAGGTTTACACTTTGAATGAGCGCAACCTTACAATAAGATTCATGCCATAAAAATTAAGCAGAAGTAAGAAAAGCCGCAGTGCCCTGTTACATGAAACAAGCCCCACACACAGCAGATGGAGTCTGGTACTTCATGATTAACTTCACTTTCTTAGAGAGAAATACTTCTAAGGAATGACTGTGGCTCCTCAGGGTTGGTGTGTCTCTGTGTGTGTGTGAATGTCCCTCTCCCACAGTCTCATTTGAATTTCCTCACAGTTAAGGATCTAAAATGGCCTGCTGGTTGGCGTAGTACAATATTAATGACAAATGCTTCTGTTCTGTTCGTTAGCTTAAGGAGTCAGGTGGGAATCTGTACACACACAAACACACATACTCAGAACAAGCTATCATGCTACTACCCCCGCAGCTGTTGTCTGCAGGAGCCTAATTTGGCACCAGGGATTCAAAAACCACAGCCACTTTTACACAACCTGTTGAAAGCAGGAATCACACGTAGTTATTCCACCTCGCTTGTTATATAAAAAGGGTATGAACATGGAACAAGGCGGACAATGTTGTTCCGCCGTTAAGCCGGCACCGGAGGCCATAACAAATCCGAAAGATGTCTGTGTAAGCAGCGGAGCTGACAGGACGAGTTCAGGGAAAAAAAAGCAAAGGCGCTGTAATGGTGGGCCTTCTTTATACTGTTATTGTGAAATCTCTGTGTGAAAAGGGCTGAAGACAGACACTGTAGGTATGTTTCGTGTGAAGAGAGTCAATGATTCCAACATCTGTCTGAAGGCCACAGAAAACAGAACCTGTGGGAACAATTTTCTGGTTCTCTGTAGAAATAAACTTTCTACACAGTACGTAAGGCACGTGTCTGCTGGCATTTCATCTATGTGAGACTTGGGTTTGGGTGTAGGCATTAAATAACCATGGCAAATATGCATTTTTGTAGATTATTATGTCAGATAATCTTGAAGCCATTCCTATGGTTGATAAGATCTGTATCTAAACTGTATGTGTGCATTTTCTGAATATTAAGTAACGTTGAGTAAGACACAGAATCCCTAACGAGAACACTATTCTGTAGCCCCAGTTGACCTTGTCCTTAAGTGGATCGGTACAATATCAGTTTACATGACCAATGCCTATCACTGTACTGCACCTTTAATAGAAACACTACAGAAAGTTGTGAAATAAAATTAACAAATAGGATAAGAAGCTTTAACTGGACGACTGATACTTGATGCACCAAGATGTGAAATAAGCAAGAGGCATACCTGCCCTTACATGCTCTGCCTGTGGCTGATTTGCATCCAGCTTTAGCTTACATGCTACTAAAAATAGTGCTCGAGTCCTCTTGGCTGAGAAGCGAAAGGAGCATGAGAGAGAAGGAAGCCTTCATAAATAGGTTGTCCTGGTTTTTAATGGGTGTCTGGCAGCACCTCTGTTTTTAGAGCCAGGTGAGGTCATGTACCAGTTTGTGGCAATTAGAGGCAATGGCCTCATCTCATCTCTCTTTAAAGATTTGGCTTTTTAGGATCTTTTCAGTGCCAGTTAGAATTAAATATTTTGCCCTGAAGCAGCTGACCTGGCACCATATGTGCATGGCCACTACCTTAGTGTCTGCTGAGAGTGTTTGTACAGCTATTTCTTTTGTTTTAGTAAGTACCTGTCTGGTCTACAAACAACTTCAGCAGAAATCCTGAATTTGTTGCTAAATGCAGTGCGACGCAGTATCCTATTGCAAAGTGACTCCATGTTGTTTGTATTTACTGTGACTCAGATTTTTGAGTTGTATTTAATCAATGAAAGAAAATGATAAAGAGAGAGGTGGAAAAAGGAGAGTGAAATCTCCAGAACACATCTATCTGCTGATGGTTATTTATTTCTGATTAGAATGTAACTGCAATGAAACGATCAGCAAATTAAGTTTTATTTCTCTCTTTCACTCACTTTGTCCTCTCATCGCTGCTCCCTCTCCCCCTCTTTTTAATTGAATTGGGACAAAACTTTGTTTTAACGTTAATAAACATCAAGAAATGTCCGACCATTTTCCTATTATCAATACTACATCACTTCCTTGTTTCATGAATGAAGCAGTACACAAGAACCTTTGGAACCAGGTTCCACCAACACTTCTACAAGGAAACGCAGAAATCTGACAAGAACTACATTTGTTGAAACTACAGTTTAGCTCCTGAGTTCCTCAAAATGTTCTTGGTCCACTGGGAAAGTTCCTGTGGTGGAAATCGCCTGTATGAATTCATAAAGTCAAATCTGCTTTCTGTGAACACCACCCAAGCAGTCCAACAGAGTAGTGTCTGACTAGGATTTTCAAAGAGTGGCAAGCACTAAAGCAAAACCTGTTTAAGCCTGACATCTACTGGTGTAGAGCAGATTCTTAAGAGGCCATCAACCATCAGCTTTTTTATAGTGTGAACCATATTTTCCAGCACTTCTACAGAGATTAAAAATAATGTAAAACTAAATCAAAGTATTTCTGTCAAAGGTTTTTAATAATGGTTTTGTAGTAGTATTAAGTAGACATGTCAGTAATGGTTCTGTCAAAGTCTTTGGATATCAAGACCACTCTGGCCCGTGTAAATGTGTGTGTCCATACCAACATTGGCGATGTAGAGCTTGTTGTTGAGGATCAGTGCCACCACGGCTGTAGCTCCTCCTGACACCTCCTGCTCCACCTCCTTCAGACGCTCCTGCATCTTCTGACTCTGAGAAGAGAGCTGGTGGAATGACAAATTCTAACCAGCCGGAAGGACACGAGGAAGGAAAGGAAAGAAGGAGAGGAGGAAGGAGCAGTGAGGAAGATAAGTAAAGAAAATGAAGTGAGTGTGGGAGGAGGAGGGGAGGGAGGGATGGGAAGAAGGAAAAGAGGAAAGAATCAGTAGGAGTAGGCCGATTGAAGGAGAAACAGAGGGAATGAGATAAATGATACAAGAGGAGGTGTGAAATAAAAGAGCATTGAGCAAAACACATGAGACGAGATAAAAAGCGAGTGGAATCAAAAGGAGAGGGAGGAGAGGTAGAGGAGGAAAAAAACAAGCAGGAGGTGAGATGAGAAAGGATAAGAGATGAGTAAGAACAGAGGAGATAGTGAGCATGAAAGAGACAGATAAGCAAACAAGGCAAAGTGTGAGAATGGAGAAAAGGAGATTATGACTAGATGTTCTCAATGAACCAACTCAAGCAACAAAAGGTGACATCGTCTTAGAAATGAACGCCCACACCAGCAACATTATCAGAGGAGAATGTAACACTATGTGAAGTAGAGAAAAGGAGAGATTGAAAGAAGAGGAGATGTGGCACAAGGAGAAAAAGATGGAGGGGGGAGAGGCGGAGGCAGACGAGCAAGGGGAGCTGGATCCAGAAGGAAAACTGAGGCCGGCTTATCTAATGAAACAGGCTGATGAGCCCAATTAGGACATGACAAGTTCATTCTCCAATGGCTGAGCTAATGCCCAAATCTGCGGTTGCTATGGAAACCCACAGAGAAGTCCTCTTCTCAATTTTCAGCTTAATCTGTCAATATGCTTTGCAGAGAGAGTGTGTGTGTGTGTGTGTGTGTGTGTGTGTGTGTGTGTGTGTACCTCATTGTGTGGTGGGAGGTAGTTGGACAGGTGAGCTTTCTCAGCCAGTGCGTCATCTATCGTCTCAAAGTAGCTCTTCTCCACCACATCAAAGGCCTGCAACAAGAAAAACAAGTATTTGGATGACACAATGTTGACAATTATCCAGGTCAGTTTGTACAGTACATCATGCCATCTTTCCTGATCAGGTCAGCTTGTGAATGGAATACTGTTTTGCACCCGTCCACCACAAATAAACTCAGTCTGCGAGAAACTCTGGACAATTACTTTTCCTTAAGCAGCATTCAATGCATATATGTGCATACGTAAACAGAATATATGTTGTAACCAACTAAAGCAATGAAGTGACTTTAAAAGTTTCACAGGGCATTTAAAATTCGTGACAGGCAATTTATAGACATGGCTGGGCAAAAGCTTTCAAAGCTCTCTCTGGTTCAGAACACGTGTTTGTGTTTACAGCACTACAGTAACCAAGGAACCAGCATGAGAAGTCAACTCCTGCCACCTGCCAAATGCAGAAGATTTTAAGCAGATGCTAGTTCGGCATAACAGGCGTATACACAGAAATATAAAGTGTGATTAGTTTTAGAATGACCATGAATCTTTCTTCTGGTTTCAAAAATATATAAGGTCCTCACACAGTGATGCTTATGCTCTGTCCTACGTTTACATCCAAAATGATTTTATTCTACCTCGGCCATAAAGACCTGTCCAACAATTCTGGGGTGATAATGTTTCAATCACAGATTTTGCTTTACAAGTGGTGAATGTAAAAGATCAACTTCTCACCCTGAAGGGTAAAAGTGTATTCTTCACTTTTCCTACAACATAAACACATTATACTCCTTGCTTTGTAATCATTAACACGTATGAGGTCTAACATAAACACACGCAGACCTGTGTGAGGATCCTGCGGACGTCATTGTCTGTGTGACTGGAGTTGAGCTGTCCTAGCAGCAGTTCAGCTGTCAGACACTGGGAGGCAAAATTGGCCACTCTGCTGCCATCATAACCGTTAAACACCCCATACAGGAAACAGCCATCCTCGCCTCTGATTGGTGGAGAAAAAACAAACAAACATGTGGCTTTTGTTTCACTTCAGTGAGGGAATACAGAGGGAAATTTGAAAAACAAAATATCCTTCATCCAAAACTCCAAACTGATGCTTTTCTATTGGCATGACTATATTCTTTTCATGTCTATTTGTTTCAGTTTTAACTTGATTCTCTGTTCCAACTGAGAGCTTTTGCATTTCCAGAGTGTCTCACCTGAACCTGAGGTGTCCGTCCTCGTTGGTGTGGCTCTGGGTTCCTTTACCATCGGGGCCGTACACGCAGTTGGGTGCCGTGCCGACCCCACACATCTGACACAGTGGCAGGTCATCTGTCCAGCTCTGATGCTGTCAAGGTAAAAAATGGAATAAGGGAAAAGTCCTTTTCCTACACATCACAGCATAAGTAGTGATTTGTATAGCAGGGTTGCTGCAGTATACCGGTTTCATGGTACAAACATTTACAATATACCATGTTCATTTGCTTAATTTCCTTATAATTGAGTAATACTATATACTGTGAAATTTGTCATTGTATCGTGAAAATCTCACATCACTGTAACCCTACTTTATACATTACTTTATACATTATCTTATCAATATCTGCAGGTCAACTAGTTTATGAAAACAATAGTTGTTTAAATCTGACTGGGGGGTTCAACTACATTGTTATGGTTTAGTTCAACTCATAAATAAATTTATTTAACTGTCTTTAGAAATACTTTGCTGAAGCTGTTTAAAACAGAAAGCCAGGCATCCTTTTTTTTCATAGAAAACAACAATTATCTCTCCCATGATTGTTCAGTACTATTCGACCAGTAAATAAATGGTAAATAGATAAAAAACAAGCAACAGTTTCCACAAGATAAATAAATACTGCAATCTGTATTCATCTACATGCAAATTATCCCCAAACGTCCATGTTGTGTTTGCACTAAAAGTAATCCTTACAATAATTTCTTCCGATAAATGATTTTGTAAAACTTAAAACTTTCCTAGAGGTGCCCTACTGTCTGTGGTGGGCAGGTGGTCTTGTCTTCTCTCCTTTTTCAGTTGTTTTTGCATTTTGCACAAGACAGCATGTCACTTTCGTGCACAATTCACTGTGTATTGATAACTTCCTCCTGTACAGGACACTTGTTCCTGTATGTATCTTATTGTAAAGCACACTGGGTTTACTTGTAACCATTCTGATGTCAACTTTAACTCTCCATGCTTCCACCACAGACCGACATCTCATCGACACGGGCTCACAGGAACCAGGAAAAGATCCACTAACAATCACAAAGATCCAAGTTTCCAATGACAACTTCAAGCGAAACACACTGAAGCTGGTTTTAGCCTCAGCTGCTTCCCAGTAGGTGTGTGAAAGACAAGCCGGGCAACGCGAAAGTTAGTACCAGTCACACAGTTACCTCCTTCTACTGTTAGGAATATCTGATATATATGATTAGATACCAACAAATCGTATCATTTGGAGACCAAAGTTGGGGAAAGGAGATAAACTAACTGTTAGCAGAGCACTTGATAGGCTTAACTGAATTAGCTTGCACTAGCGTCACTGAACGACGCGAAACAACAGTGAACCGAACAAAACACACAAAGGCGACCACCGGGGGGGATAGAGGAGAGCACAGCACGCCTCGGGAGGAGTGCAGCAGTGACACTGGAGGTTAATAAGAGTGAGAAAAAGACGAGTTTTCACTCACGCTCTGCATCAAATTCCTGCGCTGCGCCGCCATGTTGGACGGTACTCGCTGCGTTCACGGTTGCATTGAAAAGTCAGAATTCCAAGCTTCGTGGTGATAAACACACCTGTCATTGCATTTAGTGGGAAGTAATTGATAATAAATTAAATTAAATTATTCTTAAACAACACCATTCGCAGCTAGTGTGGTAATCTATCGTTTGATTTTATTTCATGTTAGCTTCTAAACATCTTCCCTCCTCATGTCTTGTGGCGTTTTACACTCATATTTTACCTATCGTCAATATTTCCGACAGTCACTTTAAGGCAGCATCCGTATAACTTTGTTGAACTCATGAATTTATATTTTTTTATTGAGAAATTTTTAAAAAGCTCTTTGTATAGTTACTATTCGACAACGTTTACAGTATAAATAATTATTAAAATCTTAATTTACTTAATTTATAAATCAGAAGTGGAAAGAAACAACGCCACTTCCGTTTTGTTGCTCCGCTGGATCTCTTTGACAACAGCGCCACCGTGTGGGTTTATTATAAACTGCAGGTACATGTTGCTGATAGCTGCTGGATATGTTTTATCATTTCAGAAAAATCAAAAGATCTCCCTGGAAAATGTGCACTTTGATATGACTGCAGGTAAAAGTCTGGCCGGTGGAGGGAGACATGTGCCACAATTCAGGAAAACTTGGAAAAACATTCATGTGCATTTCTTGTACCAACAATCCAGACACATTGCTGATGTTTGAATTTGTAAGGCAGTATGGTACTGTAGATAAAAATCCTAAATAACAGAGGACAGCAATGAAAATACAACTAAAATCCAAAGATCCCAGACGAGTCATTTGTATCTTTATCAGTATTTTCTTTATTTTTATTGGTTAAAATCGAACACATCAAAAACATACATTTGTACATAACCTTTTTCTTAAATCTTACCTTGCTTTTTTAACAGATTTCACAAAGGAACATCACACATTTCTACTCTACACGGTTGTACATATAAAGTATATATGTGCATATATACTTTGATAATTTGGTCACATTTGTTGTTGCTGTATTTTTCTAATAGTTAGTATTATTATCCCAAAATAAAAACATCTCCTTACCCTGAAAGCAACATAAAGGATGAGACATGGATGACCTCATCATATATCTTATCACAATAACACTCGACAGAACATAGATCTTCTTTCTTTTGTCTTTTCTTTTTTTATACAGAATTAGCATAATGCCCTAAAATAAAGCATAATCTTTTTTCAAACACTCTAATATACTGCATTATAGATTTACATATATTTATAGAGAGATAGATATACTTTATTCTTTAAGAAAATGGAGCAATGCATGTTCATAAATACTCAGGATGTTCATGGATGCCTCATCTGTAGATTTGTTGAAATAAAGTGAAAAACACAATAGACAAATAACCTGCAGTTTTTCAGTGGAGTAACTTATCTGTAGGCCTGTTGATACGATACTGGCATTTTTGTGTCATGTTGGACGCTCTACAGTGATGACAAATGCTCGTCTTGTTCTGGGTTCTTTCACGCTTAAGGACAAAAACAAGACAAAATTCAATTAGCTATGCTCTCGCTCTAAATATGCTGAAAGAGAAGCGTGATACCGTGCATGTCGGGTACATGTTGCCCTGTGTTCGTTGGATTTTGCTTGGCAGTCAGCACTAAGGCAACAGTCGAGGAAAGAAAAAGCGGGATCTTGAGGGAAACGAGAAAACACACACTGTCCCACATCCACGCATCATTAAAACCCAAAGGAGACCTTTCAACACACACACAAACACTCTCCCGTGTTACAGTTAAGGGGATTAGTTGCCAGATATGCCACTGTTGCTTCTTTGTCTATGCTGAGATCTTGTAATGCACCTCTACAGAGTTTTGTCAGCAGAAACTTGTGTCGTCAGGTCAAAATTGATAGGCTGTGAATGTGTGCTTGCATGTGTGTGTTTGTTGTGTGTGTGTGTGTGTGTGTGTGTGTGTGTCTGTTTTCAATTAACACTGATCGCAGTCATTTTGCTGACTGACAGCAGACGTCAGAAGATGAAGGCAATGCGGTCACAAGCATTGATCTCCTATAGAGTGACCCTTGATCTCCCAATTCTTCCCACCCTCCTGTTTTGTCCCCTAAACTGTTTCTGACATCTTCAACCGCATCCAGTTTCTCTCTACGCCCCACAACCCCTTCCCCTGCAGGTCCTGAGCCCCTTACTGCAGGCTCACAACTAACTGACAACATGTCCCACCCCTAGCTGTTACCTGTGCGTCCCAGAAATCTGGAAAGTTGCCAAGAAATGTTGACCTAGAGAAAAATGTAGCCTTTTGTCCTGCATACACAGATGGCAATCAGCCCAATAATTGAAATGTCTCAGGTGTGACGTCCACTTCTTCCACCAGCTAAATGCATTAATTGTTGCATGTTCACACAAAAACTCACTAGGTCAAAACTGACCCAATTTCGGTCAATAAACTTACATGTCACTATTTGTAGCTGATTGTTAATAATAATACGTACACCCTTTGCAATTTTGAATGTCATATGGACATTATTTTGTACACTTAAAAATAGATTTGTGACCGTCTAAATGTAAAACTTAAACTTGTGTTAGACACAGGGTGAAAACAACTCATTGGTATTGGTATATATTGACCCAAATTAGGTCCAAATCACCCAGTGATTTTTAGTGTAATTGAAACTATAGAATCCCCAACCTAAGATCCTCCCCCACTAGTATATTTCCCCCCAGTATCTCAGTAGTCCTGACGCTGGTAGCCTCCGGTGCCGTCAAAGGTCCCTTCGCTGTTGGCCGGGACCCCTCCTGCTCCTGGACTCTCCAGGTCCTCCCCACCGAAGGAGGTGTAAGGGGCTCCGGCTGCATCCTGGCTGGGGTCCGTGTAGTCCTGGGAGAAGAGGGCTGAGTCGGCCCCCAGCTTGTACCTCTGGAAGGCCAGGAAGGACTGGCCCGCCTTGGGGATGGAGGGATCGGAGATGGAAGACGACAGGAAGGCAAAGAGGATAAACAGATGGATGAAAAGTGTGGAGAAATGGATAGATGTGGAAGCAGAGATGCAGCAGTGTTAGAGCAGAGGTTATGGGAGAAGAGAGAGAACAAAGAGAGAGAAGGGAACATTGATTAGTTGGCTTGGAAAGCTTGTGAAGCTTATTAGATAGTTTGAGTGAGTCATTTAGCCAGTCAGAGCAAGTGAGTTCTACAGGCAGCAGTGCAAAAAGGCTTTTAATCCATTGTTCAGCTCCATGATGAGAAGCACCACCTCAGCACCACTCCAGTCCACAGTGGGATAGGGACTAAGCAATTAAACAGTGTCTGCATGCATTATTAAACAGCTGACGCCCTGCACTGTAAAACACCACAAATCCCGTTTTTGTCGATAATTAGAGATATTTGAAGACAACAGTGGACAAAAGCCAAACGTACTGTGAGCACACAGAGCAAAAAGGAGACACTCACAGAGAGAAAGAGAAAACCAGAGAGAGAGTTGAGCTGATTTAAGCTCTCAGAGCTGTGAAGTTTCGCAGGCGGTTTATTAACTGGTGCGTCTCGGCTCGATCAGATGATGGAGACAGATCGAATCTGGTTGAACATTTTTGACTCTTTCAGTCTGATACACCACTCTGTCTCGGGTCCATAAAATATTTTATTGGGTTGGTTGATTGCATGATATGAAAACAAGTGAATATAATTTTAGTTATTGTAGTCCTTGTTTGATAAAGTGATAATACAATTTACAGACTGAACGCTTATTATTTCTGATGTTTTGTTAATATGGATGTGGAACATTTTAATATAGCATTCATGTACTAAAAGTTATTTATGACCCAATAACATGTACAGTTACAGACCATAAAAATCCTATGAATATGCAATAAAACAGTTTGATACTTCAATTAAATTGTCTTAAAACTGTCGCTTAAACTGCGAAGTTAATCTGAAAAAGCTATAAAAGAACAAAAAATATACCTAAGAAACTTAATAAAATAGTAAAAAGAGGGGAAAGCATGCATAGAGATTTACAGGGAAAAAACTTTGATACACAAAACTGGAGAAATTATAGGACTAGTTTGACATTTAGGGGCATACACTTCTTCACTTTATGGCTGAGCGTTAGATGAGACGTTAAAGTCTGTCTGTTCAATATGAAACTGGAGCCAGCAGCCAGTTTGCTTAGCTTAGCATTAAGACTGAAAACAGGGGAACCGGTTGGCTTGGCTCGGTCTGAAGGTAACAAAATCCAGCATGCAGCAAAGCTCATTAAATAGCATGTTGTATCCTGTTGCTTGTTTGACCCTAGTTTTAAGTCTCTATGCTTATCTAAGCTAAGTGCTTGCTGGCTCTGGGCCAGAAAGGGAAGAAAATGTATTTTGCAAAATGTTGAATAATTTCTTTAACGTGTGGAGTCGGGAGGCTGAAGAGAAGGTTTTTAATGTAGCTCCATTAGAAAAAAAAAAGAAATAAAGAACGTTTAAAGTTTTAAACAATGCACTTAACATTTAACAATTTCTAAAAACCTTTATAAAACGTTTCAATTTTGGTTAACGTCACCTTAAAAATTAGGACCACTACAGCATAAAGACGAAGCACCGATCCCTCCTCAAACCTTCATGTTAATGATGAGAAGAGGTGGTGGCCTGGCTGTTTTAGATGAGACTGCACTTGTTTAAGGGCTCCAGGTTTGGTGGTGAAGCTACAGCTGGGCAGAGTGTGTGCCCTCATCCACCCATCTACCTCAGCAACAAACTGCTGACCTGTCCGCTTTGAATATAACGTAAAGGCTGTCCAAAAAACCCACTGCAGCCCTTAAACAAGGGTGGAGGGTTAAGGCAGCAGGGGGAGAAGACAGAGCAGAGTCAGACTAAAGGTTGACTGGGCTGAGGGGGGAACAGCTTGGTGTATTCCTCTTCAAACGACACATTCTTTAACTTCTCCATAGAGAAGAGAGTCTGAGCGCCCTGTTGGAACAACATCCACACACTTATGAGTTCACATGTTCACACAAACATATTAACATGTTCACACGCATCCAAACAGTCACCAAAGAGCAGATGGAGGAACAGCAGTCAAGGCATACCCATTAATCAACAGCTCATTGGCAAGAAACGGAGGAACTGAAGGGTGATCCACAATGCTCATAGGCCATTAATAACACCGAACATAGCCACCTAATGGCAGGTGTTGCGTCATGTTGTGTTATACGGTGCACCAGTAAAGTGTGGAGGCCCTTACCCAAGTGAAGATGGAGAAGAAGGAGAAGGTGATGGCTGCCCGGGCAGCGTCCCCTCCCTCCCTCAGCGGGTTGTCCTCGTGCTTGGTCACCTGCCACTGGTTTGCCAAGAAGCAGAAACCCACAAACCACATGAAGGACCAGAACGCTGGGGAGAGAGACACAGTGTTAAAATAAGGATAAAAATGTAACAAGACTCCGGCTGTGACATGACATTTTGTCGTGACCTTCTTCTGGAGTTATAGCAATCTAACGAAGAAGCTATAAAGCATGTGTAGGTTTATCACTGGATTATAAACGCTGTTATTTAAGAGATGTTTCTAACTGAATGGGACTGGTTAACGAAAACTTTGCTTATTTTAGGTGAGAAAATGAATACTTCTCTCATGTCTGTACACTAAATATGAAGCTTGAGCTGGCAGGTGGTAAATTTAGTTTAGTATAGGGTGAAGCAGCATCTGTCCAAAGATAAAAACAACTGATTACAAGCACCCTTACATCTCCATTCAGAGAGCCAATCACTGATCTGCAGCTACTCAGGAATCAACATGTTATATCATGTTTGTTTCATCAAAAAACTGAAATGTACAGTTGATTAGATGAGCTTTTTTTTTACAGTTAAGACTGGGTGCAGGGGGAAATGACTAACCCGGCTCTGTTCGACGAACAGGGGAAACATGTTCATCAGTGAGCTTTAGAGGTGCTTGTAGGTGGCTTTCTTTCCCTTTTTGTCGGACAGAGCCAGGCTACTTTTTTCAGTCTTAATGGTACTTTAAAACCGCCTGCTGGCTCTTGTTTCATATTTAGAGTACAGAGACAAGAGTGGCATCAATCTTCTCATTTGAGTCTAAGCAAGCAATCAAATGAGCATATTTCCCCAAATTGTAAACAATTCCTTTAAAACAAAAGGAAAGAATCAATTAACACATTTTTAGGCACTACTTTTTTAAATACAAATCAACCTGTATAATATGTACATATTACCTCAATCAATCAATCTGTATATTCCGTACTTATATCGCTAACTTATTATCTGTAAAATACTTATTTATTATCTGTATATTGGCACTTACTACTATTGTACTTCTGGTTGGATGCTAAACTGCATTTTGTCACTCATTGAGTGACCCTTGTGGAATACCACATGTAAAATGAGAAGACAAACATCAGGAACTAGCCCCTCAAACCAGATACAGTTCTAGTCTGCTGACTATTTTTTGCAACTATGGAGAGCCAAGATTTAAGGGGGATTCAAACATCATCTTATCACATCTACTACAGCTGGAAGTGTGGCAGTGGGGTAGACAGAAGATAAAGCTTAATCAGAAACATCCAGGTCCGATCTGGACTCTTGTACCAGCTGTTCCATTGTTTCAGGGAAGTACAAAGCATTTTACATTACAATATGGAGATAGTGTGAGAAAGAGAGAGGGACAGAAAGTGTGTGAGTGATGAAAATGGGGAAGGAGAATCTTGTCTGTGACAGGAGCAGCCTCATTAACTGACTCAACACTTGAATATCTTGTCATCATGTCTGAATTCACTGCAGTAGAAGTGCAGCAGAGAAGGAGAAGGAGCCACTGACAGCAAAGTGCAATGTCTCAGTGGCTTGTTAACGCCAGAGGAACTCAAATGTCATTTTTTATAGACTGAAAAGAGTGCTCATATTTCTCTGTGGGTGGGATATTTGGGGGCCTTTCATCAGCTGGGAAAAGCTGTCTAGGAAAAAGGGGATGACGTGTGATAATGTTCTCTGATCCTTGTAACCTGATATAACTTACCCGCAAGAAAAGCACCTTGACCCCCTTACCCCAATTCTATTGCAGTCTGATAGCACAAAACTGATGTGAAAGAGTATAGGGAAGTTTCCAAAAATGGCTAATGCTGTATGGTCACTAGGCTGTTTCTTTGGACTGGATTTAACACTGGAGAGCATAAACTGTCACTGATCAGCAGTAATTATTAAAAAAATTAGCGCAGATATGTGTCTGATTTCAGAAGGTCCCTACTTAACTTTCCCAGCTTTCAGTGCTGTGTCGTTATCCTTACAACATTTAAATAAAATAATTAAACTAAACACATTCATGATGAACATTTTTTTTCAATCTTACACATTATCTATCCATTATCACTGCAACAAATGACTGTAATAGCAAAAATGTCACTCACAGTACCAAGGAGCACTAAGCAGCTTTTAACTGCTTTTAGTCTGTTTCCTACAGTATCTGCTGAATTTGCTTCCATATCAACCGTACTGCAGGTCCCAGGAGGAACGCGTGTATCTCAAAATCTTATGAACACATTATGTAAAAGTCCTCAAGCCATTGAATGACGGATCAGACTTGGTTGGGGTACTTTTGCGCGGTCAAGAAATGTATTTCTGTAAGTCATGGCTGTAATATCTTTGGGTGGAGCAGTAAGCTAGAAAACTGCATTGATGGCAATCTGATTGCCTTTTAGTAATTTATTGCATTAGCTTTTGTGTGTTATTGCCTTGCAAGCTGCTCAGCACTTTATGAATCTGTTTTGAAAGGGCCATTCAACTTGAAATTATTTGTCCCAGCACAATTTGCCAGCACACAGTGTCTTTATACTGGTGTTCATGCAGCTGTCTCTCAAAGGCTTCACTCTTCTGTAGAGTATTAGTTCATTTAGGAAGAAAACATTGTTCCAGTCCTTGGTTGCACTTGATATGTTCTGATTTCAATGTTAAAAAATGGTTAAAGAAGAAGAAATTATAATGAAACCGAGATGATCTAATGAATCTTTACCTGAACTGAAAAAATCTGATGTCTTATCTTTTATTGTGGTACTTGGCTGAGGTTCATATGGTCATTATGATACAGCCCAGTCTGTTTTTTTATAGACTAGTTCAGTGGGAAATGTGTAAAAGTAAGTCTTGTGTGAGTGTTAAAAAGGAAAACAAGACATAAGGTAGATGAAGTATGCATGGATAATGAGTTTACCTGACAACCCGATATCAGCCAGCACTGCCTTCTTACGGTCTTTAACGCTGCTGATCTGGGGGAAGTAGACGTCAAGAGCCAGGAAGGCCATGCAGCACAGGAAGGCCATGGAGCCCATAAAGACGCCATAATTACAGGCGTTCTGGTTGCGGTTGAAGATACAGTACTCCTCCACTTCGTTGGGGCGGTTGATGTAGCCCTCGTTGGCGATGCAACCGAAGATCACGATGGAGAAAAGCTGCAGAGGAGACAAGAAGAGAGGATGTGAGAGAAGAAAACCATTTGACTGCGACCTCAGATCAGACGAGACAACCCGCTGAATTTAAGCATTTTACTAATCAACATCAAACATTTTTATGCTTAAAAATTGACAAGAAACAGAGACAAACAAAAAAACATTAACCAATCATCTATAAAAAGAAATAGCAACTATGCTTTACTAATTGGTGACTGTCATAAGACTAATAAAGAACAAACAAAATCATTTCAACTCTAATAAAGACCAAAGACTGTGTTTGTGGTGTCTGGCGTCTGCTTGCTATGATCCCATTGTTTGTTCCTGAATGTTTGTGTCTGGTAAGAGAATGGACCAGCGTATTTTCTGTCACTAATCTGAACTCTCTGCTCAGTATTGTATTTGCACATCATCACGCTGTTCTCCATTTGCATGTTTTGCCCTTTACCGCCTAAAAGAATACCACCTGCTGTAGTCAGACAGTATATTTAGACTGACCGGGTAATTTCTGAATAAGAAAACACTTCAGCGTGACACTCTCAGCTCATAATGTCACGACAACCCTGCAGGGGAGATGTATGAATAATCCCTCACGTCTTTTTCAAACAGTTTTGCTCAATGTGCCTCTGGGTTTTTCTCTTCAAATATGGAGTGTGACTGAGCCTTTCTCTGTTATTCTGCAATTTAGTATGACAGCTACTGAACACTCAATGATATGAATAATAATACATATAATATAAAATGCTTAGAGAAGAAGATATTTTACAGTATGTAAAGAGTACATGTAGGCTATATCCAATTTTGGAAAATATTTAGTACATTAAACAGTCTGTTGAAGTTGTGTGAAGGATTTAATCATCTTTGGTAAGGGTAACCAATAACTGCATTTGTTCAAATCATTATTTTAATTCAAGATTTTATAGCACCTAAATGTCTGTGAAATTAAAATTGATCACATTCTGTTGTATTATCACTGGATATTTCTGCCCTGGGACTGCAGATGCAAATGGCCTAACTCTAGTGCAAATATCTTAATTGTGCACAGTCCCTATTAAATAAAAAATGAATAAAAGTATAATTAAATTACCTGTTATGTCTATAAATCCCCATTCCTTGTAATTTTGTCCTATCAACACTGCATAACAAGTGTCTTCAGCCTTTCTTACACTGTGGATCTCCAGGTGGCACAGGACAACACACTGGTGACTTTCACCATATCTTGAGCATCACATAATGTTCCACACAGTACTACAGGGGCTTTGCAGACCAGCATCATTATATCACTAAATGCCTCATAGGTGATAAGCTTGGATGCCTACATGAACTTGTTAGCTAAATCAACACAGCACTACAGGTGACCTCTTTCACTGTTGAACACATTGCCCTCCACAAACAAATACGTATGCCACTGGCAAAATTTGAAAGAGGCTTTGATCACATAAATATCCCGCGCCTATATAAGGACTTTGCATTAACCTGGTGTGTACTCATGCTGTGTGTGCCTATGTTAACACAGTACAGTATGTGATACTAAAACGTTACCATGTGCTGAAAAGTAACTCACGACATGTTGTTCCACACTGCACTTAATCAAAAATGAATGATCAAAGACATATTTAAGTAAAATCTTGCGGATGTGGTTTTGCTGGTAATTGCTTCTGTGTTGAATTCAACTGATGGATTACACGGCCCTTGTGACTCCTGGCCACATGAAATCCTTTTTAAACCAAGTGTTTCATTTAGAAAATGCATGACGGCAAGTTGAAATGTAATGCCGATTTCCTTCATTGCAAGAACGTGCTGGAGAGGTTTTATCCTGACAGGGCCGGTCTGTCTGAGGTGGTGGAGAGACGACGACAGCGACAAAATGGAGTCAATCATACTGTGGGAGGAGGTTACCATGATAGCATCTGATCCCTCGCTAATTTATGCTCCTCTGCATTCCTCTCCTTTTCATCCTCCTCCCCTCTGTCCTTTCTTTTTTATTTTTTTTCTCCGCTCCTGTCTGCCTTTGCCTCGAGGAGCGGAGACACAAAGGGCTACAAAATGGAGTCAATAACAGGAGCAGGTTACTAAGATACCACCTAATCCCTCTCTCCTCTCCTCTCCTCTCCTCCAATCAGTACAGCATCATAGAAACACCCTCTCCGAGGCCATAAATATGAGACCACACACATACAAACGCCCACAGTGTTAGTATTCCACCCTGCAGTGCAGTGTAGCGGTCTACTCTGTACTTCAGTTGATAACAGCAGATCAGACAACTCCATCCAACTGACAAACCCTCAGACCAAACCTCCGGGGAACTAGGTCTGTCTGGATAAGAATGAGGATGAAGAGTGTGTTTATGTTTGTCTGCAGTCCGTGTGTGGATTTTTGCTGTGGTGAGTGATGGTGTGTGTGTGTGTGTGTGTGATTGAGAGAGAAAAAGAGAGACAGAAAGGCAGAAGTGAAGCTTGGGTTGGTGAGCTGCTCGCTGGTTTACTCAGCTGTTGTGTCTGTGTTTATGTGATAAATGACAGCGATACAAAGGGAGGACACACAATAGACTGTACTTCCACTGACAGCCCGGACCGCCAAGGCCAACAACCAGGCCGGGAGGAAACAGCCATGTCAGTCACGATGGCGATTACAGCACAGCTTTTCTCTTCCACTCTTTCTTTCTTTTATCTGCTGGTCTGGTCCACACTCGGGAAAGCACATTTCGCTGCTGACAACGAGTACTCAACATGTGAAGTGCCAGCCGGAGCAGGCTACAAGTCTGTTAGATTTACTTGACACAGACTCCATTATTTCAAGAGATCTTTTAGATACAATCCATTTGACTGTACGATGGGAAAAAGTTGAAAATCAAGTCACCTTGCTTTGACGTTGTGCCACCCTTTGAGGTAATTCCCCTTCGTCCATGCCTTGCTTTGTCCCAGTGCCGACCCAGTTAACGCCAGTATGTGTGTTCATCAAACAAATATTTAATTTGGCCAAATTTCTGTTTGGTTTGTTAATAAATACCTGCAAAACTAAAGAAATTCCCATCAGTCCCTGTTGTACTTCCTGCTGAATGTAAGGATGTCAGTATTGTCAATGAGAACAAGTTAACACGTTCACATTAGCATTTAATTTAAAGCACTAGCATTAAACATTAAACTCTTAGTCCTGTTTTATGTGTTGTTGATAAAAACAAACCGTAAAGTCCAGGCTGCAATGCATTACTTACAAAGTTATTTGCAGATGAAAATTAGAGGCATCATTTTTAGGAGGCAGGATAGAAAGTCACATAGAAAAAGCTTCTACTTCAACATATACATGTATTTAAGGGGGACACGTGACCTTCCACATCTAGTACTTGAGGTTATGAATCACAACGTCACAATAAACTACTACCTAGGTTTTGTCATTTAAATATTTGGCATGAAACTGAAGATTGTTAGCCGTAATAGTTGAAATGTTTTTCTAAAAGCAATCTACTCTTCCTACCTCTACCTCTCTTTATGTAAATGTAGAGAGGCGGCACGCATCAGAAAGAGTTTCGACAGCCTGATGAAGTAATCTCTGAGTCACTTGTATTAATCAGCGACAGCACAAGTGACTCAGTATATTATGGTATATACAATACTATTGTGCGGTCATTTTGTGCTATTAGGTTGTAAGAAACATCACTAATTCCCACTTTGAAGCGGACGGAGTGGAGATCTATAGCTTTTTACAACGTGTAGAGAGGAAACATGAGCTGGCATTTGGAGTCTGCGTCTTCATGTTAGTCAGCAAGCAAAGCATAACCTTTCTGTATCCCTCGTCCTCCCTCCGTCACCTTTTCTGCCTCTCTGCTCTCTGGTAGCTTCGCGCACTCCTCTCTCCATGGAACGAAGGGTGTGTGGAGGAGGATAGTAACACCTCAATCCCCTCTCCATCTACTTCAGCCTTTTTCATTAAGGAGAGCGATGATGAAGATGTGGAGGAAGGAGGTGGAGGGACTGTGGCGGGGACGAGCGGAGGGAAACGTTGGGGGCAGAGGGGGTATGGAGGCGGTGCTATTTTTAGACCGGCTGCCTCATCGCTTGTTCCCTCCTTCTCGTCTTCTCCCGTCAACCCCCCCACCCTGTTACTGGCCCTGCCTCTGCCCACGAGCGTTCTTAGAAAAATGAGCGCACTCTGACACACTCTCAACGCACAGTTTGTCCACTGCCTCACAGACCCGGCTTTCTTTAAGATTCAGGTCAGAAAACACAAAGTCGTGCACACACGCATCACAACACACATACACACACACAGAGTCAGTCACATGATGTTGGTAGGATGAAGTCACGTAATAAATCTATGCTAAAGATACATATACTGAGAAGAAAAGTGGTCTCTGTGTATGTTTTACTTGCTTACTTGTTCCCTCACCTCTTTAGAAAATACTTGCATCTTTCCCTTTCAGCTAATATTTATCATGTCTATACAAGAATATAAAGACATGCACCATAAATGTAAAAAAACACATTTATATAACACATGAATGTGTATTAACCAGTAGTTGTACCAGGAGATTATATAGAGCCTACATATTATGGATTTTTATTAGGATTTATTAAGATTATTTTAGTAAGAAACATGTATTTTTCTAACAATATCTTAATTTTTCTAATTTCACCTCTTTCTGATGGATTCCCCAGGCAATTTCCAATGCAAACCTTTTCTAGATGTGGCGAATAATGAACTCACCAAACTAATTTACAAACTCTGTTTTTTTCAAATACAATCTTAAGACCTTCAAAGTGAATTGGACTTTCATTTAAACCTGCACACAATAGATGAATGAAACTCTCACATAGTTTACCTACAAACAGCACATACAACACTCATACTGCACAAAGTGTATCACTTATGAACTTCTTGCAGCTACAACTGTGATCTCTGATAAAGATCACAGAAACCCCAGAACAGGAACTGCTCATGCTACCTAACGCTAATGTTAACTACAGGATGCAAACAGGGATTTTTGCTGCTGATAATTACTACTGCAAATATTAAAGCAAGCATTTCATAAGCATTTCTCTTTCTTTTATTTTGCAGAAAGACAGAATAACTTATTTCGCAAGCCTAATATGTCTGTTTCTATAAATCAAAAAGTATTGCCATTTTTGCAACTTCCGAATGTATCTCACAGTAATTGGAACTGCATCAGGTGTCATCACCTGACCAACTTTGTGCGCCTACGTCATACAATGACACTGAGTAAGTTTGCTTTACTGAACAAGGCCATATGAAGGCTGAGCAGGGACTTTTGTTACATGTCATTCCCAATTCTTCAACTCTTCTCTTTTCCTGTAAATGAAGGCATAAAATGCCCCAAAAAACACATTTCTCGTGATAGCAGTATGAATCACATTGTGAACTACAGTACGTTCTACACAGTGACTATGGAACATGTATAACTGTGTCCACTTGCTTCTTTTTATTTAGATGCAGAAGGGAGTTTTTGTCCGTTTCTGTAACAAGGACAGCAGGACCTGCAGGGCCACTAGTTTTTAGTGGTGTGACACAGTTTGGTTTTATGATGCTCCCCTGGGAAACTCCACTGGGAAATAAACTCACTCACCAGGGATTATCTTTCTCTATGTGCCTCTATTTTCCACACTCTCTCCTTTTTTCTGCCTGTTTCAGTGACACAAACAGCAAACACCCAAATGCCCTTACTTGAAATAAGGATTGGTTTTGGCATGACCTAGTTCGTTTAGGTTTGAAAACACACATCATCTTCTGGGTCACAATTATATTTGCTGTCACATGGCAAGGGGCAGATTGAATTACTGAGCTTTTTCTCCTGGCTGCTGGGAGAAATCCAGCCGGGGTTTGCGATGGCTGGAGCTGGAGCATTTCCTTCACATGCACAACAACTGCATATCTTTGTGGACCCACCAAATACAAATATGCACTTAAGCATACTTTGTAAACAAAAATATGCAAACAATGTAATGTGAAATGCAAATGAAATGTGAAAACTTGAACTCACTGCACCTAAACATTCTTTACTTGCTTATAAGCCATGAAAAGTGGAGCATGTGATGCAGTTTCATGTATGACTCCCACCCTTCACACCTTCCCCCACTCAGTGATTCTGTCGGCTGTGACTTCTTTAGGTGTGTGTGTGTGTGTGTTTGGGGAGGTTCCTTCGCCCCTCTGATCCATAGACAGATCACAAGGCCTTTGGTGGTGATGAAAGCAGGCACTGTGAAGGACACCACGTGGGTTTAGGATCTTGTGACCATCAGAGGGTCACTTACAAATTGCACATTAAGGATGGTGATTGCCTGAAGTGTGTGTGTATGTGTGTGTACATGCTTCTGAAACTGTGTGTATACATGCATGAATGCATGTGTTTCCTTCAGAATCTCCTTTTCTACCTTATTTACCCTATATCTAGCTTTCCTCTTTTTGCTCTTTAAAATAAAATAATGCAAATTTCTGACTTTTGGTTGATTGCTACATGCAACACACACACACACACACACACACACACACACACACACACACACACAAACACTGCAAACAGCCGTCTCAGCCACTGGGTAGGCTTAAATCATATCAGTCCAGTCAGGCTTGTTGTGAATGATTTAAAACTGCTGTTGTGCCGGCTGAAAGGCCTGGTCGGTCCATTGTAAAGACCAGACAATTGAGCCGGGCCTCATGTCACCCCGGTATTCACACACTGTACCTTACATAAAATCCTGTATTAAAAGTAGCGACACACACCTACACACACACACACACACACACACACACACACACAGAGAGGGACACATCGGACCATGACCTAACACTGCATTTTGCCCAGGTCTTTGGGGTCTTCAACATAGTCTGTTCACAATCATCATCACAATCATCTACAGAGTCACCATCAAATTTATGAAACAAACTGACAGGTTTTCACAGACAATGTATGAGTCCAAGCTGTAATTACTGTGATAATTTAACATTTAACATTTTTAATTAACCTGTCTTTGTTTGGGGAATTGTCCACAAATATTAGCAGGCAGGACACAGAATAAGACAAACTGCTGCAGTAATTAATAAAAAATACACACTCAGTCCTAAAATTCTTTAGACAAGTTGATTGGTATTAGCAAAAGAATAAAAAAAATACCCCATTGGCAGATTATTTGCTGTAAAAAAGTTCAAGTTCAGGATTTAAAAATACTAAATGAATGATTAAAGTTCAGATTTTTGGCGTGTGTACTTTTAATTCACATATGTTATGTAAAGATTAAGTCCTGAAAAGTTATGGAAAGTCCTGTTGATTGACACACATCAATTGACATTCTAGCACCATCATATAGACAGGAGTCAAGGTATAACCAGGAACATAGGTAGAATAAAGGTAAAGAGCCAATTCAGAGGACGTAAAGGTGCACTTGTTGGAGCATTCTGACACATTAAACATGTAGCATTCAGCCTGCAAACCTCCACACCTTTTTGTTACCCTATTCTTTTCTAATGTCAAACTATAGTGCTACAGATAAAACAACAATACGGACTAATGCAAAAGAAAAGGATTAGAGCCACATGAAAAAATGGTTTTCTGAGGAATAAAATCTGAACTCTAGTGAACTTGTGGCCCTGGTCCAATCAGAACACTTATCTTACACTCAAAAATCGAAAGTCAAGACAACGACCCTGGAAGAAAGAACCAAGTCTGCCAAGTGTTACGATACAATCACCACTGAGAGAAAACAAAGCTGGAACTAGATATTCTGAAACACACCAATGACAGGAAACGACTGCAGTGAATGATTGGGAAAACTTTCTTGTAAAAGGGGACAGATGAGAAGAGAAAAGCTATGTTCACTACCAGTCAACAGTGCTGCATCACTGCTGGAAGAGTGTGTGTGTGTGTGTGTGTGTGTGTGTGTGTGGGCTTATTGTCTGCTGCAGCGTGTTGGCCTGGACTGGGCATACCTGATTGCTGCTGTCACCATGGCAGCAGCTGCTCATGTATTGAGAGAAAGTGAGATAGAAAGACACAGAGAAAGAGAGAGAGACAGAGAGAGTGATAGAGAGACCTTGTCAAAGTGCAATTCAAGGAGAGCCACTGCAGCACCAAGGGTAAACAATGAGACAGACAGACATAATCACAGGTCCAGGTCACAGTGACACTCATATCCACACATTTACACTCTGTTCTACCCACTCACTCGTTCACACACACACACACACACACACACACACACACACACACACACACTGCTCTCCTCAACATGCCCCTCTCCTTTCTTTTTTGCATCATTATCCTTCACCATTTGAATTTGGGAAGCAGTTAGTGAGAACTTGATCAGATGATTCCAGAAAACAAGGTTGTATCTCTGTAAGGAAACAGACGGTTCCTCAATCTTGTAAAGCCGGGCATAATCGAATCAGGGGAGAGTAGAAGTGCAATCTGGACTGGTGGTCATTCAGTTACTTCTGCTTCTGTGTTTTTAACTAGTAAGACCAGTTTATCATATACATTTCACTAGGTGCTATATCAATCTTAAAGTACGTTGTAGCCCATGTTCTACAAATGACATGTTCTTTACATCATAGTTGTGTTTTCCACGCATGTCTCCATTAATTTGGCCCCGATCCTGACCAAAATCATTCAATAATGGATCTGCCACTACTAATCCAATACCTTTGTTTACCTAAATGTTGATTAAAGATGTATTTGGGGGAAGTTTCATTTTGGCCTTTTAACGAGTTATAATCTGGTGCGTCCAAATAACTTTTCACATTCACACAGTCTAGTTTACACTTGGATATGGAGCAGAATGCTGCACTGAAGAGGTCGACTGTGGTAAAGGAGAGCATCACTGCAACTCTAGCAGGCTGAGGTGCACAACACACAGTTAATTAAGGATCTACATTTGATCTGCTTCATTTTAGCTGATACCGATCCCTTAAGAAATGCCCGGACAGGCCCCAATACCGATCCATATCAGCTTGGGACATCTCTACCATGCAGACTTGATAATAAGCACACTATTCTTTGTTATATCCTGTTACTGTTGATCAAAGGTTTTGAACCCCAGTTTGGCAATTCTTTACATAGCGATAATGATGCATCATATGGGAACAGTATCCTTCCTTTTCCTCTTTTAACTCCTTGATTCCATCACTCTCTTCATCATTTATAAACTGTCCTATTGTCTGAATGAACAATTGACCCACTCATTGATTTCAAATACATTGCATACTGTTTGATCTCTACCTCTTTGCTCACAGTAGAAATGTGCTACCACGCCCTTGTTTTGGGTGCAGCTTACCCACTCAGACCCACTCTCTGTGAGCTAACTGTTAGTATACTATTTAACAAACAAATTGATTGTCAAAGACGTCACCTTGGGCTGTGGGAAATTACAGCACGTCACTTTAGTGACATTTTATAGACAAAACATGGTAGGAAAAGGAAAACTGAAAAAGGTCAGTTAGGGAGGTCAGATAGTCAGGGAGCTAAAACTTGCAAACTCACTGGCGTAGTCCTTTAGATGCTGTATTTACAAGAGTAGTGGCAAATTCGAATTTTGACCACCACCCAGAGGATTTTCTGCTGCCCCCTTAACGCTCCCGCAATCCACTGCACGCAAAAAACTGTTCTGCCAACATCTTCTGTGGGATTTGTGGGACCTTCGGGCATAATCAGGCAGTGTAAACATGGATGAACAGAATACAGAAGTAAACCAAACTTACTTAACTCCAATTAAGCCGAAGGAAAACCACAGTGATCTGTGATCACATCTTTTGTTTTGTAGATGTTGACCAATCAGTGGAGAATTTAGGGACTGACACTGACCAGCAAAATACCAAAATGTATTAACAATCCTATAACTGGGTGTTACTCTAGGCTCGTTTGTAAATTTGTAATGTAAAAACACAACTAGGCTTATTTAGTTCACCACAGATCTGCCGACATTCACCACATGACTACTGCAAGCACATAAAGGCATGTCTACAATGCAAACATGCAACTTGCATATAAAAATAGCTTTGAAACTGTGTCTGCATTCTGACATGTAGGCACTAACAAACTGTGAGTGTTTGTGTGTGAGCGTGTTCCTGTTTTACATGGAGCTGACAGAATGTGCTGCACTGCAGAGTGTGTGGTTGAGCTGCTGATATCAAATAGTTACTCACCAATTACAAAATCTCCTGACCTCTGAAATGCTAAACATCATCATGGCTACATTTAAATTTTAACCCACGTTACTTATGTAGGAGCAACAGTAGAGATTTCTTCAGTAGCTACTGTTGATCAACTTGTAAATAATAGTTAATTAGAAGTCTCTTTGGAAATGTTGCTTGTGTTCCAGATTAGGGCCGTGCAATATGGCGATATATATCGTGTGGCAATAGAAAAAAGTTTTTTATATCCCGTTTATTCCGTTTGCACTCTTTAGGGCAATATTTTTGGTCATTTGGACGACACTTTGCGACACAAAACGGGCTAATTCCGAACATATATTATGTTCCCGTCATATATTTTGTCACATGCTTCATTGAACATTTGCACAAAGGTTATAAATAAAAAGAGAAAAAGTTTTCCATGTGGTTATTTTATATATACTACTTATACATTGAATTCACAGACATTGTGCTATATTGTGATATGTATCGTTATCTAAATATGAAATGACGAACATCAGAATATGAGATTTTGGTCATATTGCACAGCCCTATTCCAGATAGTGTTAAAAATCAAAAATCTCATGTAAGAGAAAGCAACCTCTGATGAACTGTAATTTGCAGGGTAATGCTATTATCACTATCAATGTGCACAAAGGTGGCTGTCGCAGACTACAGAGACAGTAACACTGAAAGTGAACAAATGTTGGCTGTAACCGTCTTTCTGTTTCAAAGAAAAACACACACATAGTAAATATCACTTTTTGCGTTAGTGAGTTAGACTATAGTGAGTCTAGTGGTGAACTTTGATCTGCAATTTCACCCAGTGAGCTGACAGAAACTCTGCTCTGGGCATGTCCAAAGTTAATGGAATAAAACATAACGCAGAAAACACACCACATTTAGGTGCATAATGATTTGATAGATGTTTTAAGTTGGCCTGGTGATAACCCAAATCCTTGAACAGCAGCAGAACATAAGAAACGCCCAAAGCAAAAAAAGCAATGATCCAAGCTTCAAAAGTAATCTCTTTTAAATACAGATCAAAAGTAGAACCACAGGCAAAAAAATCTCATCGCAAGACAGGTTTATCCCATTAAGTTTAATTCAATGAATTAATTAAATTATCTTTTTTTATATTCACTCTTCCTCCTCCTCCATCCATCTTGCATCATCACAAACATACTGGACTGACTCCCTGAGGCTGAATCACACACACACACACACACACACAAAACACAAAACACTTATCATCACCTCCACATTCAGCCCTCTTAAGTCAGAGAAAGAGAAAAGGGAGGGCAGATAACCCTCAGCCACCATTCATAAACTGCATTCTTTCTCATCTATCTCAAGTATCTCCCTCTTTGTAGCACACACACACATATTTAACGTCCTCATCACCAAATGTTTAAGGTGCTGATAGTTTCCTCCACAGCAGTTTTAGCACCATCACACAAAACTTCACAACTCAGGCTGTGGCTGTTACTATGGAGACATGTTGTTGCTCTGGTGACACCTAGGGGGCAGGGCATCTCATGGGGGCCCATAAAGCCACTCCATACTTGTGTGTGTGCAGGCTTGTCTTTTTCACCGAGCTTACTGTATTTTTCAAAGTCTAATGCAGTGGAGGGAAATGATGTGTAGTTGGAGAAGTGGAACATGATAATGAAACAGTGAGTGGGTTAATCAATCCGCTGGTCGACACAAAATTTGTCAACAGCCCTTTCAATGACAGTTTAAGGGATCTATGAAGAAAAAATACCAAACATTTGCTGGTTTCACCTTCTAAAGTGTAAGATTTGCTTCTTTTCTCTGTCTGATGTCATTGCAAATTGAATATTGCTGGTATTTAGTTTGAAGTCGTCACCTTGGACTGAGTGAAAAAAGCATTCACAATTTCACTATTTCCCAATCTTTTTTGTATTTCATAGCGCAAACAATTAATCCCTCAATAGCCTTATAATTTTGTGTAGTGTCACATGTCACATTTCACTCAGTAGGTGCCTTTCTTAATGCTAGAATCCATTCATATACAGTATACACCGTATAACATAGGATATCTACAAATAATGTATTAATGAGAAATGTATCAGTGTTCTTTAGTAGGCAGGGGCATGTCAAAATAAAACCCTATGAAACACAAAATGCTTCTTCACATTAATTGAATTAATATTTGTGTATGTATTTATCTAGAGACCTGATCTCATAACTCAAAGAAAACTAGATCTGATGCTTTCATGAATATAAAGTCTTTCATGGTTCATTGAATAGCATGAACACATGACTCGGCTTCACAAGCCAATTAGAGTTAAAGAGTTAACACACTCCACCTATTGTCAGGCTTCTTTCATGTGGTTTAGATTTGAAAGATACAGTTCTTGTTTTATGTGAACTTTAAGTTTACTATCAGTGTGTGTTTAGTCACACGGGTCAGAAATTGGACCGTAGGGTGACAATACTTGATGGTAAACAGCAACTCATGTTTTCTTATTAAAAGAAGTTAAACTACAATTCATTACATTTTTTCCTGTTTCCAACAGGACCTAAAACTACCCAAACCATTATAGTCTGCTCTATTATAAACACATTTACACCAAAAACAAATGTTCCCTTTAGTTCATTAGTCTTGACTTGGGAGGGAGGTATAGATCTGCCTTGTGACCTGATTTTTTTGGCATGCTGGCAAGACTTGCCCCTTTACTGGAAAGTATAACTTGAGCAGCCACATGAATCTATCTGCCTCTTTATCCTTTCAGTGTACTTGAAAAGGCTGTTGGCCTTATTTATGGACATGCTGACACAGACACAGTCCTATAAATTATTTGCACCTATGTTCTATGTGTGAAGGGACTACAACTTGCATTTTGTTGTGCAATCCTGTGTTGCAAAATGACAAATAAATGACATTGATACCTTGATAAATAAGAAATAATCCCAACTGTATGACTTTCTGCTTTTAAGTGACACTGTAAAGAATGGCCTTCATTCAATATACGCTTTACCTTAGAGAATACACAGTATGTTAGTTGTTGTATTTAGCAGGACTGCAAAGACAAACAGACCTTTTGCTTTGTGTGTGCATTTCACGAAAACCAGCTAACTTAAAGAGTACATTCACACATTCCTTATGAAATAAATGTAAACAAGGAGATGAGCTAGTGTTATCAGACACAGGAAACACAACCTGCAGCTAGTGATCACTTATCTTGAGCTAATCACCATTAAAAAAACAAAAAACAAAGACTGTGCTTTTCACAACTATTGTTGACAGGAAACAGCACTTGACACCATGGAGAAAGAATTTTATTTCATGCCAGTCTGAAAGTGTGACGTCTAAAGATGTCAGTGAATATCATCTGAGTGAACGTCAGCACAGAGTTCTTCTGCACCCATAAACTCACGCTTATATGAGGAGCGGGTAAATGAGAAATCAACGTGGCCTCCAGTCTATATTACATTTTAGCCAAGAAAATGCTCTTTAATGTCATTTATTAAACCAGAAATATAGATGTACAGCGGAAAAGGAGAGAGACAGTGGAAAGGAGTGGCAGAGATTCTGCTTGACGCTCCCTAATGGGAAGAAAAATCTTATAATTCTCCATTAGTGGCATATACTTTAGTGCGTCTGTCTACGTGTTGATGTGTTCCTCATCCCAAATGAAGATCATATTAGGAGCCAGAATGCAAATGTAGGTTGAAGGATGCCTGAACAGTCTTAGTGACCACTTATATGAATTTTCAATCTACAATGGTATCATATTATTCCTATAAAATGACACTTATGGGTGGAGTGGCCACCAGGAGTTTTGGAGACTTGGGGCACTTCTGTTGCCATCTGTTTACTATCCTTCTGAATGTGGTACCTACTGTTGCTATCCACTTTCATTAGTGCTCCTCCTCCTCAGGGAAGGGAGGGTGGGCAGTTATGAAGAAATTATAAAGAATATTGGTTATGAAATCCTTTGAGAGTGCCTGTACTGTATGTTCTCACTACGCTTATTAGAAAACATTCGTTGCTGACTAATAAAGTATCAGAGGAGAGGACGGTACATGTTATAAACATGGGTCAGGACCAATTCTGGGCCTACATCAGACTAATTTAAACTTCACATAGAGCACCATAAACATACAATACACATATGACAGACATATCATATTGGAAGGCTATATTTGATACATAAAATAAGAATAAACTACCATAAAGCAGGATGTCTATTGCATCCTGCAATCCCCATAGGGATCTTTATTATGTCTCACTGATATTAAGCCACTAGGGGCCTTTTTTAGATGAACAAATAAAAAAAAAAAGGGTAATTCATACCCACATTTTGACCCATGCACGTGTGAACTGTGCCTATAATAAGGTTATTTCTAATTGGCCTGTGTACAGATTCTACAGCTGACAAACTTCTGTCTCGTTTTCCTGTCTCCCGCTGGAGGGCTCGGTCACTCACCCAAGACACAACGCGCAGAATGGTCTGAGGCTGCTGGAAGAAGGTGACGGGGTCGAAGGCTCCTCCGGCTTTCCCGGCTCCGTATGCCTGCATCCCCTCCATGGTCCTCCTCCTCTCTGCACAGCCTCCTCTCTGGTCCTCCTCTCCTCCCCCGCCGCTGGTTCAAAGGCACGGGGTGTGCGGAGCAACCGGAAAATCCCCGAGTCTGCTCCTGCAACCGGCCCGCTCCCGCTCCCGCTGCTGCTGCTGCGAGGAAGGATGCGCGTCTCTCCTCAGCCTCCCCTGCTCCCTGGTGTTGTTGTTTTTAATTTAACCTCTAAATTCCCCGGTGTCCTCTTCCGATATCCGGGCGGAGGAAGCTGTGTGCCAGTGTTTTGGTGATGCTCTCCCTCTCCCTCTCCCTCTCTCTCTCTGTCTCTCTGTCAGTGGCGGACACGTGAACGCGCCTCCGCCGTCACCTCCTCGTCCCCTGTCAAACACATGGAGAGCGCGTGCACGTGGAGTGGAGGGAGGGCGCGCGCTTGTGCTCTCGGGATCGCAAGGAGTCACGCGCTCTCCCTATTTGTCTGAGGGGCTGCACCCCCCCAACCAAAAAAAAAGGGTTAACGAGTTGACTCAAGCAGAACAAGGTATTCAATAAAGCCAAGCTAAGATGCCTCAGTGTGCTCAGGGAACATTATATATTTATCTGAGGTATTGTCGTTCATTTCTGTCTGAAACTGCAGTACCAAGAATATGAATGCATAAGCAATACAATAATGTTACACACACCTCAAAAGCTGTGAATCCATATCAAAATAAGTGATTTGTGATGCTGAAAGAAAGTCCGCCCTCTGGTGGTCTCAACAGGGTTTATGTCCCATGTCCTCCTTACTATAAAGACTTTCAGGCAGTTCTTACTCCCAAAATATGTGCTGTAATACCAACAAACTTCACCGATCTCACGAGTTGGGGTTATGGTTGAAGTTTCGATACGCCAATCGTATGATTAGCGGTAATTGATCACAGTTTGAGAAAGCTTGCCTGGTAGACACACTCAGGGGGAAAATACCCCAATACGAAACTCTTTTTACTTCCGCACAACCAGCCAATGAGAGCACACCGTCGCGCTGTACGTGCTCGCTGGCTGGACCAATGAGACGCCTCTGTGGCTGGTTGCTAGGAGACGCGTTGTGTCCATGTTGCCGAGGCACAAGGAAGAAGATGTTTAGATGAATAAACGTCAAATAACAGAAACTGCAGCTTACTTAGCTTCATTAATGAAACAAGGGAGCTTTTTTACAGTGTGGGGAACCCGTCCACGGTCATGGTGAAGTTGAGGGCCAGATGTCTGCTTGTCGGTAAGGTTTTATAAGTTCAGTCCTTCTGCTACTTAACGTTAACGGTACAAGAGCTAACCAGTCTGCTAGCTTACTAACGTTAAACCCGCCGTAGTCGGTTCAATTTAGGTGTTAAAACACTGGAGATAAATACCTGCTCATCTGTTTAATACTTCCATAAATGTACAAAAATGTTGTTTATTTACGTATCGTGGGGGGTTCATAATATTCAGTGTGCAAATCACAACAATTTGCCGGTTCTTGTTTCTTCAGTACGAGTTATAATAGGCTAAAGTTGCATATAGATATATTGTGACAGTCGTTGGCATCACAAACAGATTTAGATTTTAGATATTTGACACCGAACAGTTGCTGGTAAATCTGTTTGTATGCTGTACGGGATAATTTGGCAATATCAACTTTCAAACTCTGCCTGACAAAGAAAGGAAGGGTGAATGATGCATTTAGTGGTAAAGCACTGTAAACACACATGTAGCATTAATACACTCACACATACAGATTGTGAAATCCTGTCTCTGTCTAACCCTGTGTGTGTGTGTGTGTGTGTAGGAGATGCTGCAGTGGGGAAAACTGCCCTTTCCCACATGTTTCACAGTGATGGCACACTCTTCCAGAAGAACTACAGCATGGTGAGATCATTACCACATATCAAATAAAAGATTGCTGGCTCGATCCCTCGTGAAATACTGTCACATATCCCGCAGCAAGGGCTTGTCTTTCCAAATATACTGGTGTGTATGTGGTGCACCCCGTATACCACTTAATCAGCAGACTTTTACCTAGTGTTTGTTCAGAGTAACTTTTACAGGAGACCCCCAGAGTATTCATACTTGCAGAAATCCTAGCAGGCTACAATATAGATATAGAGAGTGCAGTAAACTATTTGTGGAGCGGCGTTGCATAATTAGGCATATATAGTCACATATTTCAGATGTACTCAATCAATCAATAATTTTAGAATAAGGCACTCATTGAAATATCCAATTTAATATTAGTTCATTTTGCCTGCTGTCATGCGTAATGTGATATGTATCAGTTGCAAATCATCAAGACTATCAATAGTCACTGAATATCATGCTCATATTACATATGTAGTTTCCTTAGTAGAAATCCTTGCAGGCTTTTCAAGGACCTGCAGAGGTCTCTTAAATCTATTACAAGAATCATTGAAGTGCAAAACAGCATAATGTTCCAATTAATGCTGATGCAGAGAAGGCTAATCTGCATTATTTATGCTAATCTGCATGAGGGAGGGAACTGTGTCATTAACCTGACTCTGTGATATATGGGGTCATGGCTGCTCACTGATTCCTTCTGTCAATGTTTCAAGGGCTACTGACTAAATGGACTATACATGCACGTAAATGCAGGGGCAGTGCATGCATACATAAATATATGCACTACCGCAGCTTGCACACATTCTCTGTGAGTTTACTTTTAAGCCTTGTAGCTGGTTATGGCACAGAGAAGGTTGGTGGTTAAAATACTGGACAAAAGCCAAGTGTGTGTGTGTGTATATGTGTGTGCGTGTGTTTGTTCAGCTCTTGCTATGTCAGCAGTATTGGGGGTCCTGATGTGACAGGAACGTCGATAATTAATACAGCAGGATTCTGGAAAGTCACCAGAACAGGTACTTAACAAGTGCACACACACACACTGTACAACAACAGTGTTGAGTTTCTCTATACTGCATAGGCCTATACTCACTTGTTTGTGATGCTGTGCGTGTCTGTTCACGTTGGACTAGTAGAGTATTAACACAGCAGAAAGGTGCTGCAGTATAATGTATGTGCATGATCAATCACTGCATGATTTAAAAAAAAAAGAAGAAATACATACAGATGAAGTTGTGTCACAAAACAAAAAAATCCATGCAACATAACAAAAAAGAATATGAGAAGAGATGTCACACTGAAAATAAGAGGAGAAACATACATGTGTACCTGTAGATCAAGGCCCTGTGTCCACCAGACACAACTTTATTAGCTGGATGCACTGAAACAAATGCTCATGGGAAAGAGCTGGTCACGGTCTCCGCTGTTGCTATGCAACTGTTAAAACACTTATTTGAAGCCAGCTGCTTGCTTGATATTAGTTGAAATATTTTGAACCTCTAGCTCACTTGGACCCAAGTTGTAAGATGATCTCCACCTAAAACTTTAGCTGTTCATTATAGGTTTTGGATCCAGGCTTTAATATGTATATTAAGTGTTGCTGTTTTGATGAGTTTCCATAATGGTAGTGATAGTAGCAATAGAAAAAGCATGAAATTACCTGTCAGATTCACATTGACATTTAGTGTATATACATATACAGATGTTTCTAATTCCTTTTTGTCTTTGTTTTTACCTTTTTGTGTCCTGCCACTGCTAAGGCAAAACCTGACCTGACCCTACACTTCTGTTGCTCATGTTTTCTGTAAATGTTGCTGTGGATATTTAAAAATTTGCACAGAATTTCCACATATGCACAAATATTAACTAATATAATATCTACTGATGTAATTGGACAAATTGACGTGACATTTATGGAGCTACTTATTGCTCCCAAGAGAATGAACATTTCCATTTTGGAAACTTCCTGAGCTTTATTTTGGTCCCAGTCTCAGGCTCAAATGTTGAGATGTCTCATATTTTAAATTGGCTCTAAGAACAGCTAAATGGTCTCTATGTTGTTTATACCATTTTATGCATACTTACACCACTATAAACACTTTATCTAACTCTCATGACTCAGAGTACATTCCCAGTAGCAGTTTTAAACTGTTGTTAATGCATCAGGTTGGATTTTCTCTTTTAGATATCACTGCAGATGGAAACACTGAACATCGTGTCCTTTCCATTGTGACTAATGTGAAAAAGAAACGGCACTGTGAAGAGTTATTCCTTGTGCAGACGCTTAAATCATTCCTCATGTTCTTCAACTTTGGATTTTGAAGGGTAGCAGAGGCTGTCGGCCATTCTCCTCACGTCCTCCTTTGAAAATGTCAGACGGCCCGTTAGCAATATTCCAAGCTTATTTGTTACTAATAGGCCCTCATTGACATTCCAGCGAGAGGCTTCCTATGCATCACACCAGCTCATTAGACCGCTCCGAAGTGGGACCGCTGCATCGTCTGTGTGTGTGTGTGTGTGTGTGTGTGTGTGTGTGTGTGTGTGTGTGTACCAACGGATCCTTGTTATGAACTGTTTCTATGTATGAATCAGGTGAACGTTTGTGTGAGGTGTGTGTCTGTGTGTGTTTGTGTTGCACAGAGGCAGTGAGTGTGAAAAGTACGTGTGTGTGTTTTAGGAGTTTTAGTCTCAGGCATTTGACACGCTCAGTGAAGTGTGAGCTCAGGGGATCAGATCAATTTAGAGTTTGGTGCTGATGTGAAGAAACCTCGACTTGCTTCTTCAAGGTCACCACTGATCTCTTACCAGTGGATACACAGTGGCAAAAGGCAGCGTGCAACCCTCCAGTCCATTTAGGATTGCATTAGATCTCGAGGCTTGTGAAGGACGTGCATCTGTGATAAGACCATATTTATCATATCCTCCCTACCCTCTACTGCCTGCATTCCAATCTCCTTTTGTATCTACCTCCTCTATTTGTCCTGTATTCATTTTAAAAAATCTCAGCTACATACTGTATGTCTCTAACTTCTGCCCCAAAGCTGAAGTATACAGAAAGCTGAAAAAACAGCATCTTGGTCATTTTAGTCTGCTAGAACAGATTTACCAGCCACAGCCACAACTGTCAAGTTCCAAAAATTGCATTGAATGTACAAATGTAAAGCTCTACTCTTACATTTTTCATTAAGCCTCTTGGTATGTCTTAATTGTTGCCCTTGCTGGGCCCAAAGGGGGCTTGTGTCATTCTTAGACCTAAACAGAGCAAGTAGTGCTTTCCCTAAAGGCATTTTTCTTTATTGAGTCCTTAAGAATAATATGATTCTGAGAAATAGAGGCACACGAGAGACGTTCAGGATTTGAATGTCAGGGCAGCAACGCTGCTTTCAAGCCAAGCCAAACTGCTAATTAGCGTTGCTTATGTTTAGACATTAACAATAAATCAAACCAGACAGTTTGTTGTGCTACTGTGTATAGTGTCAACTCAGTGATATCCAAATGTCTCTTCTCTTCTCTTCTCTTCTCCTCTCCTCTCCTCTTTATAAAGCCACAGCAGGAAGAATGTTAGAGCTGTAAAATGTATGTTGACTGGAACGGCTACAATCTGATTTGAGTAACTGCAGCTTTTGCAGAAAATTGACCAAAAACAAAATACATTACACATAAGAAAACATAGCCTAAAATACACTCACTACAGAAAGATGTTTGTATAAAAAACACCAAATGGCAGATTGACAGAGCTCTTCATAACAAAGAGGAGACATGGACTGCAGGCGTAATGAAGGTCTTTACATTACATAAACAGCATTATAATTGACATCTTGGTTGTGTTTGTTTGGCAGACAACCGGAGTGGAGCTGCTGATGAAGTGCGTCAACATCCCAGAGACCAACGACAGTGTGGTGAGTCCAGCCATTCTCTCTCCTTCATCCTGTCTCCACCACAGCGCTTATAAAGCTTTGGGCTTGCTTTTTATTCTAAAAGTCGCTAAATCCCCGAAGGTTGGGGGTGAGAATTGGAATGCATCACTCAGTGTGGAAGAAGCTTTCCCAGACATTTAATATTGTTAGTTTCTCATCTGTATTCAGTAAGCAATAGGGCACCATTGTAGGAAGAACGTTAATGTTCTCGCCAAAGAAAATAGGAAGTTTAAAACCATGTAATTTGACTAAATCTCCATGTATAACACCTCTTCCCTTCCTTTTATCTTCTCGCCTTTCCCCTCCAGGAGCTCTACATCATAGACTCTGCAGGGAAGGAGACATTAGTGGAAGCATGTGAGAAAATGGTGAGATTGCTTCTCACAAGTTTTTTCCCATTTGCATGAAACAAGTGAAAGTCACCATCCAGGGCTCCACATCCTCACATAAAGTACAAACACGGGGCAGCTACTGAAGTATTTATTATTATTTTTTCACAGAAGTAGAAAGAAGTAAGCTGATGTGATACTAACTCTGCCCCCCTCTCCTCATTCCCTGCATGTGAAACCTACACAAACCTTCCCACCTTATCACCACCCATCACCTTCCTGCTCATAGTGGGGCGAGCTGTCGTTGATGTGCCTGGTTTTTGACCTGACCAGTGAGCAGTCGTTTGCCAGCTGCAGCCACTGGGTGGAGAGAGTTCGTGCTCACTGCCAGGGTCTCCATGTTCCAGGTAACAACCCCTAAAGGTCAAATAATCTGTGGAACACTGGCAGACTGTCAGAAATAATTAAATCGTGAAGTTGCTCTGAATTCTTTTGTGATTCACATTGTAGTACTTTATGTGAATGATTTTTCAGGTCTTTTGACAGAGTAATGTAATATCTTGTAGAGTTGTGGAATAGCTGAAGAGCCTAGAGCCTAAAGGATACTGGACTTTTGAGGCAGCTACAGATGTTAATCAAAAACAAAAAATAGTTAGCAATATCAGCAGATATTCATTTTTATAACAAATACATTTTCCTAAAATGTAACTATACCTTAAATTTGATTATTAAAAAATTGTGACCAAGGCATGTACTGAGCTGGACATTTTACAGTTGGAAATATAGAGAACATGGAGACATAGTTGCTTCATTATCATATTTTCTTTTCTAATCTTTTCCCCATTTCATGGAAGTAACCAATCAGACATTCGGCAACAGTTCTCTTTTCCAAGACAGATGTCAGAGAAGTTTCAGAGAGTCTTAATTTTTCAATTTTTTTTTATTGTAGTTTGTTTCTCACACATTAGCTAATGGATGACTGGGTAGACATAATAATAAAATTAAATGACCGACAGTTAATTATAGTTTGAACACCCACAGGCTGAAATTACTGCAATAGCAATGTTTAAAAATTTGGCATTTGTATTATGTTTTGTGTATTTGTGTGTTTGTGTGTGTGTGTGTCAGGTGTCCTGGTGGGCAACAAGTCTGACCTGTCTGCTAGAAGAGAGATCCAGACATCCATGGCCCAGGAATGGGCCGAGAGCCATGGGTTGGAGTACCACGAGACATCAGCTGTAAGTGTATCTCAGTTTGGGCATTACATTGTGCTCTTGTTTGTCTTTGTGGGTTAAGTGCACCAGATGTACTTGTATTGTATTTATGTATGTATGATGGGAGAACAACATCACCCATCACTGTGTGTTCATGTTTGTCTCTTGCAGAAGGAGATGGAGAACTGTGATGCGCCACTCCTCAGTTTAGCCCGGACCTTCCACTCTCTCTACCAAGAACGCTGCGAGACCATCCAGAACCTGAGTCCAGGCTAGACCCCCCCCACCCCCCGCAGCACACAACACACACACGCACACATCTTGACTTTTCACTCATAGGATCATAGACACAGGATTTACATTCATCCATTTATAGTTTTATAGATAATACATGTGAGGATTTAAGGCGATTCAAAGAAACCCTGTGTTCTGTGGCCCAGCAGAGAGTGGCTTGTTCTGAATTATATATTTTGATGTGACTATGAATAAAGTTGTTTTTCTATGATAATCAGCGGTTCGCTGTTGTCTCTTATCTGCTCCCTATTCACAGATAGTGGGGTTTAGTTTCACAGTGATAGTCAGGTCATTACCAAAACCACAATAAGACTCCAGCTCATTGTGGAGGAAAGAGCACAGTCTGTGCCTCCTCTCCTCTCCTCTGCATCAATGTCTATTCATGATTTTAGGCAGGACAAAGGTTCAAGCTCGCCCTTATTTATTGCCTCATATCCTCCCCTCCTTTTTTATGTTTTTTTGTAATCTCAATGTCACTTTGTTCGTGGCCTCAGCATTCTCTTGTCCGCCTTCTTACCTCATCCCTCTACGTCTTTCCCTGATTTGTTGCTTTTTTTAAAAACTCGTCCTTCCTCTTTCAACTCCTATCTCTTCCCCTCTCTCTCTCTTTCTCTCATGCTCTCTCTCTCTCTCGTTGTGTGAACTCCCCAGCTGTAGCCCTCTCACATAATTTCAGGCATGTCCCCGGTGCGGCGCTAACAACCAGTAATCACCGTTCTAATTAGCGGTCTCCCATTCAAACCAGGTCAAAGCCGTGTCCTTGTTCTCTCCCTGCCTCTCAGACCAGATGCCACCATTCAAAGGAGGGCACGCTTGGTTCAAGCCAGACACAATGGTTCTTATCTCATTACATGCTACACTAAAAGTGGCGCTGCAGTGTGTAATAATCATGAGACAGTCTCTTTAGGAAATGCCATCACTGAATTCAGTTCTCTATACCAGCTGTTGAGGTATGTTGGACATTTTAAAAGCCTTTATTCACAAACAAACGGGGTCACTAGATAATACATAAAGTAACTTATTGGGAAACTTTTTTCTTGTGAAATGAAAACTGATTTGTAATGAGATTCTTTACAGGATCTGTATTTAACAACTTGTAATTGTTATTGCAGCACAATGTTTTCATACTCCTTGAGTGGGTGATCATAATTATAGCAATTAGGATCTTTCTCCTTCTTTCTTTCTGTCCTCATTGTTTTTTGTGTCTTTTGTCTTTTTTGTCTGTGTGTGTGTGTGTGTGTGTGCGTGTGTTTGTAAGCATGTCTGCATGTATTTTCCGGTGTGTTTGGTCGTTATTGGTGCCTTTATTTGTGCCCTCCAGTGTGCATATAAATGTGTGCAGTATGTGTGGCATCGCCAACTGCAGTACTTAGAGACGAGCCATCATTGTACACACACACACACACACACACACACACCCTTGTAAAGGTGAAACACAAGCTCTTGACCATCCTGGAAAATCACTGTATATTCTCCAGTCTGTCTTCTATTCATTTTAAATGGAGCATCACGTCTTGGGAATATCACTTAATAACATCTCAGGTTAGAGTGTGGGCTGTTGCTTATTGCTTTGGGAGAGACTTCTTCATTTCCTCAGATATTGAAGCGGTCGGTCGGCAATCATAGAAATGTTGAGACAAGCCTTGAGATAAGGCTTTACACACATCCAGCGTGCTCAGTCATGTACTAAACGCAGCTATTCCCGCTCAATAATTAGTATTCAAAACAGGTTTGCTCCCTTTGCGCATACCAACTGCTGTTCACCTTTTAACCACAAGAGAGGGTAAAAGTGGTCACTGCCACTCCCACTCAAAGCTGAGAGGTCTGCCATAGGTTATAGAGGTCAGCCCTGTGGTGTTTCTGACAGCAGGATGGTTAGGAACTGTTCTGGTAGTCCACTAAATGTGTGTCAGGGTACAATACTGATTCAGATGCTGTCAGTGTCACTGATGCAGACAACAACCCCTTCTTTCTCTACAGTTTTGTTAAATTCACATTGGAGATAGATTTGTGTTACTTCTGTTTATAACCATGTAGAACGACAGATCATCTTGTGCTATGCAGTAATTAATGCAGTCTTTCTGCAGTACTCAGCAGACCAGTAATGAATATTTTAAAACTGCTCATGCCTTACATATTAATGCTTACATGTGCCATTGGGTGGGTGCTTTTATTTAAAGAATACCGTAAGTGCTTTCATTTTATCAGGCATTGCCCCAGTGGGCACAGAACTACTATATTGCATGCCATGCTGAAAGTGCATTAGGCAATGCTGTATATATATAAAAATTGGACACTGGTGAGGAAGCAGCAGAGCTGGACAATGGCGCACTGCAGCCAAATCAATACTTTCATCATATCTACCACCACTAAAAACTTTACTTTAATATAAAAATTAGGACTAAGAATTGCACTCTTTCTGAAATCATGTTACGTACACTGACATCCTTCAAACTTTCACTTATGTCTTGCTGCTTGCTGCTTTTAAGCAAATAAATCGGTATTGTACTAGTTACTGTGTGTTAGAGGGGGGCTTTGTTGCTTCTCTATTTCTGTGTTAACAATGTGTATTTGTGCAGCCATACAGCAGGGAGATACAGCAGCTTGCCTGGTCATGTTTTGATCATTACCATGGGATACCTGGGGTTGCAATCCTGTTAGAAAGCTTGGCAAATATGTCAAGTATGTATTTCTGCCTCATAAAAACAGGTCATCTAGCTTTCTAGATCCATATTATAAGTGTTCTTAATAGGACCCTTGCGCTTTTATAATACTTTTTATTGAAAATCTGTAAAGGAGTGGCGTATACAGGCTAGAAATCATGATATGTCTGCATTAAAATTGAGGGTCCAGCAACTGAATGGTCACCAATCATGACTTTACAATTGGACTCACAAGTCGTGGATGAGCAGCCAATAACTGTTTCCACAGTGCATAAAAAGTGCATACTTCACTTGCTTGATTGTGTGTCCCTGTTGGTGCAGTACATTTTGGGAGCGGTGCACCCAAGCGTCTGTCAGACACCACAGACACCTACTGCAGAGCCTTAAAACTTAAATGATCGTTTATGTGGTATTGACAGGTCAATTCTCAGGAGTGTAGAAATTCACAAGCAATTATCATGAATTAAAACTGGTTTAATATATTGGCCTGAAAGCAGAGAGCTGCTGCATTGAAAATCTTTTCATTTGCTTCAAATGGCAAAAGTTGAGTAAACACCACAAGCTCTAATTATTATGTTGGGATGAAACCTCATTTATTTACACTTGGATTACCTAGAAATGTCATGCAGCCATATGTTAACATTTTACAAATGATGCTTGCTGTGCTCTTTATATATATATATATATATATATATATATATATATATATATATATATATATATATATATACACAGTGCACATAGCACATTTGGTGATTGGGCTATCAGTGCATCTCTACACATCATATCTGTGCAAGGTCTGAGTCTGCTTTAGGACATCAGGTTTTTTATTTCAGCTATATTTCACTGCAGTGCTTCTCACCCAAACAAACAGAGTTTTGTATTCATGACACAGCCTGGGCACAGGGCAAAGAGTTCCAGCTCATATCTTACACCTACACTCGCTCTTTTTGTTTCTCAAACACTTTTCCTGCAGATCAGCTCTCTGTCTGCCTGGTGACTTTCTCTCTTATTTTGTCTGTTTCCGATCCTTAACACTTTTAGTTTTTAAGTAATGGCGTTCTGCGTGCCTTTTCCCATGTTCCTTTGCAAGTTATATCAGTCGTGCCCCATAGCGATAAGACCAAATTATACCATTATACCATAATTGTAAATTATGCTAACTCATATTAATGTAGTAATTTGATTGAATTGACCTCGACCTTGGTCTCTCCCTCTGTCTTTTACTGTGTGTGTGTGTGTGTGTGTGTGTGTGTGTGTGTGTAGGTGTGTGTGTGTGCATATGTGTGTCTGAGCATGGCTTGTTCCATAGCCCCTAACTGTCCGTGACCTAAAAAGCTTGCTAATTGCAGGTGAGGGAGGACACAGCAGCTGTTCCCCCAGATCTGCTACCCTCCCGTCTGAACTGCAGCGTGACAAAATTCAGCCACAATGCCTCCAAGCTCACCTGCATAACAACAGAAATGTTTTATAATATTATTACCTATCTGCCATTTCACAAACACGATGCCCTTTCTTGCAAGAAATGTCCAACAGCATCGCAAAAAAGTAATTTGCATTTACATTTTGAAGGAAAAAGGCTGCCAGTGTTGGTTTATGGTACTAATATTAACATCTCTCAAAAGTAACTTAACTCAAACAGCATCCCCAGATGTATACTAAATCAGTGGCTTACTCACTTTCTGGTGGAGAGGTGAGAAGGTGAGAAGATCAATACCACCCATATCTGTCCGTTTACAGTTAGCTTAGCTGAGCATAAAGACTGGAAACAGGGAAACAGCTGGCCTGGCTCTGTCCAAAGGTAACAAAATCGGCAGTTTACCGGCACCTCTAGAGCTCACTATTTAAGATCTTATGTATCATTTATTTAATCTGTACATAAACTGCATAATTGGGGTTATGTGCTGGAGTATTTCTTGGCTGGGAGTAGTACAGTACCATCCTGCAGTCTCCGCCGGTTGTCTGGCAACTTCTCACCCAAAAAATCATACTCTGTCTTTAAATCATTAATGATAACTACATTTTCAAATGGAATGGCAAAATTATTTTTAAAATGCTCTTAAATCTTACTTTGTTGTAAATATACATAGTTATACTTATGTCTCCCTGTCATATTCCATCCCACAATTCATGTTTCCTACTTTATTATTTTATCAGTTTCTATATCGCGGTGGCTTCAGTTTAAAGACACATTCCTCTCATTTAAAGAAATGTAAGCAGTCTCACGGGGCGGCAGCACAAGCTCTGATTGGCCAGGACAGGTGTTATGTGTTGGTGGGAGTCGTGTGTGGGGGTCAGGCCATAAGGCCTCATTTAAATGTAAATTTAATTAATCACCAGTAGCTTTTTAAAATGTATCATTTTATTATAATTTAATACTGTTAAAGTCTATAATTATTCTGGCAGTACACCCACAGGGATCCCAGACTGTATGTATATAAATTTAGAGTCATACTGATGTTAATCTTAAAAGGAAATTCAGTCTTGTTCTGCAAAAGTCAACTGAATTTACACTCCACTATATTCATGGTGCTAACAGACTGTTGTGGAAGATTTATCCTCCGTGCACTTTGGCGAGGTCACCAGGTTCGAACACTGATGTGAGAAAATCATTGTGTACCTCCACACCAGAGGGGGGCAGTGTGGCGCTGCTAGAATCGGGCTGTTCAAACTGCTCCACTCCCTTTTCTCCTTCCTCCCTCCCTCCTCTTCCCCTCCCTAGCTCGCCTCTCTTCAGTGATCACAGCAGTACTGCAGAGAGACATGCCAGCCACTTTGATCATCGCAACAGGGGAGGAGAGAGAGAGAGAGGGTGAGAGAGAGAGAGAGGGAGGGGGAGGAAAGGAGGGATAGAGAAAAGAGAGAGAGAGCCCGTAGAGACAGTATCATGCAGCAGGACATTGAGGCTGATGTTGAAGAATCTGACATTTATTCTACATCTGATGGAACTGCAGGTCAGCCAGCTAATGGAGAGCGAACAGGGAGATAGAGTGACGTGAAGGAGTGATAAAGGATGTGAAGATGAGAGAGGGAATGAATGGCAGTGTTTTTTTTTTTGCACAGCATACTTCACCCGTGGATTAAAAACACGTGTGGAACAGTATTCATGAACCCCGCCAACGTGTTGCGGTACACACTGTTTGCACCCTGAGGAAGTCTCGCCTGTCCTGCGATGATGTACTGCTGCATTTTCTACCACCATCAACCCAACAAGATAAAGCAGTTGTAATATTTTCTGTGAAAAAAAAAAAAAAAAAGTGCAGTATGAGATGGTGAAGCTGAGGCATTTTATGCTTTAACAAGCATAGTCGAGTGTGCTGTGGCAATTATTCCACTGAAACGTGGATTTATTACTGTAAAGTCCAACTGAAGTCACAAAAATGATCCCGTTTTGAAATCCAAAATCAGAGATAAATCAGACACGCGCCTTTTATCCTCCAGGCGGTTAAGTGGGCGGGCCAGTGTGTATGTTTGAGTGACAGCTGACCCAGATGGGTGCTGGGACACAATGTAAACAAACTTCTTGTTGTCTGCAGCTTACAAGCCAAGGGAAGACAGTGTTTTATTGGCAGCGGTAAAGAAGGATAAGGACCCCACCTTTTAGCATCTAAACTAACCAACCTGCTCAGTGTGCTACAGCTGACCAGCTAATGAGCTACCCAGCCTGCAAAATTAATGTATGCAGCACTTTTCCCTCTTTAGGCAATAAAGCAAACGTGGGTTGGACTGATGGTGAAGCGAACAAATCGTGCAACATCGCCAGTTCTCTCTCCTCTCTGTGGGCGTTCAGAGAACGCTGTAAATAAGCAGCGTACAGCCGGACAGATCCCGGGAACTTTGAACTCATGTTACAGGTCATTCTCGTGTCACCTGTTATCCCACAATTCTTTGCGAGGTGATTCATTCAGATCCCATAGAAAAAGAAAGGATGAACTTTACTTGAGAACTTGAGTTTTGTGTTGCACCACGTTCAGTGGGTCTTTATTCGCAGACCCTTTCAAGAGGGGTTCTTTAGGATGCCAAAGGGTTGCTATTTCTCTGTTGCTTTTTCTCTGTCTCTTTCTTGCTAAAATGCCTTAAATCTTAATATAGGTAAGGCACTGGTCCCTCTCCGGTCTAACTGGACTCGGGATCGCTGTGTTTTTAAGAGAAACATGATACAAGACAGACTCATTCTGTTCCCTACGGGGGGGTTCAATTTTTATTCGTCATCAGGACTTGATGCATCCAAGTTCAGAATCATTCAGTTTTGGCACCTTGAAAGACATTACGCTTTTTTTAAATTCTCATTTACAACAACACAACGCAAAACCAAAGAACAAGAAAAATGAGACAAAGAAAGAGACTAAGGCTGTGTGAGAGTTCAAATGAACCGAGAAAATTAAATTAAATGAAAAGGCAAGATAAGATTTTCTTCTGTTAAAAAAAGCCTTGATACGTTCTCCAAAGTTTGTTCTTTTTGTTTCAAGCGTAATGAAGCCCCACCCCAAATGACCCACTCAAAAAAAATAAAAAGAAATAAAATTGAAATAGACACAGTACTGTAACATTAATTTCTACTTTGTCACCCCACTGCCCTTACATGGTATCATTGTTCAGTTGTTCAAAACATAGGTTCCTTAAAAGCAGATCGGATGATTTTGATTAGCATGCATGTAAATTCTTAATCTTTTTGGAGTCACTTAGCTTCACCTCGCTGGTAGCCATGTTCTCTCACGCACTACTTTGTGTCTTTGGCAGTAGTGATGTTTCATTGTCCACAGTCTTCTTCAAGTTTGCTGAGAGATCCTCCATTACCCAGAGTTCTCTCTTCACTCCGCCCCTTTATGGAGCAAAAAAAAAGTTGACCCTGAACAACGATGGCTGCCAGGGTTTCGGCGGAAGGCCAAAAGATTTTTTTTTTGTTGTAAAAGAATGTGATAATGTGTCTAATACTAACCAATATCAGTTTATCAAGTAGGCTGAAGCCTTTGCCCGTCAAATGAGCCAGTCACGATGAATCTTCCTTCTTGGTTTAGTCTCCATGACGACTTGATTTAGTTTCACTTGTAGGTTACTTGGTTGAGTTTTCTTTTCTTGTTGATATTTTTGCGCCAGGGAAATCTAGTCATGATTTATTAACATATATATTCATATATTTATATATAATCAATACATATATTAACTTATGTGTTTTTTTTTTCCTTTTTTTTCCTTTTTTTTTGCGGCCTGAATTGCTCCCTGCTAAAATCCCGCACCGCAATGGTTCACAGTATTAATGCGAATAAAGAATGAAATCAAGAAGATACAGCAACTGAAGAAAGAAGTGGGGTTTAGGGGAGGTTAGGGTGTGTGTGTTGGGGGGCTTGTTGGATGGTAGTGCCAGGGCGGGATCATAGGCGGGGCCGAGGGGGTCAACTACGCCCCCTTTTCATCAGACTGAGGAAGAGTAAAAAATATAAAGTTCACCTTTTAACGGGCAGTCTGGCCCAGCCCACCGCTCCTCAGTTCCACAGCCCCGAGACAGACAACCACCGACCACCCCCCCTCCCGACTCCTCTTTCCCCATCCTCCCCCTCAAATCTTTACAAACATGTTCAAAACTCGTTAAACAATGGTAGATGGGAAAATCATGCATGCTTCTTTTTTTATGCATTTTTTTCTGTTTCCTTTTTTCTAAACAGAAACTCGGTGATCATCTGAGGTGCTGTGGAGCGCTCAGAACTTCCCTTCTGTCGCTTCCCCCTCACTCCATCTATCCTTTTAAGCCTCTTTCCGTCTCCTTACACCATGATCTGTCTCTTTTGCCGCCTCCCCCCAAATTCCCTCTGATTTTTTTAGTGTCTGAGGTCCCTCTATCAGTTTCATACAGGTGTGGTGCGTCGGTTGGCGGTGTTGCTGTGGCCGCCTGAGTCTTTCAGGTCCTTCTGGATGCAGTTGTGGACCTGCAGGAAGTTGTGGTCCCTCTCCGTGGAGTTATAGGTGGCTGTCGGGGTGCCCGTTTGGCCCTTGGGCAGCGTGTACATGGACAGCTCGGTGGAGGGCAGCGTCCCGAAGGCCTTCAGGCCCACCGGTGATGCCTCGCGGGAGTGCGAGGGATCCGTGGAGCGGGACGAAGAGCGTGAGCGGCGTCGATAGCGGTAGCGGTAGCTGGGGATGCGCGTGATGGCCGCACCTTGGAGGTAGTCGGCGGCCCGCGCCCCCACGCGCAGCTCCCGATGGCGGTCAATGAACATGTGCACGGCCAGCACGCCCACCATTTCGGCCATGATGAAGGAGAGGGCGCCGAAGTAGAAGGACCAGCCGTAGGAGTAGCTGTTCTTCTTGGAGTCACTCTTGGAAGGGTCCCCAGCGTTGGCTGATATGTACACAATGATTCCTATGATGTTGCTCAGGCCTGGGACGGGAAAAGAGGGAGAAAATACAGCCAAACTGTTACTCAAGTAGGCCCACACGCTAAACAACCAAAGTCACCGCAGTTATTGTCTTTGTCAACACAATGTAAAATCAAATTCATGTAAAACTAACTAAACAAGCGCAGATTTTAACCATTAACTATTATGCCAACATGAGTCATTGGCATTGAAATCTTTTCAAAATTCAAGTTTCAGTTTTCCTGCTTTATTCTTCTTCTTCTTTCTGTATTCTGTTTTCCCCATAGCTCTCTCCCCTCTTTGAGATGTAAACTGGGGAAGATTCAACCTTACATTTATTTCTCATATTATATTGTAATATGTTCACCCTCCCCAGCCTTTCCCACCTCCAACTTTGTTCAAGTTCACAGCCAATCTCTCTCGTCTGCCTCACCTTTTCTCTCCATCTCTCTTTCCCTTTCTCCCTCCCTCTATTTTGATCATATGTTGTTCTTGTCAGACATCATCACTCTGGCTGTGTGTAGTCAGAAATAGACACATGGACAGACAGGCAGCCAGACAAAAGGACAAATACGCAGATAAACAGTGAAAACAATACTGTATAAAGAGACGGAAGAGCAGACTGAGGTGTGAGGACTGTGAGGGCCTGATTGAGGTGGATCAGAGCAGAAGAGTATCAGGGACACCTTATTTTTAGAGTGTAATCCCAGTGGCCTCCTCTTAGCCTAGCAACAGGGCGAGAGAGACAGACATAGTGAGAAAGAGAGCGAGAGAGAAACGGAGAGGACTGCATCTCTCACTTCTGACTTGGAGGGGAACTAGTTATGTAGTGCAGCACAGTAGGCCATGGCCTAGAACCAGAGTACAAACACACACATGCGTGCACTCACAAAAACCCCAAAAATGCTCTGGCAAAACGGCAACCTGCGCTATCTTTGTCTCCCTAGTTTGATCCTGAGGCGTTTTTTGTATGCTACACACACACACACACACACACACACACACACACACTCACACACACACACTCACACACACACACATATCAAACTCCACACAACACATCACCTGGTGGTCAGCGAGCGTTAACGTGGCTTCGGCTTTCTCCAAAACAGGACATTTTCATTTTCGGCTGCTCCACCACACACACATTTGTGTCTCTCTGTGTTGTTCCAATACTGTGCTGTCACTTGCGTTTTCCTCACACTTCTATTTGTTTATCCCCTCAGCTCTGCATCCTCTGTCTTTTTATTTTCTTTTATACACAGGTGAAAAACAAAGTTTTTGATTTTTTTTTCACACAGCATCAGAGACTCACAACTGGATGGAGGAGTGAAGCACTGAGTCTCCACTGTTTGTCCTTCACTGAAACTTAATTTTCTTTTCATTTATTCTGGTATTCTGACATTAAAGCTGTTCTCATTAATATTTTTCTATTAACAATGATGTTCGTAATGCTCTACAGAGCTTTATAGCAGCTTTCAGCTCATTGTTTTTTTGTTTTTTTTGGCCTGTAACTTTACTCTTTGTGTTCAGTCACTTCACAATGAGCCACTGTTTGCAAACACGTTAGCCCTATCAACTTTATAAGGTGAGAACCAATATGTCAGTGTTGTTACAGCTTGTTGTGCTGCCCTGAAATGGACAAGAAATCAATGATTGCAGGTTTAGGGATAACATCTTTGTATTGCCCTCTGTCCAGTTTTGTGTCCGTTTCCATCCATTCATTTGACAGTACCCAAAGAAAGATATGTTGATTCCAAAAGAAAATTGATTTTCTGAAAATGCCTTCCATCATTTTTCCTAAAGTACATCCAATATGCTTCTACCCTCCTTCAGTCCTTCCTTTTTCCACTTCATTTGTCCTTCATTTCATCCCTACTGATCTTCTCTTTCCTCTTCCTTCCACCTTCCTCTCTTCCCATTTTACTCACTTTTACTTTCTTTCCCTTTCTTCGTGAATCTTCCCCCCTTCACTTTGGCCCTCCACACTTTCACTTTGACATCTCCTGCTCATTCTGCCATCCTCTTCCCCTCCCTCCCTCCCTCCCCTCCTCACCCATCCCTGCCTCCTCCCTCTCCTTCCCTTCGTACCTGCGGAGACGAAGAGGATGCCGGAGCTGAGGATGATGTTGTGGCGGGACTTGTAGAACTCGCTGGCGGCGATGCACAGCCCCCCCATGAAGAGCAGGATCACACTCAGGATGGGGAAGATACTGGAGGCTCGCACAGCGCCTGGACACACACACACACACACACACACACACACATTGAGTCAAAAATAACTTTCACCACTGGACACATGCTAAATATGTCCTTAATGTTACAAATAGTATGATGGCTGAATGACCAAATGATAGATGGATGGAAAACCCTTAAATTGGAAACTTAAAATTGTTAGTTTAAGCATCAATAGCAATAATATTTAATGCTTACATTGTCCAAAGCATATTGTACCATAATGTTCTTTATTTCTACCCTTCCAGGGAGCCAGTGATTTCAGTTGGTAGCAGCGTGGCATACTGAAATGAATGAATTACTCCCAGTTTTGTAAATTGAAAGTTAATCTACCGTCTTGGAGTACTTCTATAAAATGGTCAGCAGTAATGCAGTAAATTGGAAAAAACAAGGAATATGTATCTGTGATATGATCCTTTTAATTCTGCATTATGTTATACTCATACATACACATTACTTTTTCTATATTATTATAATATATTAACTTGCAAAAAAAACTTTTTCCACCTTTCTTTCTCTGACTCTTGTCTTCCTTTTCTATCTGCATCAATGATCTCTCCACCATTGTGCAGTGTGTCTGTCTCCTTCTATCAGGCCCCTCTCCATCGCTCTATCGCTCCATCTCTCTAACTCTCCGTCTGTCTCCGTCCTCTTTCCCTCCCGTATCAGTCTGTCCATCAGCTGTCTGTCTGTTTGCCCTCTGCAGGGCTGATTTGCTGATTGGCCTCGGGGGTTGTCATGGTGCTGCCGTGGTCACGGAGCTCGATCTGGTTTCTGAGGCGACCAATGTCACATTCCCGAACTTTTGGCGGTTTTCATGCTGATACAGTTTCTTGCATAATTCTCCTTCCCTTGTTGAAGATATCCTATTCTTCCTTTTTCCTGCTTTTATCTCTCTTTCTCATTCTTTGCAAAAACACAAATAAATAAGTAGGACAAAATATTTGTTACAGCTAATGTCTTTAATTAATATCATTATTCAAATCTATATAAAGTGTTGTGATCCACTAAACACACATTTACTGGGTTTGGAGACTCTTGCCATGCTCTGCCATTTATTACTCAAGTAAATAATACATTTGTGTTCACAGTGCAACATTAGGTGGTTGGTAATTTATGCAGTAGGTTGTAAGTAATTTCAAAAATCTGGCTAATCTGGCGAAACTCTTGACTTGTCCGAACGTCTGACCGCTCGTGTTTCTTGTCCTGTCAAACCTTGTTGCAGCAATGTGTTTCCACTGTACAATGTTATCCCAACTAATAGAAATGATGGCCAAAACTAGCAGAATAAGACAAGCATTGTAATAAACCAGAGTTAGCCTTAACTGCCTTGCTCAAAAGTCACTCATGCTCGTCCTTGATCTTGTTTCTAATAATAACTTTAGTGCTATTTTCCTACCATTTCTGTTTTTTTTTCTTTCTTCTTTACATCTCTCTCTCTCTCTGTACTGTGATGTTTTCCATTCACTGAGGCAGATCAGATATTAAGGTGACCTCAGAGTTGGCAGTGCACCAAGCTTCCCCTCCTCCTCTTCCTCCTCCTCCTCCTCTATCGTATTTGTTTTAACCCCATCTCCTCTTCTTCATTGACATGTGCTGTCAGGGCAAATTGACTTCAAGGTGGAAAGCCCCTCATACCAGCCACATACTGTATGCACACACACATTTCTTTTTTTCCAGAGTAAGCGGAAATGCCTCGTGTCACAAACACACATACATGCACGCATTCACCTGTACTCCACTTGATTTATCGCTCACTAGAGGTGAACGCACTGCTGGCTGAGGTTCTCTGATGTTAAGAGACACACCCAGTGGATTTTCTATCCTCGACAGCACATAATATATGGCATCGAGGTTGTATTTTGTAATACAATTTTTTTATGACCATTTCCTAAGCTCCACGCGCCTTAGTAACTGTTGTTACACCTGTCGAGCTTTGTATCTCAGCACACAACATATGCAGTTTATAATGACAACAGTGGCACATTGGCCACTGGACATTCATAATCACCTCTGAAACATTGTGTCCTTGATTTAAGAAGGAAATAAGACAAAAACAGCCTCCTCTTCATTTACCCAGCGACTGATTTTGTTGGCTGAATTGACAACTGTCGTGGAAGACTTGATCGGCTGTAGCTAGATGATCACTGTAGTGCGAGCTGCTTGACTTAGGTGGAAGCTCAATCTTTTTCTGCAATTTTTTTTTTGTGTTTGATTCATTTGAGAACTCTACGTAAGGGTCTTAAAAAATGCATTTGATGGCTGCAAACATGATATCATTCTAACCCAGTGCTGTGTAATGATGAAGACTGAGGTTAAAACTTTGAACTCTGAACAGACAAAGAGGTCGATAGAGAATCAAAGTGAGATCAGGACTTTCATGTAATGTTCAGGAGGTAAGAAAACTTCATAAAAATAAGAAAAAATAAAAATAAATAAATTCAGTGTCATTGGTTATTTCTGTTTTTAGCAGACTTTAACAAGCATTTCCTTTTCCTGTGAGCACTATCCATTGTGCGTTAAATGTTACCAGTTTGATGAAGCAAGACAAGTGTTCGCGGCTGGTTGAGTTACGGCTGTAATAACAGCCGGACAGAAAGAGCTGAACGATGCAGACTTTTTACACAGCCAAGATTACAGCTAACAAGGTGAAGAGATGCCATCAGCAGGGAGCGTTGGTGGGTATCATGATACGGAAGAATCCAAGCTACGATGACGTACTGTACACGTTCATGGGAGCCGTAGTTTTTTGCTCATATATGTATCGTTTAATTTGGTTACTGTTACAAAGGTTTTAACTTCTATACTATCAGATACTAATTTATCTTAGTATGGTGTGGATGGACCCCAGGGACACATTTAGCTTTTTTTTAAATGATAAATGTAAAAAAAATCATTGAATTAGAAGCTACCAGAATAGAGACTGTTAAGACTTTTTAATAAAGCGTGACACAAATACAGGGCAATACAAAACAGGCAACTATGGTGGGAAGCTAAAATGGACTGGGATGAAAGGGGAAAAGAAAAGAGTAGGGAAGAAAAAAATAATGAAAGCAGAAGAGGGAAAAAGAAGACGAGACAAGAGGAGAAGCGGGAAGACTGCAGGCCTTCACTTCTCTGTGAAGCTGCTTCGCCTGGAGCGATCTCCGTCTCTCGCTCTCTCTTTTTCTCTCTCTCTTCCTCTCTGCACTAGTGCTTTAAGCAGAAGGAAAGGAGTTTAAAAGGAAGAATTTTTAACCAAATGTGCTGGCCTCCAGGCGCACCCTGCCACCGAGCACATCACGGCACAGAGACGGAGAGAGGTGAGCTTCAGCAGCAGCAGTGTGAGGAGACGTCTACAGTGTGTCTTGAGTTTCTTTAGGCGTGGATGCTTGAGGCGGCTGTGGGGATTGAACCTCCGACTTCCTGGTTGTGGGATTATCTCTGTAAACCTCCGGCCATCCTGCCTCGTCATACTGCGTGAACTTTAGCAAGTCAAACATTTTACAAAGCATCTGCTGTCCAAGACGTTGTTATGGGAAAAGAAAATCAGTTCCATGGCTATTTATTTTTGTCTTTGCCTGTTCTGGATCTTTTCTCCTGCTCGCTGTCGTACAGCCTACAGAATCACTGAATCACACTTCCAATGCCTCTTGTAAAACACTAGGGATAGTTTATAAATTAAGCTTTTGCAGAGGAGAGTTCAGAGTTGTTTTCTACATTGTGTTGTTGGAACAGATCAGAGATAATATACTGTGTATAATATACTGCACATATTTATTGCGGTAACTGTGCGCAAAAGTAGTAAGAATTAACTTTTTACAAAAAGTAAACTTTAAGGACAACACACTCCAGTGATATATGAAGCACATAAAAACATCCATCGAACGGAGACGTTCCCATGTCAGCACAATTACTGTATAGTTTGCACCGTTTCAATCACGCAATTAAAGATATCACTGCTCAGGTGCGTTAGAGGACGGTCATGAAATTTGAAAGCAATAAGCGAGCATTACTGGCAAAGGGATCAACATTTGATTACCCGCATCCATTAATCCATCCATTATCTATACCCATTTATCCTGTACAGGGTTGCAGGGGGATCAAGCACACCCCAGCTCATATTGGGAGAGAGGCGAGGTATACACCCTGGACACGCCAAGTGTCTGCTGATTATGTGCATGTCAGTGATTTGTAATATTGTTTCAATGTTTCCCCTGTCTGACCGTGCAGTAGTGGACGATTAATATTATACTGATGCTATTTTAAATTAGAAGCGATTCAGAAAGGCTTTATATCATTCCTGTACGTACTAATACAATCATCCAGAGGAGGGAGCAGAGAGTCGTACTGCTTATTATTATTATTGCTAGTGATATTTCAATTATATAGGCCTGGAGTTAATCGTAAACATTACTAATCATCAGCTGTGTGACGTTTCATCTCACAAATCATGACCTGCGCATACACACAGGGGGTAAGAAGCCAGGGCTAATCTAGCTTTTCTCTTCTGTGGCTTCGATTTGTTTTGGGTTGAATCTGTGTGTGACATCTTGTCATCCTTGTTCCATGCGAGTCAATATGTTCTGTGCACTATGGTTCTGATACAAGACACAGACAGAAGGCAGAGCAGACTCGTTCACACAAACCAAAACTGTCTCTTTCCTTCCTCCTTCTCTCAAACCTCTTTTCTTTCAAATTTTCTCTGTTACACTTTCACCCCCCAACCCCCCTTCATTTCTCCCACTGCTTGGTTGGTTCTGCTGCAGTGGTGTGTGTTTATATGGTTGTGTGTGTGTGTCTGTGTGTGTGTGTGTGTGTGTGTGTCTCTGGCTGACTTATGGTTTCATTAGCTGCGGCAGAGGAGAGCCTTGTAATTGTGGCTGAATTATAGAGGCGGGGGTGGACACCATGGGAGCTCCCTGGGTTTACACACACATACACACACACACACACACTTTAAAGTATACACACAAACTACAGTACAGTGCAGACCCCCCCCAACCACCACCACCACCATTACTTTGTCACACATACACACACATCAGCTCAACAAGCTACAAAGTGAACACACTCATCGATCAGCCTTCCACCCACTCACTTGCTCACTTTCCTGCTCCAAAGTGGGGTGTTTCCCGTACACACTGTACACTACCCACGCAGGAACGATCTGCTCACACACACACACACACACACACACACACATTTCGCCCACATGGGAGAGCCCAGCAGCAATGAACATGTGGTAGTGGGAACTTGGCAAAACAACTACAGGGGAATAACTAACTGTGTGTGTGTGTGTGTGTCCATGTAAAGCTGACAGACATTTTCACCAGTAGAACTGTTTTTAGAAAATGAACTGATCTTATTTAGAGGGAAGTAGAAAAATGTAAGCATGAACACACACACACACACCACCGGTCACATGTGTGTTTGCACGTGCCTCAGCAGGTACGTGTGTGTTTTTTCATATGAATGTTGTACACACACACAAGGGTGCTTTTGCCGCCTGCCAGTCCTTATCATGGCGTATTACTCATGTAAATCGTGATATGCCTCCATGTCACAACTCGGCTCCCAAAAATAACTGCGGTGACATCAGCGAGTCGGATGACGTCATCAGTGGGTGACGTCCAGTGTCTCCTAGCATCCCGATCCGGAGTATTAGCATTATGTACGAGGATCCAGCGGTCTAATTATAGCAACGACAAGACTGCGCACCGCTTCCACCTCAGAGCAAAGCAGGACTCTGTGTGTGTATTTTGACTTGTATTTCTATCTTTGTGAGGACCGAGTCTTACACCTTACTTGTGATGACATTTTTGCGAAGTGAGGACATTTTTGCCGGTCCTTGTTCATGTGGCTTTTTGTGCCTCAAGACGAAAATAGGTTTAAGTTTAATGTCACTCGTGTAATGTAACAAAATACGTTTAGCCTACTCAAATGCTGTCCTTTCATTTTGTTTTAACTTTGAGGCACTTGAAATGTAAAAAATGAAATTATTTTATACTTCTACTCTAATTTCAGAGGTAAATTTATGTTTCACATCATGACATTTATGCAATAGTTATAGTCATTAGGTACTTTGTAGAGTAAGATTTTACCTACAAAACTTTTGATCAGTTTATAAAACATGATTCATTGTTAAACTACTCAACCTCAACAAGCAACTGCACGACCTTAAATCAGCAGTAATAATAAGTACTTTTACTACCATTTTTACTTCTACAGTTTTACTTAACAATATTATTGATCGAAGGACATTTATTTGTAATAAAATATTTTTACATTCTGGTATTTACTTACTGTAAAAAAAAAAAAAAAAAAAGAGTCTGAGTTTCTCACCAAAACACATTGTGTGCATCCTTGGCATTTAACAAACATGTTGCATTTAGTTTCTTCCTCTATTCTTCCCTGCCTATTTCTGACACATTTCTATGTTTCTTGGTGCTTTCCTGGGTTATGATATGATCAGTGGAATAGCTTAAAACTACTGGCAGGAACATGCACAGCTTCACCCACATGCTCTTCCATGTACATGTTCCACTTGTTCACGTACGCCTGGAAAACATTGCTCCACAGCACCACTGGTCGTCAAAAACGCCACAAGTTACTGCTGAATAAAAATTTTGACTACTTCTTCCACCATTAGTTAGGGTTGAGTTTAGGCAGTAGTTGTGATAGTTGGGGTTTTGGGCTAAGAGATAAATTATTTCAATGAGGGTCCTCACAAATATAGAAGTACAGATGTATGTGTGTGAGTATGATTGTGCCGTGTTCAAGCCAGTTAGGGCCAGAGCTGAGCTGTTGGCCATATCTAATCCCATTCAATGGCTCCATGCATGATACAACCCACACACACACATACTTCACACACACACACACACTTATCACCTACAAAAACGCACATGCACTATACACACTGTGTGTTATATGCTTCACACCCATTCCTTCTAACCCTGCATACACACTGCCGCTATACTATCCTAAATTTATTCTGTTACACACACACACACACACACACACACACAACCATGCAGCCATACACACGATGGCTTAGTGCCATTAGTGCAGATACCCTTAGTGATAATAACCAAGCTTTGTACGCCTCACATAATTTGAATTATACCCCAAGTACACATAGTTCCTTTGTCACCATGTCTGGAAACACTGTTTAACGTGTCCACAAAGTCACTTAAATACTCTAATTTTAGCATGAGCAGAGTTGTGCTTCAAGTGTGGAAACAAATAAATAATGCTTTTAATTGTAGTCTGAATTCCTTTGTTAATGAGTACAGGGCATGTACATGAATTCCCCCTTGTGACACAAAAAGACAAGGACAACAGGAGTACATGTGTAATAATAGCAGACAGTGCAAGAGATATGTTAGACATTAGACTATACATCAAAAACTGGCTTATATAGGACATCACAGAGTTTCAGCAGGCTGAGGTGAGTGTTATGTCCTCAAATCATCTTTGTTTTCAGGCGAGCTTGTTACTATCGTTGCATGCCATCCCAGTTTCGTTGACATTAATGGTCTTAAAAAAAATTAATGAGGTAACCTGTATTGTTTGGTGCAGTGCCACTGTCAGCCTGAAAGAGTACAAACAATTCTCATATCAAGTTTTTATTTTTTATATTTACTGATTGATTGATCCTTCCCTTAGTGCGTAGTAATGTGGCCAGTGTATCTGGTCAGTCTATGACTGTGATAAGAAAGGATGTTAATAGACAGTAGATGGACTGAAATGTATTTAGCCTACATCTCTCACTTCTCCTAAGAATGTGACATACTAACAGTATGAAATGTTGGACTCCAGCCAAAATGGACTAGTAGAAAACCTACCGGAACCCCACATGCATAAATAAATAAATATATAAAAGAGAGACCTGACCTGATCTGAAGGAGACCAGAGGAGACCCAATCTAAAATATGGTTGACTCAAAGAGACCCTCATAGGTAGATAGAAACACCGACAGCAGCATGATGTGCTATCAATAAACAAGCAGCTGCTGTCACACAGTAACAATATGATAATAATGCCCTAAGAACGAATGTAAATTCAAGAATTAAGTAAGTACAAAAATAACTTGTTTTAATGCTTTGAAAACTAATTTATGAAAATAATTGAAAGTCCTATTTTAAACTAGGCAATAGAAAAAAGATCATTTTTTTAAAACCCATTTAATATATGTGAATCAAATCCAACAAAATAAGTAATTTAATAACCTAAATTATTTACATAGGCTACAGATTTCCTAAAATATTTTCTCCCGGCGTGATTTTGACGTAGCATGTGATCAGAGTTGATAGTACTCTTGGATCCATTCGGATTCACTCAGATATTAGATATGTTTCCACATATGGAAGGATCAGTATTCATCAATGAATCATTCAGATTTCAGAGGATACTGCTCTCTGGTTCAGATGGGTACCCCTGCATGGTAAACTGTAAGCCCTGTCCTCTATATTACGCTGTAGTGGAGCAGTGGGGTGGTGGCTCTCTCCTCTCTCTCTGTGGCTGCGGCTGATAGTACTGCTGCAGGAGGAAGGCTGACTGCTCGCCCCTTACATAACCACATGTACAAATTCACCCAGAGAGAGGAGGGTGGGGGTGGCGGGGTGAGACGGCTCAGAGAGCGAGAGACTGGGGGAGAGAGATTGAAAAGACTCTGGGGGAGAGAGAGAGGGACAGAGAATGGAAGAGAGAGTGTAAAGAATCCAAAATGAATGACAATTTTCATCATGTGATGTTTTAGTTGGTACAAATGGTCTAAATAGTGGCAGAGTGTTCATGAATTGTGACATTTCTGTTTATCTCTTCTAGAAATGAGGTTGAGCCATTTGAGGAAGTGGATTACTTGGGTAAATCCACACAAATAAGACAGGGCCAGAGACCACTGCTGCACTGCACTGTTTTGTGGACATTAATTGATGTTGCAGCAGGTGTTGTCCATTGTTGTTTGGGTTTTCCTGTGTAGTGTGCCTTAATTTGATGGAGCATCTAGGATGCATTATGAAGTTTCCACAAAAATGATAAGCATGTCAAATTGTTTTGGCCTTTTTCAAAGTGCAAAACTGTTTAATTTCAAAAAATTTCATGTCAGTGCACCTACAACCATTTGACTACAACTAATGGGGAATCCCAATAAACAAGCAAACAAACATGAACTAAAACTCACTGTGTGTACTTTAATGGGTTAAATGCATGTCCTCATTCTTAAAACATGTCAATTTTTCAAGTATTTTAAATCCAGCAATCATGTTATATCCATATTTAGTCTTCATCTCCAATGCGTGTATTGGTGCTTTGCAGCATATCTTGGTGTATCACCGCCACCTGTAGCTCATTTGGGATGGGGATCAAAAGCGGATCCACTCATAGAAACATCCCTTTATTTTAACACCTGAGACCAATGTTTTCTTCCTGTCTTCTACAGACAGCTGATGTAGGTTCTTCTAACCATGCAACCAATTATTTTGGAGATTAGGTATGAGGGCTTATGCCATACAGCATACAGCAGACAAAGGCAAAACACCTGCTTTAGGCATTCATTTCTGTATCATTCAGTGTGGATTTCCCTGTAATAACTCTTGAAGTGGATATCAGGAGCCCACTTGTCAACAAACACTGAGTGCTACCTGGCAATGTTTTTCATATCAATATCCCAGGCTTCTGACAATATGTAAAAACAATATGATCAAAATCGAAGTGGCAGAAGCCTGGAAATTGAGGAAACAACATTTGAGGCTTGTAGGGGGTTAGGGAAGAGGTGGTCTCGCGCCTCTCAGCTACTATAACAAGGCACCCAACCAGTCAAGTAGAGCTGCTCAGTGGCCACTTGTAAGAGACTCTGCTTGTATTGGGAAGCTTCCAAGTGGAAATGTGTATGAGTGAGTGCCTTGATAAACAAATGTTGCATCATTTCCATCTGTCAGAATCTATCATCATCCACAGTTTGCATTGTCATTTATGTAATTTAACCGACACTGTTATTCAGAGCGACTTGCAGAGAGTTCAACAGTAGAATGAGCTTTTGATTACCATATCACTGAAGATTAGAGGAAACCAAAACAAAAAGAGGGCAAGAGTCAGTGTGTTAGTGCATTTACAGTAATTATGTAATCCTGCAATCCATAAAAGTGGTGCTCAGGAAACAAACAGAATAAGAACAGAAAGATAATTTGTGCCAATGGTCACAGTCACATACAATTACGGCCCTGACACAACAATGCTGAAGTACCTCAAGCTGGTAAAACATCATAACTTTGTGCAAAATAGGAGCAACTGGTGAAAAAAACAGTATTCCATATTTTTCTTACTGTAAATGAATCCCATGAAAAAACATAAACCTACAATGAGTTGATCCTAAGTAACAAGTAATTTCTGTGTAGCCAAAGATAAGGTATATAAAATAATAACTGTACTGTACATATTTCTTTGTGTGTTCATTGTGGTCCAAAAACTATTAAAGACACTGCCACGCTATTGCACTAGATGCCTTGACCTGACATTGCCTTGAACACAGGCACTAGTTTTTTTTAAATCAATCAATAGGTGCTGTAAATTCTTACCAGCGCTCCAAATTATATTAATCCCCTGCTCAGAATGGTCTCCACCAAATGCACTGTATACTTCTGTTTAAGTAACGTTTGGTAATAATGCTGTTCAAAGACATTTTTGAGCCTCTTTTTTAAAAATATTTCTTAAAAATAAAACTTAATAAGCATTCATTTTTAAAGATTTGTGTCTTCAGTGGAAACAAATAGGCTTTGCTCTGTTCATGGGATTTGTTGAAAAAATATTTTAAAAAAATTGAATAATGCTTATACTGCAAAGGCAGTTTTAAAATCAAATGTTAGTTTCTATTTTCATTCTTTATGTATTCATACTGTTTTCCCCACTGAATTACCATGTTTAGCTGTTTCGTCACATGTCGCCCGTGGGAGACATAGTGGTACCCCATGCCTCTCCATCCAGGGTCTCACCCAAACTCTGCGCTTTTCAGCTCCTTCTTTGGCCTTTTCAGTGCAAATTGCACTGCATACAAACAGTGCAAGCTGCTGGCTGCCATCCATGTTTGTTTTGCTACAAGAATAATTGGGGTCGTGTACAGCCAGAGCTCCAGTCGTCGCTGACCAGTTTGTTCAGATTGTTGTCTGGCGTATTTACTCAGTCGTAAGGTTGCTGCTCCTTCCTGACTGTCAAAGACTAAAAACATCTGTGCAAATTGGTGGAAACAATCTTCACATGTGGTTTGTTCAGTCTTTTCAGGTTTCAGCTAGTCTTCAGGTTTGTCCCGACCTTAAGTGTACCTACAACTACATATACAAACACACAAAGTGCACAGATCTTTCAAATGGTTGCCACGGCAACACACAACGAGAAAGGAAGGAAAGCAGGATCAGTGGTTCATCTTGACAAAATACAGTAAATTTAGAATGAATAGCAGCTTCTATCTTCCACTCCAAAACAGGCGACTGCTGTTTCAGTGGCTATATAAATGCTGTTCTCTACAGATGGCCCACTCAAGTCCTCAAGGACCTTTGGGAAACCTCACACCTCCCCTAGAAACTCAATACAGTAAAACAATTCATAATCCTTCAACCGACTGACTTCTTCAGCAGTTTACAATAAACTGTCACACAGAAATGATATAGCAGCTCTGGTGCCTTCTTTTTCAAACCAAACCAACAGAAACTCTCAGAAACTTTCTAAAAACCATTTCAAGTAGATTCCGACACTAACTTTGGTTCCCTCTCTGTCCCGTTCCCCATCATCCCCCTCGCTCCACCCCACGGCCTCCATCCACCAGCTGTCAGACAGGCGTGCAGGCCTCGGTGGAGATGGACAGACAGATGGATGGAAAGCAAGAGGGAGGAGGCAAGGGATGGATGGAAGGAAGGAGGAGAGGGAGAGGTGTGACCCACATAGCAGAGCCTGGAGTATTTATAGAAGAAAATGTCCTAATTGGCAAGCCGCTGGGAGAGCAACAGCACTGCACTGGTACCCTACTCCTTGTCCTTCACCTCGGCAACCTTCCCTTCTCCTTGTCTTTCGCCTTCTCCTGCCACCTCGTCCTCCTGTCCTCTTTCACTTCCCAGAATGTATCTTCTCTGAGACTTCATCGCTCTCTCTGCTGCCTTTCCCTGCCCCTGTTCTGCATCAGTGACTTCCTCGGCATCCTTCGACTTCTTCCTCTTACCCCTTCTCCTCTTTTGAGTTTCACCACCTTTACTCTGCTCTCTCTAGTTTCTCATCTTCAGCTTTTTGCGACTCTTTGTCTTCGGCCTCTCCAGCTTCTCATCCCAGCCTCCGTCTTCTGTCCTCCATCGTCCTCTTGTCCTCAATGGCCAAGGCTGCTTTCACCTATTCCAATCTTCTCTCTCTCTTTCTTTCTAACATTAAACTCAAACAATTTAGGTTTTCTGGTGGCAGAGTTGATACTGACTTATTTTTGTATCTCAGTGATACTTTAGTGAAGTAAAACCATCCCAAAATAAATAAACATGAGGGCAAGCGTCACAAAATGTATGAATGGATAAATCTTCGGAATATGACTGGATGGATTGATGGATGGATGGATAGAGGGAAAGAAAACTTACGTAGGAAGTACTCTGAAGCATCCGCCTCATAGTCAGCATCCTCAGGGAAGTGATCTATCTGCTTACACATGCCTTTAAAAGAACCTGTGTGAGAGCAAGAGAAAGAAAGAAAGAAAGAGGAGAGGAAAGGAGACAGAGTTATGAATACAGTCAGAAGTCAAAGCGGTTAAATTAATTGATATGACGAGAGAAACTTAACAGTTTAAAGCAAAAATAACAAAAACACAATAATTTATATGTAAATTTGTGTTTTTGTTTGTCTGCTTATCACAATTCTTTGCCCAGTTAAATGTCCATCAACTCATTACTTTCATTGGAGTAAAAATTAAGATAGATAAAGAAACAAAAAGAGATTTGAAGGGACAGGAGGAAGGTAATCAGAGAAGCGAGTCAGAAAATGGGGGGAAGAAAAGAGGGAGAAAACTATAAAATTAATAAAATGAAAGAGGAGAATAAGGGTTGATGCAACATTAGAGACAGAGGAAACAAGGAGAGGAAGAGAGCTTTGAAGGAACCACATCACAGGACAGAAAGTGACAGACAGAAGAGGAAGAATAAGACAGGAGGTTTAATCTAAACGCCTCGACAGAGCAGGCGGGAGGGTGAGGAGGAGGCAGGAGGAGAGAGTGAGCAAAATGCAAATGAAAGAGAGGAAGAAAGGAGAGCTGATAGTGCCGCTCATTAAGAAGAATTGTGTGTGTGTGTGTGTGTGTGTGTGTGTTTAGCTTGGTTCAGCTCCAGTGGTAATTGTATGCCCTCCCAAACCACTGCAATTAAATGGGCCCTTGTTAATTGGCGATTGAAGGACGAAAGACTAGCGCCCGGCTTTCAAAGAGGCATCGGTTACACACACACACACACACACTCACACACACACACACACACACACTCACTCACTTGCACAATATGTCTCACACTTACAGGCACACACACACATATACTGTAGCATCAGCCCTATTGTCAAGAGCCTCGCTGGCTGTCTCTCTCAGTCATCGTGGTGAGAGCACTTGCGGCTAAGTTTTTAGATATATTCGCATTTTCATCATTACCACAGAGAAAAAGAACAATTTTACACCAAAGCGCAACACACATAAGTCAAAAAGAAAATGAGGACAGGACTCTACCACGAGCCAGTTTCATATTTACATACCTTTAATACACCTCAGCCAACACGCAGGCAAACTACGAGTTTTTCATCAGGTAGACTTTGATAGATATATTAAAGATATTTCACCAGGCTCTGAAAAGCTTTCAGCTTGCTGCAAAATGCTTTCATCATTTTATAATTTCGGTGTGAACTGTGCAGAGCTTTGTGTTGAAATGCTGTTCCGTTCCTGAGAGGACTGTGATGAGCAACAGCACTGCCTGTTTCAGGAGGAAACATTCACATGGCTTCTTGTCTATATAACTATTTGTTGTGCAAATGTGAAGGATGCTACAAAGTTAAATAGACTCAAAACATGTTGTGCATACCCAAGAGTCTTTCAGTCAAGTATAGAGATAAAGTGTTGATGAGTAGCGGTCTCTCAGGTGATGTAGTTTTCCCTCCAGTGGACATGGAGGAGGTCTCAGCGTTTCTAAAAGACTGAGTCATCAGTATCAAAAACATGACATCATGACTTTTTCAGTTGGAGATTTATTGGACTTTATAAGATGCATGAGCACAACTTTAGCCTGAGATAACTTCCCATACAAAGAGTCAGGAGACTTGTTAAGGCGCCTTTAGGCTTTGTGACAACACTGAACGTGTAAGTTTATTGCACGTCACGCTGTTTATTCTGTGTCTTGGGTCATCAAAGCTCCAAATTGGCCGTCGGGGAATGTGTCTCACGGGGGCGGTCGAGGACTACCGTTGTCGATTGACAAACAAAGATTTGACCACGTTTCGCTCACAATATAGTCAAACATAGTCCCAGACAGCCCAAAATTGCACAGTGTATAGGGGCCTTCCGTCACATACTTGGTGAACTTGTGCTGAACGGATGTTTCAATGCTTCTCCTGATGATGAGAGCATGGGCTGAGCAAACATACGTGTTTGCCCTCCAAACAAGTTGCTTCCTGATGTCCCCACTAAGATTATTTCAAACATTCTTATAACTGAAACTGGGTCAATGACAGCACAAATGTGAAATATGGAGAAATAACTCAAAACAGCTACCGAACAGAAACAGAGTGGGGTGAGGCGTGCAGAATTTATAACCTAGTTCATCCAGGTTTCAATGCAGAGCCACAGTCTAGCTGAAGTGTGTCATACTTTTACAAAACACACTTTCCAAACTTCAAAATGTGCATGAATCTGCATGAATCTGTTCACATGAGTACTGTTATTTTCTCAACCATCTACAGTAACTTACATGTAGCGACGGTATTATAAAACATTCAAAATGGTGCCTGTCGCGGTTGCTAGGAGATGTGCAAAGTGGAAGACACAGCAACGAGACTGTTGGACCATCACTCCCTCAACTTTAATAATAATAATACGTCTTTGTATCATTGTTTGGTTTTCAGTTTTAATTTACCGCCGTCTCCACATGAAGATCCCACATTATGTCAAACACATCAATTCACACACTCACTGCCGGGCAGAATCTCCATCATCTCCACTCTCTTTCCTCAATCACTGCTTCTCTCTCTCTCTCTCTCTCCCTTTCACACTCTCCCTCACTCCCTCCAACACATGCCCACCCACGCTGCAGCACAAGCACATGTAATCTGGAATTGCATTTTCCCTTCCTTCTCTCTCCTATCTCTCCCTCGCACAACCCTCTCTCTCTCTCCCCTCTATCTGTCTCTCACATGCATACATGTGCGTGTACCCCGAGGACCAGATTCCCATTTGAACTGAGCTGGCAGCTCAGCCCTTCTCTCCTCCTCCTCTCTCTCTCTCCCTCTTTCTTTATTCTTTCTGCAATTCAAATCAAGAACACACTTTATTGTCTCGACAGGGATGAAACCTGTGCAGCCTGAACAGAGCATTATGTCATCATCCGAGTTTCACTGATGAAATTGACTTTAACAGATCGCCAGAAACCAAATCACATCCAATGGACCTGAAATTTCAAAATATTTTTTTAATAAATTTATGAGTCTCAAAAAGCGTCAGCATACAATAAAAATGTGCACTGCATTGTTGTCATTATATTTCATCATGTTTTTTATCTGACTCCTGTATTTTATTAATTAATTACACTGATTAAAGGCAAAAGTTTGACACTGATGGTAGCGAAAATACTAAAAGTGTTTTTTAGTATCGACAGTCATACGTCATTTCATCTGTTCACACCACAAGATGAGAGCAGCATTTTCATATTTTGAAAAACTCTTTGGGTTTGAAAGACTAAGTGAAGACTAAAACAGAGATAAATAGATTTTAAACGATGGCTGAATTCTATTTAGCTGCTTCAGTTTCAGGGTCCTGGTATTGTTCATGCTGGTTCACTGTCACACTGTCATGGCTTACTGGGAGACTTGAATACAACAGAGCCAATGTTAATGTTATTAGTAACACCTGTGCTGTGACAAGTCAAAATGCTGACCTTTTTATCTAACTTTTAAAGGCCCTGCATACTGAACCTTAACCACCAACTTGCAGTAGATGTATACGAGAGAATGCAAATATAAAATTTACCAACCATAATTTCCCAACAAACAATATTTTTTAGAGGAATTAATTACTTTCATAAACCCAAAGTTTGCATAAGTTCATCACACTTTACTTATTTGTAGACTTCATTTCCAAAGTCATGACAATCCATTTCCTGCTATCAACTTCAACTTCAATTTCACCATTACCTTCCAAAAGCAAATGTAAATACAACTAATACACCCAGCGTCTGGACAAATATATACCAGCATTAATCCAAATTATGCCTAAAGAAGCAGCCATGTGACTAGAAGTTTCCAGGTTAAACTCTGATCCCTTGTAAACAATAACTGTACAAGTCAGGACAGATATGACAAAATGGTGCGAGCAACTACCATCATTTATATACTTCATACACTGCTGGAGTTGCTCTAAACAGCTTCTCTGTATCGTGATTTTGTTGATAAAGGTCATGGTAAAGTGCAGTCTTTACTATTAAAATAAATTGCATGATTTTCTAATCTACAGTCACATCAAAAAATCTTTTGAAACAAACAAAACCTTTGTGTCTGTTACTGTATAAAATCTCCATCTGAGAAACTCCTCCTCCTCCTCCTCCTCCTCTTTTCTCCGCAGTCGTCATAATGAGGTGTCGCTCTTCCAAATTGCCTCTGTTAAATTATACATCCAGCTTAAACATGGAACAGATACTATTATTCTGAGACCAACCTGCACCTCAGGGGTCAGGACGACTCTGTCACCCACTTATCCTCACAGCAAGAGGGGCCCTTGTGACTCTGCAAATGATTTATACCAATAATATGAGACCCCGGTGACCCCCCTGCTGTCACAAGCCAATCAGAGGCCTGCTTATCGACTGACCTCATGGCTGTTAAGGATAAGGTAATGTAGTGTGATGAAACACTATCAAACATCCTTTTATGAAGTATTAACATCCTAACTCACTGCTGCAAGTGTGTGTGTCTGCGTGTGCGTGTGTCTGTGTGTATGTGCGTGTGTGTGTGTGTGTGTGTGTGTGTGTGGGGGGGGGGGGGGTGAAGATGTAATGTAAAGTACAAACGCCCTCCTCTGAACCCGCTCATGTGTTATGCAAATGCTTGGCATAGCGTCTTTATACTTTATGTTAATTGAGATTCAGTCTATCTGTATGCTAAAATGCCATTAAAGTAATCTCTCAGCTGCAAAGGTGGATGAACATCAGAGACCTCAAAGGAGACGTGAGGTCTCTGATGGCTATCAGCTCAGTTCAGTCGATTACGAGTGTGATGCACAGAAAATGACTTCCTTTCTTTTCTTGATCTATTAATGTTAATTCATCCTGGAGAAGGTTTTCTCATGAGTGATCCTCTTTTTTCCCCTCCTTTCATGCATTTGCAAACATTTCATTTTATTATTTAGGTTCCCCATCTGTACTGAACAGTATAAAGTATAAAAGTATGTATAAAAGTACAGTATAAAATCTGATACTAAAAGATAGAAAAAAAAACAACTCCATCAATGGACCCTGGGCACAGACGCCTGAGGTACGTCCGACCTGTTGATCGATCACATCTGTTGTTGTTTTGTTCATAGTGGAGATGAGGAGAGACTGGTTAACTCGTCTAGCTCCCTGCCACAGTGGATCTGCACTTAAGCACCTTTCACACTGGACACAAAACCCACGAACACCCAGCAATATAAGGCTTTTGTCTTCAGTGGGAAAAGGGAACAATCAGCATTCATTCCCGATGCTATGACAGAAAAAAACACAGAAAGGCAAACTCGTCTACTGGCAAAGCGAAAGGAGCCAATCGACTGGGTTTACCAGTGTTTAAAAAACCTGTATATATGCGCTAATTTTGGTGTAAAAGGGTATTACACTTTACTATAGAAAATACTATAAGAACTCGTCAAAGGAAACCTGTGATGCAGGTTATATATTTTGAACCCTTTAATACCCAACCCACATACTGTTTAAAGGATTTATTACATCGCCGAACTGCCTGATTGTTTTAAAGGTGTTTTAAAAATTTTCTGTTGTGTATTCTGCCATGCGTACATTGATTATTTTTACGACTTTTTGAAAGTGCCCACAGTGGCCGAAAACACAAGAGTGTAATCTAGCGAATCACGTTTCTCTTTTACATAACTAATTTAGATGTAGGGTCACTCTAGCCCATTTATGCAATGTGCAAATGTGAAAAATAAATGTCAGAACAGACTTGGTATCTGGAGATACTCCACACCAATGAGAAATGTTTACACCCGTCCCTTCAAACAGAGGCTTGGGCTTCGGGCCCCCCAAACTACTTGTGCCCCTGGGCCTATCTCTACCTACAAATGGTTGCATGAACTGATTTCAGTCATTCATAAGGAAAAAACTAATCATTTGAAATCTCAGACCAAATGGGAAAATCTTGAATATCCGTTCCAAACTTTGTGATTGTTTGAGTATCTTTTTGTTGACTTAATTTTAGTATTTAGTGTGTCACTGTGTATATATGTGTGAGTTTACTAATTTGGCTATACACTAAATGGCTTGGTAATAAAATGAACATTAATAAAATAAAATCAATACAATGTCTATGAAGTCCAAAATCAACTCTTCATGCCTTTCAGGATAAACACTTTGACACAGGAAATGTGTTCCACTTCAAGAAGCAGGAAACACAGTCGCCTGAAAAGCGCTCACTTCATTAAACGACTTCACTATGAGCTGTATTTCATTTTAATCTTTGAACCCGGACAGCCCAATTCATTTCCGCACAATTTCAAAACACATTCGACAATAGAGAGACCTATTAAAGATAATTGTAATAAATGTGGAATTAGATTCTCACCCTACATGCACTAACTAATTTAGAGTAAGCAATTACTTTTCCTGTCTGCAGGCACGCACGTGTGTGCACACACAACACTTAAATTAGTTTGATGTGTAGTTGTGACAGACAAAGAAAACTGCTGGCTTTTGCTGCTCAAAAAAAAAAAAAGCCTCCATCCTGTCTTTGAATTTTTGAGACAGTGAAAAGGAGCAGTGTGTTTTCATGTGGCACAAAACAAGAAGCTGCTAATGTGACAGCAGCACAAATGCTTGGTTAATTATAATTTGGCAAGACGTGAGCAGCGTCGTGGAGGGCACCAAAGAGGCCAGGTGATGGCAGACTATCTAAACAGGTGTTCACACTTTCAATCCAAATGAGTTCATCACTGCTAAAATGTCCCTCAATGTTAAAATGAGCAAGGCAAGCGCTCTATTGTGTGCGCACACGCTTTTCTCTATTTAGCCATATCTTTCCCATCATATTGTTTACACTATATATATAATTAAAGCAGGCGAGTCAGAAATATCAGGAATCAACAAAGTATTTGCAATAATACTTGACTGTTTTAGTGCCATCTTTCAAACCTACAGGGGGTAGTTGCGATATTGAAAAGACAAAGTTTTGCTTTGATGGAGCTTCATGCTGCACTATTGTCACATAGAGCTGCGCTGGTGTCATGTAAAATGTAGAAAAATGTTAGCTCTATCACTGATTCTGCTGCTAAGTTCCCATCTTCCTCTGTGTATCCAGCATTACATCATCAAACAGTTGCAGACATCTCTTTTCATTTATTTCCCCAACATTACAACTACAGATCTCTCTTGAATAGTTCAAATTTGTACCGTAAAAGAAAAGTTGGGTTATTTATTTTTTTCCAGACGTATCCACATAATTTCTGAGTGCTGAAAAAATAAATAAAAGCAACACTTACAAGGGAGCTGTAGAGCAGCTCTACAGTAGTTCAGCGGTTGAAAGTAGGACTTGTACCCTGTCACCGGCATGTAGCACTCTCAGGACAAGAGTGTTACAACTTGGTGAGTGCATCCTAGTCTCAAACATCGGTTGTTTTCAGAGCACATTAAACTGGCTTACTATTCCTCAAAACAGGTGCAGCAAGCATAAACTGCTGGCTGTAGCAGGAAATAAAGCATTTTACTAAATCCTTAAAATGACTGTGACAACTGCACGGTAAAAATAGATCTCAGTCTACATGCCTGGTCACAAATTCATTCACACGTCCAGGCAAAATAGATGGTCTCTGAAAACTTGGTGAGGTAGTATAATAACTACTCGCTCTCTTAGCCACGAACCATACGATAAGTTAACGCAATTAACTCAAGGGAACGTATTTGTACCATTCACTCCTGTCGCAGAACTGACTGCAAACCATGCTCTATCTGTTTTGCGTAGCAGTTTATACTCCAGCAAATCTGGTTTGTGTAAAACTAAATTGTGCGACACAGCTGATATGATTTTGGGCTTTCGCTTCCCTCAAAAATCAGTACTGTCAAGATACTTTGCAGCTGGTCAACAGCGTGAATTCACATGTCAAAGTTCCCCTGAGGTTAAACTCTGCTTGAAACGCTGTACGAATGTATTTCACCTCGGCAGGTGCTGATGTGACCGAGCCCTTAACCCTTAACACTGCCGCTAGCCGCTCAGTGAAGCTGTGCTTACCGCGCTGACATGCTGATGTTGAGCAGGTATGATGTTTACCATGTTGAGTAGTTTGCTCACATTTTTTAGCGCTAAAGTCTGTACAGCTGAGGCTGATGGGAATGCCGTTAATATGTTGACATGTTAAAAAAGTAAAACAATAAAGTAAGAAAGTAGATAAATTAGGTAAGAGAAACAAGATGACCAAATGGAAAAGACTTGAGAGAAGTGGAGCGCAGGGAGGAAACTAATGCTGATGAGACACTATCACTGATTACAGAAGACATTTGCAGCCCTACCCATGGGCACACACATGCCATTTAAATGTACAGATGGGATTTAGTGCAGAAAATGGGCAAATAATGAAACAATTACAGTTAATAAACAAGTCTGAAAGAGTTTTAATGGGGAGTAACAGCAACCACCTGCAAACAACCAGACTGTCCCCCTTTTAACAAATCCCTCAGCTCTGCCTCTGGTCCCCACACTGCTCTATCCTAGTTTTGTTTAGTGAAACTTTCTGCAATGTTTTCCTCCCCCTCCCACCCTGATGAGTCCCTCTGGCACAGAGGGGGAGAGGGAGAGAGGGAAAGTGAGTGAAATGAGGTAATAAAAAGAGGGGCAGAGGGAAGGGAAAAAGAAAGAGAAGGAAAGAAACAGACAGAAGAGACATGAGAGACGGCAAAGTGACAGAAATGAAAGAGATGTGAGAGACTCACAAAGGTGATACCGTTCCAGCAAAGCTCATTGATAGAAGAGGCAACAGATGTTTAGTCCTGTATAAAATTACACCAGGCAACTATATCTGGAACAGCTACATGCCCTCATTCTGGAGCTCTACATTACATCCTCCCAAAATCCTCTCTGTTACAACATGCTGGCCGGCAGAGCCACAGAGTATGACGTGAGCTCAGGTTGTACAGTATAATCATCATTTATATTACTGTATCATTATATTAACAGCTTATCAAAAAATACTGAATATTTGTTGTGTCGCTTCTTCTGATTCAATCTCTTAGTCTTTGGATTTTCACTTTAGTGTTGAATTAAGTGAAACGTTTATTATGATGGTAAATATTACAGTGCCTTTTGCAACATATTTCTACAGTTCAACATGGCTTCTTTTGCTTCTTTATAAAGTCTTGAGAAATGCTTGGCCACACAACCCGAGTAGAGTTTTCATAGGTTAATTAACAAAAACTTCCACGGTTAAAGAATTCAAAGACTGAAACCAGCCTCAGATGTCCATAATACATGGCAGTAAGGGCAGGCAAGTAATATCCCGGTATTTTCTGGCATTTTGACAGTGTTGACTATTTTAGTCTTCATACTCGCTGTGTGATGTGTCAGTAATTTTTTGTTTATTATTATAATTACAAACTATGAATGAAGAACAGTAGTAGTATCATAGTCAACGTGGGAAAGTGAAAAGCATCCCTTTTGTAATCAGCTAAAATGTAACTGGACTTTTGCGTGGCACTTAGCTCATTTACAGTTCATGCTGTGGGATCAAGCCTGTCCCCTAGAAATTGTGTTTGTATACTAATTTGTTTTCCCAATTACATTTTGCAAGGAAACATAATTGCTGCCTGGATCATGTTCCCTGGCGATGTTGTAGGTGGTGCTGAATTTGAAAGTCATACAGGTATAGTAGGGTGGTGGGCAGGGTGTACAGTGCGTGCGCAAAGTAGACTTTGAGACTGGTGTTCAAATCCTGAGTCCTGCTTGTGGTTAGGGTTTAGGCAACAAAAGCATATTGGCTGAGGTTGTGGTTTTGATCAAATGTTAATCAGATAAACATGTCCTGTCTTGTCGGTATTAAACCAAGACCCTAGTAAGTAACTTTATCACAGCTGTGAGTGGCTGAACAGAAACATAAAAAGAAAAGTTTTTATCAGACTTGCAATGAGAACATTTTGTTCTGGAAGAACTGATATTGTAGGAAAACAAATGAAAAACGTTGTCAGTGAACATTCTGCTGATACGTTCTGTATCAACATTTTGCAACTTGGCAAATATGTTAATTAACAATGTTCCTGATGGAAAACATCCGGCTGGCATTATGTTTCCTTCAAAATGTATTTACTGTTGCACATTAGTGGTAAATAAATGAAATTCAGTGGGGAAAATGTTGGTGGAGCACAGTGGTGGGTTAAGTGACATAGTAGGAATCATCATACAGTGTTCAGACACTCATTTAAAGACCTCAGACCACTGGCCTAAAGAAGGTCAAATTGTTTTCAAATGGCGCAGGGATTGTTGGCACGTCTGGAAGGGCTTTACTGTGAGGCAGCTGCAGGCGTGTGATGAAGCCTGTGCACATGTGATAATTCAGTGTCAACAGTTTATACTGCTGCTTAATTAGAGCTTGTCTGAGTCTGACTTTATTTGTCTGTAAATACTTTTGGATCAACCGGGACAATACAAGAGCAGAGCAGCACAGGACAATATAATGTACAGTACTTGGTGATGCCATATAGTGTTTTACTGGCATGATGTCATCAGTATCATCCCGTTGCCCACCACTGTGAATATAACCACACAGAATGTGATCTGCATTTATTTTGTCCAAAAGAACTCACTGTTACTGTTGTACTAACCAGATAGTCAGACTCAGAAGATTACACCACCCTTACAAAATATGTTTAGCATTTAATTAACCCCACTTACAGGATAAATTCAGAGTCCTGAGTCATCCTAACATCTTTGCATAATCATGCATCATTTGGAGGACAGAATTATCGCCATTTATTTGGTCCACTTTTTGTCCACGTAAGAGTAAACCTCTTTCTATATACTAGAATATCCCTTTGCTTTAAAAGCCCATGCAAATTAAATGCAGTGGCCTATTGATCTCATAAATGATTTAAACAGTGGTCTTATTCTCAGCGAGTGACTCATAGCTGCTACAGCGCAATTAAAAACCCAATATTATGCATGTGTTATACTCCACAAATACACATATACTCAGATATATTATTTTTATATTTATGACCTGAAATTTGTGCATTAATTGATTTACAGAGTAAAAAGTTGAATGAAAAGCTGGTCATGTTCATAATGTCACACATTACGCCACATTAAAATGCGTTCACGCTCCGGTGGAAAACGCGAGTGTAAATGGGTCAGAATCAGCCATTAGCTCATGAAGGTTGAGATGTGACTGACGGGACCACGAGACCGGGCAAGATAGTGGGTCAATGAGCAATGAATAGAAAGCTCTCTCTCTCTCTCTCTCTCTCTCTGTCTCTGTCTGTCTGTCTGTCTTCACGTCTCCCATCCTCCGTCTTTCCTTCCTCCCCATCCAGCTCTCTCTCTTTCTCCTCCCCCACCCCACCACCCTCCCATGCCCCACAGTGTGTCTGTCGTTGCGTAACATTACTAAAGAAACACCACACCAGCGAGCAGCATCGGTGGGGGGGGGGAGCGAGAAGTTGTGCACCGAGCACTGACCCAATATCTAATGAAAGAGAAGAGGGATGAAGGGGATGGGAGGGGAGGGAAATAAAGAACGATGGAGATGGAGAGGAGGGAGAGAGGGCGGAGGTGAAGGCAGCGCGAGACATGAGAGATGGAAAGAATGGAGACAGAGGAGAGAGAAGTGGAGGGGGGAGGGGTGAAGGGAGGAATGGAGGGAGGAGAGTTAAAATGAGAGGGAGAGAGAGAGAGAGGGAGAGAGGCTAGAGGGGGAGAGGAGGAACGAGACAGAGAGGGGCAGACAATGAATTCAGGCAAAAGGAGCCAGGACATTTACACTATAAATAACCAAGATACTAGCAGCAACACTGGTCTGCTCTTTCTCCCTTTCTCTCACTCCATCATTCCCTAAATCTTTCTAACATCCCCCTTTCTTCTACACATTTAAATATTCCTCCCCTCATGTCTGGTTAATAGTCAGCCATTTATTTGCGGATTCATCCTTCCGACTGCCAATCAAAGTAGAAAGATGATCACCAATTTTGATGGATTATTATTCACAATTAATGATTTTTACGTTTGTTTTATGTGATAATCATCTTGATTTGTATTCTTGCTTGTTTATTTTGTGCCCTCATAATTGATGCCATCTGGAAAACTCGCTATATCACATTTAAGAGTTGTGGCTGAAAATGTGTCACATTAAGCCTCATTTTATCTTTATAAGCTTAATTTGTATTCTGTTATAATTTTGGAGAACAATAATTCTGACTCTTGAGTCATTTTCTTTTTAATTTATAAATTTATAAATTTATCAGGACACAATGAACATCCTTGTCTTTTGCCTCACATAACCAAAGTGGTTCAAGATATAAAAAGACAGTGCTGACTTACAAATTTTAGAGCTGTTGATTTTTTTTTTTCTGTCCCTTTCGGTCAAGACAAGTTAGTGATCCAGTAAAAATTGAAAAAGTTTGTGCACCATGAACTAACTTTGAACACAAAACTATTTCAAAAAGGTTTTTTTTATCCACGTCACTGTGTGCTACACTCACCCATGAGGTCATTCGTTGGCTACCCTTTGGCAACGCGTTGTTACGTTGGCCAATCTGAGCAATCCCTGAGAAAAACTACTGGCCGAGCCAGAGGCGGATTTCTGTGGTTTATTTAACAATTGTAAAAACGTGTTTTGGTGGAGACTTGTACAACGCTTCATGGTGTAATTTAAGCTTCACAGTTAAATGGCAATACCACCTTAGAAGGATTTGTTCTCCATGAAGAAGTAACAGCAAATACATTTTTGGGGAAGTACCCCTTTAGTTCTGCAGTGATATTCTATCATGGAGGACTTGATGAAAGAGAATGGCTGAACCTATAGGATCACAGAACATTTTCCCCATTTTCTGCCGCGTCATGGTGTATATGGTTTGCAGAAGTTTGATCTCTTTTTTTCTGTGATATCTGTCATGCTTTTAATTACATCCCTGAATGTTTTCTTCTCTCATCCCTCTCTGTCTTTCTCTTCCATCCCACTTCGCTCTTTTGTCGCTGATTCATCTTCCCCTCTTCTTTTCGGCCATCGCTGTATCACATTTTCTGCATCTACATCTTTCTTCCTCCAAGCTTCCGTCCGTCCATGTATCCAGCCATGCATCGCCTCGATCCTACATCCAGAAATTATTCTAATTTAAATTATGCAGATACCCTCTTCTTCATTTTTAAAGGAAGAGCTGACGGAGCACTTATGAGCTGTCATGCTTCTGCTCATTCAGTAATACACATTCACACCTGGGAGCCACAAAGTTCAACCAGTCCTTCAGTAAGCAGCCACGAGGTTAAGTGCTTCCCTCAAACACCTTTGCTGTGGTCGTTGTCGAGGGCAGAATGTGTTGAGGGAGGTGTGTGTGTGTGTGTGTGTGTGTATTTTTTTAAAAGAACATAAAGTTTATTGATGTTTGTGAGCATCTGTGTGACTGTGTGCATATATTTGTGGCTGCGTTCGCGCATGAGCCTGCATGTGTACAGTATGTGTGTGCAGCTATGCATTTACACAGGCATGTCCGCAAGCACATGCATGTGTGTATGGCTGTTTTTTGTGTGTGTATGTGTGCATGCATGCATATGAACATGAGCCATTAGCTGTTATCCACGGGGAAGACATGTTAACAGGTTTGGCTACCACTGAGAGGATTGGTAAGAAAGCACCAGGAGCTCTGTGTGTGTTTGTTTGTGTGTGTTGTGTGTCCACGCACGTACATGTATACGCCCAACTGTGTGTGTTTGTGTGTGTGAGGTCCCATTGAGTCAGTGGAAGGAAAGCAGGGGGTATGAGTGTGAGGGGAGGGAGGGCTGGAGGGGCTATGACTCATCCACTGCATGGGCCTCTGGCTCTCTCTCTCTCGCTCTCTCGCTAGCTCACTCGCTCTCCCTGCATAGCAACGACTGTGCAAAAAGCCCATATAGGTCCATAGTAACCAGAACTGATAGTGTAGTGGCCTATAAACACCCCATTAACAGGTCAGAGGGACCCACAAAATCATATAAACACCGATCCATGTGCACAAAATACTTTTTTTGTCAGATTTGTCAAGACACTTGTAAATAAAAATTATTTTATATGAAGTTTTAATATACAAAACATTACTGTTTTCATCACAGTGTATAAGAAATTGCAGACTGTGGCGATGCAGACCAAATGCATTTTTTAACATGAAGTTTATAAAACCCAGTTCAAAACCAAACCTTAACCGTAACCAAAATAATGGCCCGCAATTTTAGTGTTTTATTTTTATTTTTATTATTAAATCAGTAATTTCCTGTCATTCCAGACCCTGCCACTCCCTCATCATCCAGCAGTTCAGTTGTTCCTCATTCACATGATCCCCACCTGTCTACACATCTGCCCCTCAGTGTACCAGCAGCCTCCTGGACAGATTATTGCTTGTGCTTTTGTCCTCGTAGCCTGAATCTTGTGACCATTTCCCTTCCTTTTTAGATCTTTCTTCTTTTCCTGCCATGCTCCGTATTTGGACCGACCATTCGGTTACAAACTCTGTTCTGTTTTTTTGGACACAATAAACTTGACTCACAAACTGCCCGCCTTTGAGTCATGCTGTTGAGTCAATTGTTTGCGAAAACTGAGCTTTTACAACCAACAAAGTTCAAAATCTGAAATAAGTTTGTCTCATGTACAGACCTAGAGAGTAGAAATTCGTTCTGAGGTTTTGAAAAATAGTCACCACTTTTTCTCTGGTTGTGGTTGTGGGAAGACTGTATATGTATATTGACACAGGCCCAACAGGAAATCTCTTCAGCCTTTATCTGCCCTCACACAAAGAGCATCACAATCCTACTGTCCAACAGCGGCTCAAAGCCAGCTCACTGCTGGCCGAAACGCCTTTTGATAGTGATAGATGGGACAAATAGCAAAGCTAGTAAGCCATGCTGGTGATGGATGATGTTTCCCCAAAAGCTCAGCTGCACTCGGGTTTTTTCCCCCAAATCAGCAAAGGAGTAAACAAGATGAAAGTGCTGTTGGTCACTATCATCTGATGTTATGACCACAGAAATGGCTTCCAGTGTCGGGCTTTTTCAACTTGCTTGCTGTGTCAACAACATTAACTGTGACTAAGAATCACTCACGGCAGCGTCAGTCATCACCTCGGCACACTCTCAGTTTAAGATCTTTTCTTCCTCTCGCCTCACCTCTCCTCCCTTCCTCTCATTACAGATGTTGCTCTCATTACAGATGTTGTTTGGAAAGCTTTCCCCCGTACACATCCACAGCTACCTCTCCTCTTCCTCCCTCCTTCACAGATGTTGTTTGGCACATGTCTACCCGTCCCCGTCTTCCTCTTCTCTTTCTCCTTTCCTCTACTTCTCTTCATCCCCACCTTTGCACTGCTTCTCTCTTGCTACACCTTGTCTTCTTCACCAGATTCTGTTTGTCTCTCCATCTGCTCTTTCTCCAAATGTTCCTTCCTTTCTCCACCCCGTGTTCCTGCCTTCACTTCCTCGCTCTCCATCTACACAAACCCAAATGTTCAAACTCTCCACTTCCCTCGTTTTCCTTCTGCACTTTTTCGTCCCTCCTCACCCCGTCATCTCTCCCAGATGTTTTCTGGACAGAGACGATCTCTCCTCTAGTGATAATGAAACTGAAAAGTGTCCTGAGGCAAATGAAGGGGGGTCGTGTCACAGTCGCAGCCTGGATAAAGCAGCACATACTGTCACGCAAGCTGTGTGAGTGTGTGTTTGTATGTGGTGGCACAGGGCTGACGTGGAAGAGAGTGGAAGTGTGTGTGTATATTGTTTATATCCTAGCTTCAATGTAACTTTGGTGTTTACTGTATTTCTTTTTTTTTACTGGTGGTTTCAAGATTGCTGATTTGTGTCTGAAATATTTGTATAATATAATAAATGTATCACATGACAATGTAAAGACAATATGACAATATGAACGGTGTTGCTCATAGTGATGAACCTACTGAGAATCATCACCAGAATAATAAATCCTCAGCTTCATGGAGCTTTATAGTTTCAGTTTCATGAAACTTTAATGTTTTAAAGTTGGTACACCACCAGGTCAACACCAAATGACAGACACAAATTTAGCAACTATCTGGTAAACATAGTGACGCATTTAGCAGCTAAAGAGCCACACATTTCCCCAGACTTGGAGGAGACCAAAAACAGAGCTAAAAGAGAACGAATATTGGAATTACATTCGCCAGGTGGCCAGAAACACGACTCCAAATGAATGATAATGTTACTCCATAACTGCTGGATGTGGAAATTAGTGACAGTTTGCTAACAAGGTTGCTATATCAGCTTAAAAAGTGATGATATGTCAATGTTTTATGCACAACTTGTTTCCACTGAAACTCCACTTAATCCAAAATTGACCAGATTTCAATTTTCTGGAAGGTGGCTCCAAATGTAGCAGTGACTGCAACATTAAACATGTTTGCATTTTTTTTAATATACTGTTATAAGAGTGTTATTGTTTTTTGTTTGTTTTTTTGCTGCAGAACAAGTAAGCAAGACATCATTTTGGTGTTTGCCAGAAGATTGTGATAGACGTCATTATTTTTTACATTTTATGGACTAAAAGATTGATTGAATAATCAATAGATTAATCAGCCTTGAAATAGATGCTGAGAGTCAGCAAACATACAGAGTAACATAAACAAAACGCACAGAGAACCGAAGACAATCCATCTTGGATGAGACCTCCTAAGAAAAAGGGTGTTACTAAATAAGATCCTTAATCTACTTTTTTTTTTTTTTTTGGATAAAATATTATTTCAACCAAATTCAGCAGTGAAAAATCCTGTAAATATATTTGGGTTTTTAAGCATATTGAAAGTTATCTTATTAGGTCTACCAGCAGAGTGTGTCCACACAGAGATAAAATTGTATATGTGTATATATGAAAAACATAGTCAGTAATTTAAATATTAAAATGTATATGAGTCCAATGTGAGTACACATGTTCATATGTCCATGAAATTTTGTAGATCCTTGAGTGCAAATTTTCAGTTTCAGTCTCATATTTTGGAGCCGAGTATGTATTTTCAGAGTAGGTGTGGCTTTAAAATCTCCGACTGTTGGATTTCCAGACCAGGCGAGAGATATTTCCTCCCTGAAATGATATAAAGAGTTTCTAACGGGGGCGCCACAACAATTGCCATGACAACAATGATTACTCATCCCCAAACAAGCGAAACAACAATGAATAACATCTAATCAGGCTCAAAGCACTGAAGGTGTGATTATGCACACTGCTGCTGCTTCGCTATCTTTATGCAAACCATCTCTCTCTCTCTCTCTTTCTCTCTCTCTTTCTCTCTCTCTCTCTCTCTCTCTCTCTCTCTCTCAAAGTGCTCTGAGCAGAATGATTAATTTGCAACTATTGATTCCTTGAGAATGTGGGAGGGATTGAAAGAGAGAGGGAGGGGAGGAGGGAGCATCCAGTATTCTGAGTAGCGCCTCGCTGCAGCTCTCGCCTCGGGTCCTTCGTTTAAGAAAAAGCCAATGGGTGCAGAGTTTGGATCCGCCGAATCACCTCCATCCATCCCGCGCTCTTTCCCTTCTTCTTCTCCCACCTCCTCCGTTCATCCCTTCCTTTTTTCCCTCTCTCTTTTCTCTTCCATCTCCTCCCCTCCTGCCTCTGCCTCCTCCTGTCCTCTGCCGTCTAAATTATCTGTGAATATTCAACAAACGCCCGAGTGTTTCACAACAAGCAGGAAGGAACCGAGGGCAGAGAGAGAGGGAGGATGAAATGCTTAGAAAACAAAAACAAAAATATTTGCCCCTCCTAAAGTTCATAAACTATTTAGTTCTATAAATATCTTGAAACCAAGAGGCCAGCCTTTAGCTGTATTTCACTACAACTTCAAAACACTTTCTAATTCAGCAGCAGTGGAAAATTAGCTGAATAATTCTTATTATATATCACAAGGAGCATATTAAAACACCAGCTTCTTCCTCGGCAAGGGCAAAACAGAGTTTCTCTCGAATCAAGATATAAACTTTTTAATGAGTTACCTATTCAGACAGAAACTGTAGCAGTTGTGTGTTTGATCATATGAGTGAAGTGTTGTATTTGACTTTATCCCATCTTCTACTCCACTTCCGAGGCTTTCCTGAGCCGACCCCCCTATTGGCAGGACAGTATAGTTTGTCAGTGCTTTAAAAAAAAAAAACGTTACAAACTTCAAAGACAATTTTTCTGAACCTGCCACCGAGTGTGGCTGGGCTATTTCCAACTGTGCTCCTGTCAGACAGGAGTTAAATGTAATACATGTCATCATTGTGTGTGAATGTCTGATGCTGTCGCTTTTCTTGGGAGGACAGTCTTCTCGTACCAGTTCAAAATGCTGCAACGAGGCAAAGAAGAAACACATTAGTCCCATTCTCACCTCCTCCCAGTGGCTCCCTAAGCTGATACTGATAAATCTGTTGTAAGCCAATAACAGCTGATACATTGGCCCCATTGATATAACAGTCAAGCTCCATGCCCAAGTTAACTTGCTCTCTTGGAGATTTATGTCTCTATGTTCACTGTCATACATTTTTCACTCTATATTTCTCTCTGTGACGCAAAACACTATCGACTGATAAAGTCGAGATGAGTTCTGTTGAATGCAGTTTCAGTATATAAACTGATCACACTAAAATCTGTTGCCAATGAGACGAGCGAACATAGGTTTCAGGGTGCAAGAGTTGAAATAATATTTCTGGAAGTTTGATTCGCACTGCTAAATGTAAAGCATCCACCACTTTTTCCACCCATCACGGCATTTAAATAGATATTGAAAGTAGAAGAAAAACACTGTGTAACCACAGTCAGATTTTAAAAAATGAAGATACAACACATCACATTGCTCCTTTAATTCAGCTCTTCAGACACTTTGGGTCTGCCTTTTGAAGTGCTATAGTCATTCAGCTTCAGGGTTGAGTCTTTCTAACCTTTTACCGAGTTGGTTTGCTCATTGTTGAGGAGACATTTAAAAATCCAATAAAATTTCACCATTTCTCTAGAAATGTTGTGGCATCTGTTTAGGGTGTCTTGTTTTTTTTTAAGATTTTCTGACATTACATATTCAACAGTCAGCCGTTGCAAAAAGAGAACAGCAAACAATCTGGAGCTTCAAAACACACGCTGAAACATGTGATGTTGTGAGAGAAGTGACACTCCACTGTACAGTTAGCAGATGGCCGACGTGATGTGTTTTAACAGTCACTTAAAGCACAATGAGGGTTTGAAAATAACGCTCGTACAGAAACGCCAGAACGAGTTCCGTACGCTCACAAACACACATTCACTGCAAACCTGCGCTGAACGAAGCAGAGTTTCTCCTGCGCGTGTCACCTGTCCGTCAGCGCGTCTGAGCAGAGGTATACGAAACAACAAACAAGCAGACGAGCTGGAGGCCATTTTGTGTCCACATGCTGCTGTCACTGCACTGACCTGAACTCAAACTCCGAGAGGCTTCAGGAAACTGCTGAATCGTTTCACTTTATTCTGACTCAACCTGTGTGCGGCAGTACCTGCTGTAGGGAAGAAGCTCCCTGTTCCCGCAAAACAGCTCGGTCACATTCTCAACCGTGTCGTCAGCTGTTCGCATGGGCAAAGTGCATCTAGCTTGCACATCAGAATCACATCATATTAACTGGGCTCCCATCCGAGTAAATTAAACAAGGGCATAGGTTTGGCTTTAGAAGGGACAAACACACACACACACACACACACACACACACACACACACACATACACACATACACACACAAATGGTTATTGTGCTTTTCATAATAATGCTATATAACAAAAAATACAAATATTATGTTAACCTCTGTATTTAATCTGCATGTTTAGTACAAAGAGCTCTGTGTTTTACTGTCTTTGACGAATGTCCAATTGTCTCATCTTCTTATGACACTATTAGGCCTAGCTGCAAATAAAAAGATAGATTCAGTGATTTTTTATAACATATTTGGAAATACTTTTTTCAGCCCTGAGTAATGTATACATTGAGAAGTGCAGCCTGTCGAGAGGCTGAAAAGTCTGCAAGGGACTCACCCAAGGACGCACACAGTAATAACTGAAGGCGAATCAGATGAGTGTATCAAGTCAGATCTTCTCTCATCTGGGTGATGATCGCTGGACAGTAAGGAAACAATGCTGAGAGAGATTTAAGTAAGAATATCTACCTGAAATAATAAAAGTAAGGGGGGTGAATATAAGATTTTGAATCTCTTCTCCAGTGGAATTTACGTCCTTGAAATTACATATACTTTGATGACATTTCAAAAATTGTATGGAGAAATAATTAGTTGACTGGGCTCACAAAATAAACATTCAATTCTTAGCAAAGGTACGTAACAGGCATAAGGTTAAGTGAGTATCACATTTTATTCTACAAAGACCTTAGGTTTTTACAGTACAGCAGGTTAATGTTTGGGGGGCAGATAGATCGGACTGTAAATGGGAAAACTACGTTGGTATGTGTTTTTTCTGTTTCATGAGATAATGAGAATAAAACAATATAAAGTAGCTTTAACAAAGGGGGAATAATGGATGAGCGTACCAGCTGTGTTTCAGCAACACACTGCGTCTCACTGTTGCGTCTGCACATCACCACACAACACCACCTGCCCAATACAACACCAGTCTTTTACTGGGTCATTAAGCAGCTGCAATTGATCAGTGAGTATTTAAACGTGTCAGTAACTGATTCATTCTACAGCTACTTACTGTATGTCTCTCCGTGACTCTCCAATTCAGCCGTGCAGGGGCGAGGAGTACTGCAGAAATGAAATGCACATGGACCAACGTCTGGTGCCTCCATGACTTCACATGAAAGACTATTTGCACTATTTTACATTCCCCTACCTCCTGATCAAGGACACCAAGATGGACTTATCTCTTGCTCAAAATAAATGTGCTGCATTGCTGGAGCCAACTTAGATTAAACCAGTGGAAGCTTCACCTGAGACACTGTGCATGCCCAAAAGGCTAAGCAATGCTAACTGTTTTGTGAGAGAACCGCCTAAAGTTAATTCAGGCAAATTACAAAATTTGAATAATGGTCTATTTTCATCTCTTCAGGCTCAATTTCCTCTATACCATTTCCTCCCCACACGCAGGCCTTTGCTCTGTGACTGCCGCACTGAAATCAGAAAGGCTGGAGGATATGACGGATTAATTCAGGAAAACACTCACCTGCTAATTATAGTAATCGCTACCTACTTGCCTTCTCTGCTCTTTAGGGGTTAACACTCTGATAGTTTCCCCCCCGTTAAGAGGTGAGGCAGCGAGTGTGGACAGAGTCACAACACCACAACAACTAGTAAACAAGGAGAGAAATAAGCGACAGCAAATTTAGTTTAAGTGTAAGAAAAGAAAAATGTAATGCAAACACAGTAGCTCTACCATTAAGCAATTGGTGAGAAAATTGATGGCACCGGCTGATCACAAGAGGTCAAAAATGGTTTTATTTAAGAGCCTTTCTCAGCAGCATCATGATGACGCCTTTACCATTCAGATATTAATATTCAGTTCAGAGAATCAACCCGGCCAACCTTGCCCCATTAGCCAGTTTCTACAGCTATGAAGATGAGCACTTTCATAGGAAAAATAACATCAAATAACCTCTTCTTCTTTTGTCAGACTCATCTTTCTTTTTACCTCTTGAACTGTATGTCTAAAGTAAGTGACAGTTATAATCTATACAGACAACACTTAAATGCAAAAGTCATTTAATAAATACGCACACATACTTCTGCACTCAGATCAATTCATTCAGGGTTTAATATGTTTAAGTATCAATTATTTCACAAGATAAAAGCAAAAATAATAGAAAAAATAAATGTAATTTTGTTTAAGGGAACTGTTGCTTTTTGTCCCCTCAGATTTATCTTGCAGACCTCTGCTGGTACCCCGACCCCATGACTTATCCTAAACGTAACCACAATTCTAATATCAAAGCTCCTGAACTTCCCTACAACATTAAAAGAGAGCTGCACTGATTAAGCATTGCACTGCTATAACACTGCTGGACATTTTTTTTTTTAAAGGATAAAAATCGATGCAGCAGAACCAGAGATATCTCCTTTTTTTCTCCACACATTCTTCTTCCTCATCAAAACTTGGTGTCTACTTTACCCACAATGCAACTCCACCATCGACAGTTCTGTCAGAGATTCGGGTTTGTTATTCCAATAGCAGCATTCAGCTTTAAATGTTCATAATTGAATAATCAATTTAAAATTTGAAGTTCTTATTCATCTGTAGTTATTCTTTCCAAGTTAAACACTCAACTGATCTGCTTCATCAACACTGTGGGGGTGTGGTTTGATCAGATTTGAGTGACAGTAACCAAACCACCCATCGACAGTCATCAGATTCTGTTTCCAATACTGTCACATTTTGATTTGTTGCTCGGTGAGAGGAGCCCAGACAAAAATACAGACGTATTTGGCAGAAGTTTTGGTTCATGTAGGGCTCCATCACTCATAGTAAGTAAAATAAGTTTTCAGGGCCTTTAAAATCCCTTGCGAAAATCATGCCAAAATGTCGTCAATTTCAAGGTCGGAAACTTGGTCCTCACAAAGATGGAAGTACATGAGCACACACGCACATAAAAACATGTTTGATGCGTCCGTGCACAGAATCACTCCTCAACACACAGAATCACACACACCTCCTGACAGGCACGCATATACAGATTCACCCAAACAAGAGCAGAGCTCACAAATGCAGTATCAGATGCACACACACACACACTCCACAGTACATAAACACACTGAGGATTTACTGCAGACCACCAGTCATAAAACACAGACACCAGAGTTCATCATAGCCCGCTTAATGTTGCACCATTACCGTTAACGTGACTTAGCCACATCTGGCGTGTCGCTGTAAACTCATTCCACTGACCATAAAAATCTGATGAATCAAACCTGACACCTTGCTGGGCTTCACTTTGTGCAATGCAGACATCTGGGCGCTTCTCACACAGTCAACAACCAGATTATAGAGCTGTTTGTTTCATCTGCAGCGCAGACAGCGACTGGAGTTTCCACAGGTAAAGTGGTTACAACACTGACAGTGGTAAGGCACTCGTAGTCCGCTTGTCATGGCTTCATGTCCAAGACATTTGCTGATTTTCACTGACAGAAGACTTTATAAAGCTACCAGATGACATTAAACAGTAAGTACTGAGTCTGGAAGGCAACAGGGTGGTTTAGCTGTCCCCAACTGAAAGTTTTGATCACCACGAGAGCAAATGTAGTCTGTCAAAGTGACCTTGAGCACCCTGAAACCTGCCTGCTTTCATTTCATTCTACACAGTCAAATAACTGCTTGAAAGTATAAAAAATTTAAAAAGTAATCTTCCACATACCCGCTTAGGCTTTCTGGCCAAACAGTTCCAGAAACCCAGGAACAATCTCAGGTAGTAAAAGTCCTCTTACTGCTTTGATATTTCAACCGTATCTCAAGATCCATGTAGAGTTTGAGATGTAATTTGTGCAGAGACATTTTTATGGGTTTTGGTTTGGTAATGTGACGTATTAACCGACAGTCTTTATTAGCACAATGTAAAGTTGTCCCACTGTGTGTGTGTTTCATGAAATATATTTATCAAGATAATGGAATTTTCTGAAATTACTGCCAAAATAAAACTTAAGGTTTGAGAATAATTCACATTTCTTCAACACATTATTTTACACTGTAATGGCAGGAATAAGAGAGGGCAATGTTGTGCCTGGAGGAGGAAAAAGAAATTGTGCACAACTGACAAATCTGAAATTACTGAAAGTTGACAGTTTGTATTGTGGTATATATTGTAGAAAAATCTGAATGAAAGTAACTTTTATCTCATTTGAATGCATCTGAATTACAGATTTACAGTGGGTCAGACCAACTTCATGTCATCATGTAGCCTCAAGTTGGGGTCCCAAAAGATCTGCAACAAAAAAAAAATCTGTATTGTGACTGCAACCTAAATGTTGAACCATCCTCACTGCAGACTCAAGGACACACATCCAAACATCGTGTCATCCACACACACCCTCAGGCACCACTGTGAAATATCTCAGTATCAGGGGTATCTTTGGTGTCTGCCAGACGGTATACTTTACAGTGTACTGGGCGGCATTGTGTCCTGGATTGTATCCCATAATAGTGCATCTGTAACTACATAAATATCAGGTTACAGCTTTAGAGCAGCTTGTTTACTGTTTTTTTTGGAGTGTATCAATATCTGGTGGAACTTCCAATATGTTTCAATGTGCCAATTTATATATCGTGACCGCCAAATTCACACAAAAATTCAGTTTAAAGAGTGTTTCTAATAGTTTATTCCTGTTTCAGTTTCTTCAACATGTTGAAACTGGTGATTCATTAGTTTTTATATATTTATATTTTAATGGTAACACCTGTATCAGATAATTCTTGGTTATATAGTTATTGAATGGTGGACTTTTATTGTAATGAGGCCATAATGAGGTGGTAATACTCATTTTATCTATCAATATGTGTGTGTGTGTGTGTGAGAGAGAGAGAGAGAGAGAGAGAGAGAGAGAGAGAGAGTCCCTGTGCATAATACATCACTTGACCTTACAAGACAACAAGTTTGACCTTTAACCTCTGCACTCTGACCTCTTTAATTGAAAGTGGAGGCAGGGACATCCCACTGTCATGTGAGACACCAACACGTACACATAGTCCATAACAGCAAACCAGCCATACAACGTTTTAGAGAGGAAATGGTGTTTAGTTAAAGGCAACTAAAAACTAAAATATGAAATAAACAATATCATATATATATATAACTAAATAACTGATATATTTATCTAGACAAGAATGAATCGAACCACACGACTGCTGGGTTTTTAGTTATTAGTGCTGTTACAAATGTCGATGGGATTTTGAATGAGGTTTTTCCAGAAGTGTGTAAGTGTGAAAGTATTATTATATTATAATTACATAAAATAATATATGTACTTTGAGTTTGTCTATTTGTGTTAATAAATCTGTTTTGTGTCTTGTAACCCGTGTGTGGATTGTGTGTGTGTGTGTGTGTGTGTGTGTGTGTGTGTGTCTGGTTATCTGACTAATGCATATCAGTAATCAATGGGCTAATGTATCATATACAGGCAAGGGAGACTGAAAACACACACACACACACACACACAGACACACACACACAGACACACACATCATGTTTATGACTCATGTAGCTTACAGATGACAGCATTGTTACTCCATCAGTTTGACCATATGTTACTACTAAGACAAACTCCGTAATGGAGCAGCAGCGGCTTTACCCTGCATTCCCGCTGAGAGCAGCTCGTTTCGATCCGTCACTCTACTGTGACTGATGGTGGGCGGAACCAAAGGCTCTGATGGCATCCATCTGGTGACCGACATCAATCGACCTTTTACACAAACGCTGCCGATGTATGTACTTCTTTGTCTTAAGAGTGAAGAGCCTCTATATCTTTTTAAGCATTTAACAAAAGTGTTTCAGTCAAAGGTACCGAAACGGTTACAGCCCTGGAATTACAAGTGCATCTGTCTATGTAGAGGGAGACATACTGTACAAACATATTGCTCACACACACACACACACACACACTGAGCTCCCTGGTCATTCCCTTTGGCTCCTGATGTCTGTAGGATTAGGGAGCAGTCGGCCTGTCAGCACCTCTCCCACCAGGCGTTAAACAGACTGTGTGGAGGTGCCAACAGCTCTCTGCTACACCACGCTCAACCTACTATACTGTAAAACAAAGAACGTGACATACTGTTACTACTGTAAAACACTGGACTCCACTGTGAAACGCAGCACATGGCATTCTGTTCTTATGGTGGAAATCACACTATGACACTGTTACTATACTGTAAGACAGTGCTTCTTAAACTTAAATAAATCTGAGGGGTCACAAGATAATTAAAGGAATAAGAAAGAAAAAATTATATTTTTTTTACTCAATGTTTGTGTATTTGTTTCTGACTTTTCTTCTCTAATGTTTTTTTTAAACTGTGTAATATTGGATATTAAAATATATAAAAATATATAAAATATAAAAATCTTTTGAGACAAAAAAGTTGGGAACCATGACATTATACATTACTCCACCGTACAATACTGACCTGTTAAATAGTTCCAATGCTGTGAAAACAGAATGTAATTTATTTGTATTTACTATTTCTAGTCAAATAAATCAATTAAAGAAAAGATAATTATATTAAGCACTTCGCATTTATTGGTTTTTGTATTTGCTGTCAAGATATTCTTTAAAAATCAGACCACTTACTTTTTTGAACTGTGCATACAAATAATGTAAACAGAAAGCTGTTAATAGCTTTTTGTGCACAATATAAAATACACCTGTTAAAACCTCAACTGTGAAATATTTGTTGACTCATGTGAACAAAATCTGAAATGGGAACCCGTAGCCCAAATACTGCAGGTTTTGAAACTCTAACACTGTGAAATTGGAACTAGTAAGTCAGGATTTGCCTTTTTGCTCTTGAACTGATGAAACATATTCCATACTGAGGAGCAAGTCCACTTTCATTTGGCGAGGACTCTTGTGACCTGGATGAGTGAGCACGCTGTTAAAACACAGCACATGATTTACTGTTCCCGCACTGTAAAACACTACAAACACTGTAAAACGCTTGTTATCGTCCAGTAGCTCCAAACTTTCTTGCTTGTGACCCCTCATAATTGAACAATCACAGTTTGCATACGTCTATGGGTGATGACCAGTTAAACCTGTCCTCAGAAAGATAATAAATAATAATAAATTTTAAAAAGTCGATGATATATATCAGCATCATAGTAGTATTTTCTTAAATGTATTTTGGATCCAAGAGCTACCTCTGGCATTTAGTTTAGTCCTTTCCAGTCCACAGTGAGCCTGTGGACTAGAAAGCACAATCTTCAACATCTTTTTTTTGCTTTAATAATAGAACATTCTTATCCATTTTTAATCTCGATCTGGATCATAATACACATAGTGATAAACAAACATGCGATACATGTTGCGTTAAGAGATTCTTTTGCTGAGCTTATAAGCAAGTTGTCTCTTTTTTTTAAATATTAAACGCCTGTTGTGTGCTGGCTCTGTGTGTCCTTATGTCTCTACTACACCTGTATCTATGTGTGTGCATGTTCCAGCATGTAAATGTGCTGTGTATACCCCTGTGTGTTAGTGTGTGTTAGTGTGTGTGTGTGATGGATGTCCCTCCCGTGGTGCGGAGCGGAGTGTGTGTCAGTCCCAGGTGTGTGTGAGTGCTCGTAAACAGCCTCTTTGATGGAGAGGCCGTGATGCCTGTTTGACAGGCGGCCTTGTGCTGCCAACGGAGCCCTGCATCGCCATAGTTACACAGCGCCATGTGGCCGTAGGTACCCCGCACCGCCATGAAAGAGGACGAGGAGAGCTGCTGCAAATTGAAGGTGGAATGACTGCATTAATTAGCTAATGAGGAGACGGTCATTAGCGATTTAACCACCACTGGGTGATAGAAGATAATAAATATGATGTATATATACTATAAAAACATACCTACTGACAAATATAACATCGCATGTTCGATAATTAAATTGATGTTCACTACACTAAATCACATGATACTATGGTGTCTGATTCAACTCCTTAAGTTCTACAATACATGGTTCATGATGTATGTCATTTCTTTGCCAGTATTTCAAAATAAAATATAAAATAATCTTTTTTTTTAAAGTAACCACAAAACTACAAATAAACAAACTTTAAAAAGTAAGAAGAGTAGAAAAGTCAGGTACCTTATTACTGCTATAGATTATAAGAAATTTATGAGAAAGGCCGACTGGCACTCCAACGTATGTTACATCACTAGTTATGCTCTAGTTAAAGAGAAACACGTCTATTTTAAAAGTCTGTCTAAATTCCTAGTCAGGCTAAGGCACCTCACAGCTGTGATTCATTTGTCAGTAGGTATGTAGAATAGATCCACTTCTTAAAGATATACTTCATACTGTGAACATTTGCACATTACATGGTTCATATTTCGCACATTCCTGCACAAACTGCACAGCTCTTTCATTTTAAAAACAGACATGTTATACATATTCTTTAAATATATTGTAATATATTGTAAAGGTTTCTATTTTATAGTTATATTTCTTCACTTGCAGTACTTCATTTTTACTTTCTTATTTCCTCTATGTTTATAATTGTGGCCGTTCTGATTATGGGTCATTCACTTTGTACTCAACACCTCCATTGTAGAATATGAAACTTTAACCCATGCAAGTTGAAAAACACCAGAATTTTCCTTTAACTTTGTGCTAAATGAAAATGCAAAACCAAGACTCCACCATAAAATAAACAGTTAACCTCATGGGAACCAATTTTTGGCCGTAATTAGGAGCTAAATCCTCACAGTGGGTGAGTTGCCCATTGTCTGAACAGGTTTTTATGCCTACATGATACAGTAAATAGAAGCATACACACACATTCACTTGCAAACCACACACATAACACATCATAACATATACAAATTTATATAATGTCTATTTTCTGCAACTATCAATCATAGCAGCAACACTACCTTGTTTCAGTAACTATATGACTCATCTCTCTCTTCAAAGACTGGGATAACACTGAATCGACTTAAACGCCACCTTTACACATACAGACCATAAATGCTTAGCTTCTGTCACAGCTGTCATGAAGAAACAAATATCTCCAAAACATGTACCTGCCATAGCTTAGGAAAATGAACATTGCTCTTCAATTGACAGCTGTGAATTTGTAAAGGACCTACTGGGTTTTTACGTAAAAAAGGTTTTCTTTTTTTTTTTTCAAACCATAGGGGACCATGTGTTTTGTCAATCCAGGCCACTACTGCTTAGATGGAAATTATTAAACGTGGTGAGGTTTTCAAAGGTTCAAAGGGTTCAGATGTTTTCAGTAACAAAATGATTTTCAGTGCGATGAAAGCTAAAATTGAATGCTGGTACAAACACATACACACAGAGAGCACGCACTCTCAGACACTCACACCTCATTCCCAGAAACATATCTCCTGTCACACACACCTCGCTCGCTCCCAAACCCGCCGTGATGGAGATTAATAGCAGCATTTAGAGCCTGCTGAGCTCCACCTGTCAAGCCTGGGGCCCCCAGGGCAGCTCCGGTCTGTGCCTAGGAAGGAGAGACTGTCCCGAGGCAAGATCTATCATGGAAGTCCGCGACAGGCTGGATCTCTGGACCCAGCCTCCACAGCTGGACCACCGACACGGGGCCATCCGTCCAGCATGACAGGCACACAGAGTGAATCCAACTGGAGCAGACTCGATAGCTGCTGGATGGAGGAGTGCGGGGACTGAGGGGACGTGTGATGGCTGCATGGATATGGGGATCAGGGACCGTGTGCACTTTTATACAAGTGACATTATGAGTGCAAGCGTACAAATACACACATCTTAATTCTGCATGTGTGTGTGATAAAGACAGAAAAGAGACGTCTAAGATGGAGTGTGTTCTTTCTAAGTTAAGGTACCTAATGTGATGTTTGTCCTGTGTATATGTTGCTGCTTTTGTTTGTATAACTCTCACGCGTTGCACTGTCTATTCTGTTTAGGTTTAGGACTGCAGTAATAAAGTCTGTTATGTCTGTGATGTGTCACAGCAATTTTCAATTGTCCAAGTCAACCAGCTTAGATGTGCAAAGATAAAGACAGTTTTGTGGTCACTAGTTGAAGTAGTTGAAGTCCCAAAGTTCTCACAGATTCCATATATGTCAGGGTCAGTTTGAGAGAATACCAGGTATAATATTCACCATGTTCACCATTGTAGTAACACAAAGTTTTCCAATAATGTCTAATCATGGTATTTAATCGGGACTTTTTTGCGTGTTATGTATTACTGCACAAAAGCAGATAATATCAGTTTGATATGACTACAGTACTGTAATTACTGCATTAAAGGGTCTTATGGTGTTATGTGAGGAAAACAGCAGTACACGTTATTTAAAACCACATCAAGGAAACCTATTTTTCAAAACTGAGGGAGTTTTTGATTTTCAGGATTTTCTGGCTGTTACTGCAAAAACATTGGTGGGCTTGGACTTTACATGATAGGGAAAAAATAAGTGGTATTTCCATTTAAATAAGTTATGAAGCTAAAAATAATTTCAAATAGGTTTTTGTTGCTTTGTTAAGAAGAGTCTCGAGGAGTTGGGTGGTTGCAGCACATTGACGGCTGAGGTTTGACAGCTGCCGTGACCTGTCAGTCACTTCTATTACAGTATCAACAACAGCACGCCCACAGAGCGCTGCTGGATGCTGACTGTTTGCCAGCCTCAGTGCAGAGGCAGAACAATGACTCCTGTTTCCTTACCCAGCACTCCTCCATCATACATCATAAATAGCTTGTTACATCTTTTAGCATTTTTGTGAAGGGACTGAAGCGTTGCACTTTGCTCGTCACTTGTGATGTCCGAAATGTGTAGAAATAATACATTTTCTGTTTCATTGTAAGCTAAATCCATAATGGGAATGAAGTGATCGGGTTCATTACCATCATGTGAAATGTTACTGTTTTGTCAGTTAGATGAGTCTTTTCGTCAGTGAATTACAATAAGTAGGCCTGTGGTGATCAACCATTAATATTATTATTCAAATCAAATACTAAATGGCTTTCCAACACAGTCAAAATGTGTTGGTTGCAGCCTGTGAAATGTTCACCAGGGATGATGAACCCAGATAGATGCCTTAGAGGCAATTCAGTTGATCATAATCGTATAGGCTACTTTGGCATCAGCACAGGAAGCATCAGTTGTAGTTGTATTACACCATCACTGTGGGTACATCATATGTCCTGCTCAGTAAGGCATGTTTTGCCGTCTGGTCTTGTTGATACTCCAACACCAAAACCAAATTCAGAGCAGAAACATCAAGGTGGTTTGTCTTGTTCGTTGGTGTTTCTTAGAAAACAGTTGTTCCATTGGAAAATTGATTGTTTAAGTGATGATTTCTGAGTCTTTCTGCCTTTAAGGTCCGACCGTTTTCTTGTTCTATTTATAAATCCAACTTTTTTGTGACTTAAAACCAATATCTGTCACATCTGCACTAAACAGCCTTACAGCACTATCACCTGCAATAAATATATGAGAGGTTATGGGCTCGCATTTTAACACACAAGGAAAGCCTAGTCGTAAATATAATCAGAATTTTACCATACTCCACCATTCCTCCACCAATTAAAAAATACATAAACTGCTGTATGAACTCCTTGAATGTCATGAGAAAATATAGAACATGAGACAACATAAACAATAGCCAAATAAAATCTGTGCTTCACTAACTGCTACAGGTGTAATGGTCATTATCATTATATCATTAACATCATAACTACAAACCCACAGGTACAGGATAAAATTAAAGGTAATTATTTGTCTCTAAAATATGCAATTTGACAAGTGCAGGCTGCAATTTAAACAGTGTTAACAGAATTATCTCCTTAAATCATCATTTAATTTGCCTGTATTTTCACCATTTAATTTTTTTTTTTTTCCTATTTGGCAGCCTACAGATCCCAGACCACACATAATCAGACAACTTTTGAATAAATAAGCTTGTAATAATCACTTCCCATCCCATCATAACAAGTAATGAAGCCTCAGATAAAGCACCAGTGTGTGTTTTTTTGCAATCAGATTACATGTAATTTGCTAGTTCCCATCCGTACCTACAGTCTGACTGGTGCTTGATAGTATTCCCCCCCCCCCAACCCGTTTACTTCTGTAATCAGATTACATGTCATTTGTGCTCCCCATCCACTGAACCCCTGACTGGAGCTTTAGATAAAGAGGCAGTCTGCGTTTTTTTCTTTGTGCACACAGATTATTTTTGTAATCTGATCCATGTAATTAGTTACTCCCTGTCCTGGCGTATCACTAGCCAGAGCTTTAGATAAAGAGGCAGCGCATAGAGGCTCTGTTGACGAGGCTAACGGAGCTGATGGCTATTAACATAATTAATGTCATCGCCGTAATGCACTCCAATTCTGAGACAGCCTGCTTTACACACACACACACACACACACACACACACACACACACGCTCAAACATCCTTACATTTGTATACAGGCCTATGCATGAAACATAATCAAATCTGCAATATACCGTGGAACTCAAGGCTCAACATGAAAATGTCATGTGTGATCTTTCCTGTTTTGTGATGCTCACGTGTCGCTGTGTGATGACAGAACAGTCAGTCAGTCACTGGTATCTGCAAATCATGTACATCATGTCCCAAGTATTAAAATAAAAGCATACACTGTGACGTATTATGTTAAAAGCCGGGGCAAGATAGGTTAGATAGAACGTAGGCCTGTGTGTTAAAGATAGCACAGGATGCCTGAGGGGGTGTGACAGAAAACCAGGGCTGCCTGCTCTTTCTCTCTCTCTTGTTCTTTTTTCTCCCTCTTTTTTTTCTCTTTCTCAACACCTCCCAATTTCTCCTCTTCCTCTCTCTTTCTCTTCTCTGCACCACGCAGCTATAAAGCAACTGTAGCTCTGAAGGCGAAGCACACAGAGTGAGCTGGATCTCTCTCAGATTCCTCTCTGCTCTTAACCATTTCAAATCTCCAGTGCCAAGGACACCGAGTGAGCTTAGAGTGTGAAAAGTAAAGCCACTTAGCGGGGAAAATAAGCATATCACATGGAGTGAGTTGGCGTGGCTGCATTCACATCGACAAATGTGTTGGTGATTTGACACAATTTTGCAACCTCTGCCAAGATTTCATGTTTTCTGTCTTAGAAAAAAGAAACGCATTTTGTCCTTAAACTCACAGTGTCTAAGTGGTTCCTTGCAGCAATAGATTTATTCCCATGACCTTGTCTTTAATATGGTTACATAATGTGGTCACATGGTTGATCACAGGTAGTTTTTATCGCACCGGCGCCGAATGAGCAATTTTCAACAGAGCTTGAAAAAGCAGTGACGTGAAACAAGTTGCTCGCTGTTTTCGTTTGAGGTCATTTCAAACAAAAGCAGCTAATCTTTGAGAAGAGTGCAGGATGACGAGGACACGTGCATGAAGTGCAGAACGAGAGCGCAACTCAGTTTTTGTGAGCTAAAAAAAAAAGATGAAAGATTTTCTTTCTTATAGAAAATGATGAGTTATTTCATTCTGGGTGCGGTAAGTGAGCTGATAAAGGAGCCTGACGTCAAACAATTGTCTCTTTTTTTCTTCCAGCATTTCTGCGCAGGTTATATATACAGCTCGCATTAGCGTCTCACCGCCAATGTCAGGAGCCTCATACCTGCTTTGTTTTCATCCTCCAGATGCTTCATCTTACAACACTTACGTATTTCTTTCGCAACTACTAAGCATCAGGGCTTCTCAAGTAAGCCGCCACTTTGTTTCCCCAGTGGACTAACATTAACAGGCAGTTAGGCGCTCGTGTTAGTTCAGATCTGATACTGTGCTGGCTACTTTTCTGTTGCTGTTTATTACCGACCAGCCTTGCTAAGGTGTTCCCCACCTCGCACAATGGTTGTGGTGACAGGTGAACAACAGCTACTCCAAGAGCTAAGAGCCAGTTGCTTGTCTCGTCTTGTTTCTGTTGGTCATCCAGTATTCAGAGAACCTTAGTTGTTATATTCATCACTCTTGTTTTACTGACATTTAAAAAAAAAAAAAAGGCTTTTGTACCACACCGTGTTGTTGTGGTCTAGTTTACATGGCATACTGTCCTTAAGTCTTAGGCAAGCTGCAGGGTTTGCCACAGGCTGGGCAACATAACAGTTAAAGCCCGGACACCATTTTATTTTCTTTCACTTAGACTCCGACTTAGTGCTGAGACACTGATGTCTAGGCTTTGTCTAAGAGTCCAAGGCCTGACCTTTTCAGGCCTGACCTTTTCCCTCCATAAAGAGTCAATAGGTTAGAGATGTAGCTTGAGATGCATCAATAGAAATTTAACACTGATGAAAACGAATGTAACCAGGTATAATGTCCTCCCTTCCTGTCCTGGTCAAAAGCTTTACTGTGGCAGTAACCTGCACAGAACCAAGGCATGCTGTTCAAGGCAAGTGGGAGAAGTCGTAGTCCAATAAGATGACTTCAAAGATCTGTTTAACAGTGGTAGCTTTATATGAAAAATCAAGTTGGCTATTGTAGCAGAATAAAGATGGAACAAAGGAAGGAGGCCTAGATTTAGTACTACGGGGGAGTAGAAAATGTATCTTTTTCGGGAAGTGAAGGGTCACTGAATGGAGTGATGTAATTTGAGATGTATTTAAAAAGCAGTCTGTCTACTGTAATGTTTCAGCTTCACCTGCACGCCGTGTGCTGTGATATCTGCCCTGTTATCAGCAGAAAATCACCTGTCTGAACATGAAAAAACTCAGATCCTGGAATACTTAAAAAAAAAAAAAAAAAGAAAACATTAGCTACAAGTATAATCTGGAAGGGAGGAGTAAAATAGCAAAAGTGTAAAGCTGGAGGACATGTGATTATTTATAATCATCATTTGAGATTAAGACAAGGCCCTTTTTGTATTCGATATCCGGCATTTTTGTATGAATTAAGTGGTTATATTTTATTTGAGTTTTCTATATGAGTGACCTGGTATTAATTAATTGGCTTAACTTGAACCTCCAGCTTTTGCTCATTTTTTCTTTAATATCAGATGTGAAAATGTTGTTAGCATGTTGTAAAGAGTTTAGTGTTAATTGACCACCTGCAGTTCTGATGTAGAATAGATGAGGATAACTACATGGCACTTCTGCTATACATGCCACTGTAGGTAAATTATTACTCACAAACTAAGGTGAGGAGATTATTGCAGTTTATCTTATCATAAAGATGTTCCAGTGAGGCCTTGTGACAGTGGATAACCAGGTGTGTGGCAGGATCAGGCTGTATGGCTGAACCAATGTGACAATGGGAGGTCAAAATAGGAGAGACTCACGTCACAGCGTCAACACCATAACTGGATATGCATGAGTGCACACAATCACACACACAAACACACAGTGCATGAGTAATAGGTAGGTGCTTATTATGGCATACATCAAACTATAAGACGAGCTTTGACTCAGCAATGTGTCATTCCATGTCATAGCAACCACTTAAATGTAAATTTTGATGTATTTACAAATACAAGAACGAATTTGAAACAAAGCTACCATATAACATGAACACAGCATTAGTGCATCGTGCATACATAACAATGTAAAAACATAAAAACTGGGCAAAAAGTTTCAAAACATGGCGTCAAAGTTAGATCATTATTTTCTGTCTGTATTTTTTGACTCTCTGTCCTTCCTTTACACACAAGACAGCTGCTATTCTTGTGAAAGAAGCAACTGAATCATGGGAGAAATACCACAAATGCACTGAAAGTATGTCAAAGCTTTGTCCTGTGAATCAGGTGGATCTGGGGCCCGGTGTTATGTGATTCAGGATGAAGATGGATCACACAGGGATGGTGAAAGTATGTGTGTGTGTGTCCTGACCCTCTGCAGAGTGTGTGTGTGTGTGTGTGTGCTACCCTTGTGAGAAAAAGAAAACTTTAAACTTGAGCAGTGTTTTGTTCTCTCTTCTTTTAGAAGTTATTTAATGCAACAAGACATAACATTGCATCACACACTACATGATGTTAAGACTGCTTTTTCTTTCCCGTGCACTCTCATTTGTCTCCCTCTCTCTAATGCACACACCCTACACTTTTATTTGTCCATAAGTTTTGATGATGTCTCGAAGGATATGTTATGTATACCAGAGTCAGTTTATGTCTAAAGCAGATTGTTCTCCAGCTCAGCTCCCAAACAAACCTGTGTAGCAGCTTTTTGTCTCTTTATAGTCACCATTTCAAACGCAGTGATACAACTCTCCAGATTTGAACTCAAGTCGAAGGAGGAGGAGGAATTTTTACCTGTAAACCCCTCACACAATTAAATATTGGTTCTGACCAAGGCCTCAGACAAGACTGCAACTTCAAAGTTGACCAACACAAATATACAAGTGTTTTGGGTCTCTGTATTCCTTCTTCTTCTTTATACTGCAGCTATGTAAGTCTATTTCTCAATGTGTGTTCTCTGTCAGAAATCCATATGCCTTGTTCCATGCAACAAAGGAAGTCCCAACTTCCTATGATGGTTCAACAAACAACATACCCAGAACGATGCAGGTACATGACAGCAGTGAGTATCCGTCTTCCCCAGATACAGCAATGAAGACGCAGTAAAGAGGGAATTTGCACTCAAAAGATGGTAAAATAACCGCTTGAATTTTCTAAATCAAACTGCTGAAGCTTCACATTGGCTTTGGTTCAACTTTGAATAACATTTTAACATGTAATAAAGATTGCGGATTTTGTTCCTCATTTCCTACAATAGACCTGCAAAGGTTGGCTAACACTTCAAGGCTGGTGTGGAGAGGAGGAAGGTGTTCCTGGACCACTAAACACGGAAAGAGGTGGCCATATGATTCAGCTGTATACCTTGCTGGACCATGTAAGTCCTTTGGGGTCTGGTGTGGTTTGCTAAGTGAGCTGAGCTGCTCTTTGCTGGGACAGTTAAAGGCCCAACCTGCTCGCCGGCCGCTATAGACCAAAGACAACCCGAACCCTGGACAAGAAAGCGCCGCATTTGTCGGAAGCTTCATCCAAATCACCTGTTAGGACGACGCTGCATTCATCGCTCAACATTTCAACACCAGGTTAAGTCTTCCTGCACTTTACTAAATGGAAAGAAGTAAGAAGAATGCTGCAGTTTTGAAAATAAAGGTAAATCATTACGAAATGAAAGAGCACTCCATAAAAAGGACCTGTATTACTCAAGAAATAAGGATATGATGTCACAGATTGCAGGCAGAGAGAAGGAAGTATGCAGATAGATAGATAGATAGAGCAGAGGTGTGTGTGTGTAGGTTAGAGAGAGTGAGCATTTTCACGAGTGGAAATGAATGCAGAGTACATACAGAATGGTGTGGGCATGTGAGCGTATGTGTAGGCATGCGAGTGCAAACGCAGGACTGTGTGTATGTGTGTGTGGGCATGTAGGAATCGATCTGCCTGTGTGCCTGAGCGCGGTGTTTGTTGGTGTATCTATGCATGTATATGTGGCTTCCTCGGTGCATCTCACCTTCCAGGCAGCAGGTCCTCCAGAGGCCCGAGTGCGTCATCACCTCCTCGTTCTTCTTGCTGGTCTCGTTCTCGTTGGTGCTCTTGATCTTGCAGACGCCGCGCGAGTACAGCCAGTAGTCTGTCCCCACGGCGATGGTCATAAGGCTGAAGGCGGCGAAGGCCCCTACCGTGGTCAGCAGCATCTGAACTCCGCGGTCAAACACGCCCATGTTGCCGCATTCCACGAAAGGGGGGCCCCCTTTCCTCTTGATGTACAGGAAGTAAATATTTGTGAGTTTGCGTCGCCACGCCAGCTCGGAAAACGGGGGGTGGGCGCTGTCGGGCGGACGACGGAAGCGGGGGGCCGCTGGGGGGGCGGGGGAGTTCGGGGAGCTCGGGGGAAATCGTATGGTTGGTTTTGGGGTGGGACAACACACAGGTGAAAATTAAGATAAGGGCGAGGGTTTGGGGGTGGATGGGTGTCTGTTTGGCCCAACAGACGGGTCAAACAGACTTTGGCGAGGATGACAGAACCCCTCAGCTACAGCAGAGGTTTCTAAATTCTAGTCCTCAAGTGGCAGTAAGTTCCTCTGCTCTGGAAAAAAAAATGTTGACCTAAAAACACAGGCTTCTAGCAGATTCCACAAGAGACCTGGTCTGGGATCTAGGCCTACTTTGTTGAGTTGGAAGGCCTCTAAATGTCAAACTCTGAAAAAGGCCGAGATAATGAGAAGATGGAGGATGTTGCCCTGTTTCTGTCGTCTCAGGCCTGAATTTGGCTTTCTGAACTGACTTAAGCAGTCACATGTATTACAATCCTCACAGCTTCAACGGTGATGTATGGAGTGAAGTGCATGTAGCGCTTGATTTTTTTCCCCCACATAGGCTGTCACATGCAGGCTAAACTGTCATTCTCCGGCTCACACACAAACACAGACACACGCACACACTCGCTCACAGAGCCAAACTTTCACTCGCACACACCTGTACACGGACGAGCACACGCATGCACGCAGTGTGAATTAATTCATACTGAAAAGGGATGAAGAAACACTGGGGTGTGGGGGTGGAGGGTGGTTAAGACTAACACAGTTGGCGGCCTGATTTCTTTAAAAATGGCCCCAAAAAAGGCAAAAAGCAGAGACCTCCAACAACTGATGACACAATTCAGGATGAGATTTGACTACCTTGATGTAACCCTGTGGATCAGTGAATTAAAGAGGCTCATCTCAGGCATTTCTGAAGAATCAGGCTATCACATGTATTCTGTTGGAAGAGGGTGAAGGGAGACAGGCAAGACAGACAGGCAGGGCCCAAAATATGTTGAAAAAAAATAAGGACTGGATGTGCTGAAAGAAATGAAAGAACAAATTCAAACCAGCAGAATCAAGCGCTCCCCCAAAATCAAGGACAGAATGATAAATAATGCCAAATAATCAGCCGGTACCATGACTGCCATGAAAACCAGCCATTCCTTAAGAGATGAAGGAAAATAAACCAACCAGGGACGATCAACCCCTCTCTCCAAATAAAAAAAAAAAAAAAAAATCAAGCCAAAAAGAGGAGGAAAAAAATATTAAGTTATGAAAATCAAACGACAGCCTGCTTAGTTTTCCTTTTTCCTAAAATTCTGATCCCCAGTTTCCATATGTGGTCCCTAGACCTTTCTCCGGCGACAGTGGAAATCTGCTATAGGGGGATACAGGCAGCGGTACCGACGGCACACCGCGGAGAGAGGGGCGCATCCAGGCGGAGAGGCCGAGCATCACCGGTCATGCAGCCGGTCGCAGGAATGAGGAGGACACGGAGGGATGGACGAAGCTTCCCGGAGCGTCAGAGCCTCTTCCTCCAGCATCCAAACGATCCTACCCGGTTATATCACGGCCAACCGGAGCACAGCGAGCGCACAAACACATACAGCCGTTTACTGTCATCACATAAAAATCATCAGAAATCATCAGAAGCAATGATTGTTTTTTGGCCGGGCTGTCAGGCGTGGGGGATTGTGTGCGCAAAAAAAAAATATATAAAATTTCATGTCGAGCAACACATCAATCCTTGGTTTCCTCGTTTTTCTTCTTCGCAGAGCTGAGATAGAAGTGGAGAGAGGAGAGGAGGAGGAGGGGGTGGATGATGGTTAGAAGCAGAGGATGAAAAAAATCGACACAACCAGAGAGCGAGGAGGAGAGAGAGGGGAAGAGAGGGGGAGATGTTCCGTGCGCAGCAGCAGCACTTTACGCAAAAACAAGCGCACTGCAAAAAATGTCCTTTTCAACAAGTCTGTTCCTCTAATGCTGAATGCCAGGGTTTCATTTTTCGGAACAAAAAGAGAACACATGGTTTCCTGGTGGAAACCTTTCACGTGTTTCGTCAACAGTATACTGAAGGCAAGCAATTGGCAACTTTCTATATATCTTGCAGAAACAGAGGCAATTCAAAGTATTTAAAGTTCATTAGAACAATATTGAAAGAAAATCAATAAAAGATGAATTAAATGAGATTACATTTAAAATGAGATGCAGTAACAACTGTTCATACACTCAAATAACTAAACACTAACTAAAATAACTGCCACTGTATTTGGTAATTAATTCTTTCAAGGAAACCTAGGAACAAGTTATGAAAGTACTGACCTGTAAAATAAATTGCTAGTATTTTATTTCCCATGGTGTACTTGCTGCCAGGAGCAAAAGTGTGGTGGAGAAATATAGAATCATATGTTTAGTCATTTATTTTTGTTGACCAAAAAGTTATCACATTTAAGTCTAAAAACACTGGAATAAGCACCAAAAATAGTGTCCATGTGTATGTTTTTAACTGTGGAATGTAAGCTTCCTCCCATGGTTACTAAATCCCTCAAAGTCTCCCAAAAAACATGCAGGGTTTGACCTCGATGGTAGCAATGGCCCTGTTAAAATAGACCTGAATGTAGAACGAATGGCTTGTTAACGCAGATATTTTTTGCAGTGCGGTTGCCCTAAATTGCTAAAGGAATCTGGGGTGAGAATGTATGGTTTATTTTATGTTTTCCAGGCGAGATAGACCACGGTAATTAAAAAAGAATCTGCACAATTCTGACTCCATTTCATTTGGCAGCAGGTGTGACTAATGTTTAAAATGTTCAAACCAAGTTCAAATCCATTTGCCAGCCAGCTTTCTGCCCTGCTGAAGTGTCCCGGAGCAGGGCACCATGACGCCCGACCTCTGACCTCTTCATGGATGAGGGAGCAAGAAAAAAAGACAATGCTGTGACAGGGATCAATAACGGTTACAGTATTATCATCAGCAGGTTATTACTTTCAAACAGACTGACGGGTATTTTAATTTCCTGGTGAGGGGGAGATATGAGACACGAATGATGAAGGGGGTGAGCAGTGAGTGTAAAACACCTGACCGAGCGGTTAAGGGCTTGGATGGGTTCAACAGAAATAGATGGGTTAGGTTGTAAAGCTCAGTGATCCATGCTCTTTATGTTAGACTCTGTCATATGTTTCACATCCCCTCGCCCCGCAGAGAAGACAATGATTCTGATACTGTCACAACCACTGAAATGTACTTCATATTATATGAGGACACAGATTATCACAAAGTACACAATAAAGTTAATTCATTTTAAAGGTAAGTATGCTTTTAGTGCAGAGATTATTTTGGTCTGCATGCAAATGTAGATGCCAGCAGTGCATGTAGGTGGAAATCTATCCGGAGTCTGAATTGAATATAGACCTAATCTGCATGTGTGACAGGATAGTTTCTGTATATTTTAATTATATCTCTAAATATATTCTGAAGTTTGTGTTAAAATGTCCTTGTTTGGTTTGTTTGTTTGTGTTTTATTAGTCACATCCTGTTCATCCTCACAGTGCACCATGGTTACTGCTGCCTCTTCGCGGTGCTGAAATGGACAGCTCCCTCACTGGATCCAGAAGCACGGCAACTGTCTCCCTCTTGTGATAGGCTGCTCTGTAGCCACATGGTATTTTCATGGGGATTGCCAGGGATATAGACACAGATGCACACACACAAACACAGATACTCAGTGCAGCAGGCTGGCCTAGAGGTAGCAGAACCTGTTTCTGTTTGATTCTCTACTTGGAGGCGAAGATGGGTTGAAGCTACATCACTGCCTGTTGATAATGGGGATTTGTTGTTTGTTGCACCAAGTTAATGTCTTCATGCAAGCTTTTTAATTGATCACTACTCTTGTTGCTTCTCGACTTGTCCAGGTCTTGCCTGAAAAGGGGATGTTTATATCTCAAAAATGGAGACTCACCAACCAAGTTATTTCAAATATTAAATTGTTAGTAACTTCAACAACGGGAAGTAACAAATCACAAGTCAAGATTGAAGTGCCAAACTCAGAGAGACTAGCGATAGAGCCAGACTCACCGTGTTGGATCTTAAAGGATTGTTCCCTCTCTTTTTCCATTTGGTATCCCTTATATAACAAAATTGAACAGTTGGTTTTGACAAACGTGTGAGCTACCACAACCATAACAGTGATTTAGCAGTGCAATCCAAAAAGGTAGGTCCAAAAACACTGAATCCTACATATCTCATAGTGCAACTTGACACCTCCTAGTGCCACTTCTTTTAAATTCCACACCTCCAGTTTGTAATGCAGGCTTTCTATTAAACATATTAAGTCTCAAGCCAAAGCTGAGGTTTTTTAGAAGACATTGTACAACTATTATAACAGGTTGAGAAGGATCCCCTGTGACAAATAAAAATCACTGGAGTCACCCTTAAATGTGGTCATTATACATAACATACAGATCTACATCCAAGTAGAAAGAGAAAGAGTATTTGGAACAAAACAAGCTGATCCTTTACATGATTTACTCTCTACTAACGTGATCATGAATTGCATTTAGACTGCATTAAATATGCAGAGTGAAATCCTAATCTAAAGAGAATGATTGCACCAGGAAATAGATTCTGTCAGATAAGATGAGTTATGACGTTTCAGATGCATGGAGCTCACATCCTACACACACAGCAGCAACGTAGCTGTGGGCTATACAGTACAAAGGCTAACTCACAGAGGAGATAGGATTCCTACACAACATTTCATGATTTCTAGGTACAAAAGTTCAGATTTTTCACAGTTATCTCTCGCTACCATTTGCAGCCTCTGATATGCAAAGTTCCTCACTAGAGCTTCTAGCTACAAGGCTGCTGGTGCTGCTGGCCTGAAATAGCAATTCAGGAAACTCAGAGTGAATGTATAAACCAAGAAGCAACTGGTTCAGGGTGTTAGTTCATCCATACATCCATCCAACATGTTTCAGATGATGCCTGAGACATTACTAGTCTACTGTTAAAGAAACTTGGAAAACTGATTTTGCCGTAGTTCTAGTATTTTAAAATTGCACTGAGTTTGCCTGTTGGGGATGCTGTAATTAAATGTCAAAACTTCAAACTTTGAAAGGCCATAACTGCTGCAGCAGTAGTCTGATCTGGACGTAATGAGGGAGGCTCTGTCTCGTCACCGATTGGCCTACAGCTGCCTGCACCATTGGTGGGTGATGACAGGCACAGCGCACTCCATGCTTTTGTTAATGTCTCGGTCCACACACGTCCATAAATGCTCCTGTCAACTTATTTATTTTGGGTTGTTTTTGCCCATGATTTTTTCCATGTTGTTCTGCAAATACAAATTCACCCGTGTCAGATTATTTAGCTTAAATTTAAATTTATCAACCATATCAATGCAAATATAAAGGCCCTGCCTTCGCAAAGGTACGTAGAGTAGATTTGACAAAATACTTAGCTTAGTTTAGCATCAAGACTGGAAACAGGTAAGAAGGTAAGGTAAGAAAATATGCCTGAAAGCACTACCAAAGTACACCCCTTAACATATTATTATCTTGTTTCATACTTTGTTGTGCTTGTTGAAGGTGTCATTTATTTCCTTTTTAATTTTTCGGTGCCATTACAATATGCTGCATACTGTCAATTGTGGGAGAATCTTGTCTTCAAGGTGTTTGCTGTTCAAAAAGTATAATGATCAAGTGTGCCAAAAAGGTTGGGATTTGTTAGCCAAGGGTGTTTAAGCACTCTGAAAAGGTACAGTGAGGTATTATGATATTGCACTATCAATCATTCTGAAAGAACAGGTTTAACTTCTTTCAAATGAGCGTTACCTCATTCAGTGACGCAAATCCTTTAGCCTAATAACATTTCATACACTGAGTGAATTACAACTACAGTGACAAAACTAAATCTGAAGATTCTAGAAAGACACACAGAAACGATGAATGTGAACAGTTTCCAAATGAAAGATACAAAAGATCTCCAAAGAAGAGAAGAAGCTGCAGATAGAGTGGGAGGAAGAAAGTGAGAGAAGAAGATAGAGAGGGATAGAAACAGAGCCATGGAAAAGAAGAGAGAGGCAGCGAGTGAACAGTCTGCCATGTTGGCCTCCCTCCCTCCTCCTCCTCTGGGGTCTAGAGGACATGTTTAACATTCTACTCTACTCCTCCTCCTCTTCTCTCATCCAGCCACAGCCTCAAGTCCCTGCTGCACTCTGGTTACTGATGGCCAGAGTCGAGAAGAGAGGCACAGAAAATCCCTTAATCATGACCAGCACGCCGCTGTCGTTGCTGCATTGTTGTCGCTGTCTCTTATGTATTCATTCTGCACAAGTGATGATACATGTGCAGGGTTTTTTGTTTTCTTTTGCGTTTTCATCGCTTTTGCCTTTTACCTCTTTTACCTCTTTTTATACCTCATATTCAGTGCAGGACCAAATTTCTTTCAAAAATAGAGAGCTTTATACTTACATGTTTTTATGTGCTGTTTTCAGAAGAAAATTATGTTTAAATCCACTCATTGTTCAAAACTTCTCTCATTTTCAGAATCCATTCTTATTAATTGTTATAAGTGTTTCTTTTGTTACATTTAGGCTGTACCTAAGTGCTATATTTTTTTTTCTATGCTCATTTATTTGTTTCCTTATGTGAACAAACTAACTAAATGTAGGCTCAGGAAATGCTTCATGAAACTCTTAATATGTCCTATTTTCTCATTAGAGTTGCCTTCTTGATTTATCTCACTTGAAATACAATCTGTTTGAGGTTTGTATGCCTTTTCTGGCTCCTCTGATACCATATGAGGCTGGACACAAATATCATAGATCAAGTCAAGAAGCCATTTAACAGCAAATATCCATAACTGTCTGGATTTTAAACTTCTGGACAATGTAAATCTCAGTATGTTATGGTGACTCTCAAGACTGTGGATATAAAAACTTATTTTTCCCCCCAAAAACCCAGGTCACCCCGTAAAGTCACAGATGAGCTAAATTCTTTCATGTATTGTTGCAATCAGAGGCACAATAATAGCAAGCTTGGTAGCTATAGTAAGCAGACTCAAAATAAAGTATGAAGACAGTTATTCATCTGCCGATTCAAATGCATGTGCACTGAATTTTAATTTTAAAGTATTATTTTAATTTGTGTGGATCTATGAGTTTTTTACACACAATGTGACACTTGTGTATGTCTAATTTAGGCTCCGTTCTCTTCTTCTCTCTATTTTTTCCCTCCTATCTTTCTTTCACGCTTTATTTTTCCTTTTTAACATTACAAGTGCTATCTTTCAGTCTCTGTCACACTCCCAAGCACCTTTTCTATCCTCCCTCTCCCTCCCCATTTTCTTCCCTCTTCCTCTCTCTTCTCTCTCTCCCCCTCTTGTTGCCTGAGGGCGAGCCAGGGTGTCCTGTTCCTCTCGCTCTCATCGCGAGCTTCCAGTCTGCATGAATGACTCTGCGTTACCTGCTGCAACCTGGCCTACTTCGAAAGTTCCTCCTCTGCTCTGCTCCAGCGCCACCAGCAAAGTCACAGCCAGACAGAAAGAGGTGGTGGGCTGGTGAATTAGCAATGTGGAGGGAGGAAGATAGCAGATAAGAAAGAAAGAAAGAAAAGTGTACGGCTTTGAATATATTTTTAAGAGCACTTCATGCTGCATCCACATCGTGGCGGTGCTCCATAGAGGACAAACTGGTTTATTCATTGTTTTCAGAGGGAGAACAATGGAACATTTCCTGCCAGCGCTTTTGTAAAAGGGTTTGGGCTTTTTTTCCTTAGATTTTCCCAGATTTGATCTGCTGCTGCAGAGATGAAGCAAAACCAGACATTGAAAAGCCCTTCAGAATGAATGCAACCACATCTGTTTGTCCAGCTGTTATTTTTCTCTCTAGCTCTTCTTATGAGTTTACTTCTTAAAACTGGAGTTTTGAGGAAAATACATAAGGTGAAATTTCAGTTTGGTTGTGCTGTTCCACTTCTGTATTTTGCTTCCTTCTAATTTACATTAGAAACATTTAAAGTGGAATCATTTGAATAAATCATGTCCACGTTCATTTTCAGACATTACTATAATTACCCTCAACAAATTATAACATCACTGAGACAACAGGCAGCCTGTACACTGAATTAAAATGGGTCAGAGTTTGTGTTGAATTCTGTGTAGCAGAAAGCTGGAACTCTTATTATTTTGCAATCTAATTCTTACATATACATGCTGCAGCTGTTTTCTAAGTCTAGTTTATTCCAATTTGGTCTTCACATTAGCTGACCCCGTCAGAATAAATTTTCACTCATATCAAAAGCTGTTACCAGAGGGGTAAACAGCAACATGCTCACTGTACTCACAAAAACGAGAGTATGAGAAATATGGTCTTTGTTAAAGAGCATCAAATGCTACACCACAGCTTTGGTCATTTCAAAATGTATCCGTTTATTACAGGATACCCGAAGCTCTTTAAAGCGTACACACACTAAATTAACCCAAATCTCTAGTATTTTACAGGTATCAATTTAGAAAACATTCTTTAGTGGTAATGGTATCTTCAGTGTTTGGCAGTTTTCTTGCCCAAATGTGTTTGACCTGACCCCCTTTCAGGAGAAAATTAATTTGCATGAAATAAATAATATATCAACACACCCTAGTATTCAATAGAAGGGTTCTGAATCCTCAAAAGCAAAAATAAAAAATCAATTTCTGGGTCATGGGAGGAGTGGGGACGCGAGGAAGCAAAAGTTAGTATAACTTATAATATATATTATAAGGATTTTAAGCACCCCTACTATGTGTTTGTACTATGTGTACTCTTTGAGTGGTTTATTTAGCCTAAAACCTTATAAAGTTGAAAAAATCATGCACAGTAGACCAATAGTTCTTTTTTTTTTAAAGATATTATAAAATCTTGGTAACTCTCTTGACTCCCCGGCTGAAAAATACTAGGTAACTGTGTAGTAAGCATTTTTATGGCTGATGAGTGACTAGTCATCCATAAAAAGCCTCATGTTCAAGGTCAAGACTGTAGGTCAAAGAGCTAATCACCAGACAACATGTATGCCCCCATCCTTAAGCCATGGGTACAATTTAAATAAGCAGATAAGTGCAGGAATGAGTACGATGGAGCGAGAGAGGGAGAGACGGGCTAATTGCTGTGGATTTTCAGTCCTCCAAGGTATTGTCTCCCAGACCCTGCCGTTACAGAGGTGAACTTCTCTCTCCTCTCGTCTCCTGGGTGAAAGAGGAAGGTCCCAGGGCGGTCCTCCCTCTTCAGAAGTCAGTGTTAATGGGGGCAGAGCAGAGCAGAGGGAGAGAGAGGCAGAAGCTCAATCAAGATTTCTTTCACTCTTTTATTTCACCCTCAGCTTTTTCCATTTTCTCTCCCTTTCGGTCTTTTTCCTAATCTTTCACTGTATTTTCAGACTTCCTGTTGGAGATTCTCTCTGACTCTCTCTGTGGTTCGCGTTGGCTGGTACTCACCGTGTCGATGATACTGAGCTGACACACTCTTCCGAGAACACCAGAGTCCACAGAGCCTACCTCATCTTCTGTCATCTGTTTGTCATTATTCTGAATTAGTTTATTTACAGCTATCATGTAGTCATAGTGCAAGTAGCACCGTTGGTAAGAAGTCATGTCCCATGGACTTGCGAAGTGGGAGCAGTTATTTTGGGCTCCTTTGAAACAGGAAGTGAAATGAAATGAAAAGAAATGTTTTTTTAATTAATTCCTTCATTTTCTGCATAGACAATGTTAAGTGACTGACAGTTGGAGCACTTCCACGGCTGAGTTGGACATGAAACTCTCACGACTGAATCATCGGTACAAAGGATCGGTAGCTGTGGTAATAAAAGTCAACAATACGAGACTGCAACAAGACTGTGTAAGCTTAAATAGAGAAGTGAACTACGACACCTAAGGTGCATTTCAGTAAAAAACATCTGTCACCAATCTTACATATCTGGACGGAAGCTAAAGATTACACTATGTAGAAACCTGATAAAACATTAATTAGTTTAAATCACTTCCTTTTCAAATTCTGGGATAATTAACAACTTTACAACAGTTCCCAACAAGGAGATAAAACTTTCCGTAAGATGAACCAAAGGGTTCATTGTTGATTCAAATATGCTTCACATTATCAAGATTTGCGTGTTTTTCTTCCACTGGCACAGCTCTCACCATTTATAGCGGCTTTGCCACTCAGTGCTAGATAGAAGCAAGGTTCCCACTCTACGTCAAATGTAAAACTCCTTCTCTTTTCCATGACTGTCTATGACTGAGAAGTTGAATTTCCATGCACTATATATGTAACATGAAAACAAAACAAAAAAAAAAAAAAAACTATTTTAAACAGACTTTAGATTTCTTTAGTATTTCTGTCGTCTACTCATGAAAACCAGTCCTTTTTTTGCAATTTTGCAAACAAAGCTCCTGAAATTTACACTTTCCTGGCCGACTTTGTGTTTAATCGAATCTACAACCAGAAGACAGCTAAAATTAGAGCGGGAGCTGAGGAGGACAACCTGAAGAAGAAAATTACTAATGTTACAAAAATATTTGTTTGGTGAATAAACATTTTTATTTTATTTTTTGAATAAGATGCACAAAAGTCCCTGATTTGCCATGACTTGCCCCAATTATGTATTACATTTCCTGACTTTCCCTGTCTGGAAAATACTTTTCTTAATTTCATATCTTTCCATTAATGTCAGAATAACCCGTTGGCACCCTGTAAAAGGGTGGTATCACAAGCACAGGTGACATCAATGCATACTCTTTATAGAGCAATACACCAGCTGAGCTGTTTAGAGTGTAAAGAGGCCTTAAAGCTGGCATCAGCCCCCCTTAAAGTCTGTGTTACAACCGGACTTGGATTAAAGCCCCTATGTCTGCAAATATCAGCCTTACTAAAGTTTCCTTGAGCCAGCCATTGAATCCTGACCAGCTGCAGGATCACTGATCTGTAGCTGACATTGACCTCAGGCATCCTTGCGGAGGGGGGAATGTAGAAAGACTCTCCCCACAAGTATTACAGTATGTGGTTAAGTAATGAAGGAGACAGATTACAGTATTATTAAAAGCAATTCAGACATAATATATCTTAATGAATCAGCATGACTTCATTTGCCTTACAAGCACAAGAGGATAAGATGATAATGACTGATCCCTGTGGAGAAAAATCTAATCGTTGCAGCAGCCAATAGCATGAGGAGCCAATGAACTACTATATATAACACAAAACTCCACATTAGGGGATGTTTAGTTGTAATGCCTCCACCAACTTTAATACCAAAACGTCACATAGAAATACATGAATAGACCATGAACAGCTGCATGATCGGTATGCATCCTCATGCTTGTGCTGGTAGGACATGAGATCCACACTGTTCTTTTTTGTATTTTTTTAGCTCATCAAAATATTGCTGTACAGCACAAAGGCAAAAATGCCACAGGGCACCTTTAGGAATAAATTATACTAAATATGTAACTGATGGCAGTGTTTCTGGCCCACCGACTGTATTCAGATGGTTGGTGTGTATCTAGAGAGAGTCAGCGTGAAACCAGAACTCCGGGTTCTGTACCAAACGTAAGAAAACACCTTAGTCAAAACCCGAATGACATTCATGATAATGCTGATTTCTAGACATCCAGCCTTGGATCAGAGCCACGCTCAACATTGTATCATGTGGCACACTCTAGATAGGGATGCTAAAATGTCTGCGAACAAACCACGAGTTAAACATGGGCAGATTGACAGACTGAGACGCTCCTATATGATGCTCATGTCATATGGAAGTGACAGAAACAGTTTCCGTAAATACCGTTTGTAAATACTGTCTTAAAAACTTTTAAGACTTTTAAGATATTTCCAAGTTGGTGTTTAATAATTTAATAATGTAGAAGAGCCTGAAAAATCAAACAAGGCCTGTCATTCAACGTAATTTAACCCAAATTGTACATATATAGTGCAGTATTGTCAATGCATTGTATTTGTTAGCCCTCACATCACCAAATCTGCAATCATTGTGCACTGATGTGAACTCTTGCATGTCATAGACAAGCGAATCTCTCCCCTCTCTACCATAGGCCTACATCTCACATCATGTGGCATGAGGACAGCCGAGTGGCGAGCTATGAGAATGGACAGGTAGAGCTGAACAGCACAGACGCTTTTCAGACAGCAGAGATTACAGCTAGAAAGTTGGAAAATGACATTAGGAAAGAGTATCCTGGAGAAACAGGTCTGATGACCTACAATATGCACACTGCCACGCTGGTTATTATGAATGCAAACAAATTCACAGTAGTTTAATTTTATTTAAAATCATGAACTGCTATAGCAGAAAGTTATTTACCTTAGAAAATTGGTTGTAACAATAAAACATGCTGATGAAAGAAAGATTGCAATGAGATACAGAAGCTGGTGGAACAGCGTATAACCCGGACCTGACGTCAGGACTTCTGCTCTCCATAGGCATCATATAGCCTGTAGTGAAACAGCAGAAAAACATTGTTTAGCACATGCTCCGCTGATCCTGACTTGGACATCTTAGCTACATATTAGAAATGTCCTTTGGTTGAGGTCCCCCACTTCTTCTTTTCTCTCTCTCTCTCTCTCTCTGTCTCTTTTTCTCTCTCAGTTTCTTCCCATGTCTCTCTCCCTCTCTCTCTTTGGAAGTTAAAGGGCCAGTGGAGCCTGATTAGGATGCAGAGGAGGAAGGCTATGCTGCAAATTGAAAACATATTGATTCTCCTCATGCTTGGAGGGAGAGGGGGCGAGAGACAGAGGGAGAGGAGGAGAAAAGACAGGGAAGAGATGCAAAGAAAGAGAGAGAGAGAGAGAGAGAGAGAGAGAGAGAGAGAGAGAGAGATACACAAAAAATACAACATAATGTGTTGATGTCCGGCCTCAGTCACACACACGCAAACACACACATATGCATTTTTTTCATATACTAAGATAACATCCCATGGGTTGGTGGGGGGGGTCTATGGTCGCCATGGCAACGGGGTCAGGGCAGCGGTTGCGCCTATTTGCGTGAGTGTGTGCGTCTTCCACAGGCGAGCGCATGCTGTCATGTCCAGCTGTGGTGGGGAGAGGCCGCGGGATGCCGATGAGAGAGGACAGCGCATAACACGTACAGATGTGCTGACTGCACAGTTTCCATGGGAACAAGACCCCCCCCCCACCACCACCACCACCAACATATCCCTCCTCCTTCCATCGCTCCTCATTTCTCTTGCAAAAGCTTGACAAGCTCCGCTAATACGTATCGCTGCGTCTTTATGTGTCCATGCATTCCTGTTAAAGCTCTCACATCAAACACAGCTCAATCCATCTTGTCCTGAGTGCACGCGGAACCGCCTCTAAGTGTGTGTGTGCGTGTGCGTGTGTGTGTGCGTGTGTGTGTGTGTATTAGTATGTGTGACATGCTTGTCTCATTCTTTAATCAAGGATGAGGGCGAAGAGAGGATCGTGTGAGGAAAGTGGTGGATGTTATCAAACAAAGTGGCTTTCTGTCTTGTGCACACACACACACACACACACACACACACACAGGGGGCAAGCATCATTTGTGTGCACACATACTGATTTTCCACTATTGTCACCAACACTTCAGAGTTATTAAGCATGCAGTGGCAGTGGATAACCATATGATGGCAGCTTTTGTACTGCAGACAAGACGAGTGTGCTTTATGATCATCTTTGGTACCAGCAATTGTCTGTGTGCACATTTCATTCATTATATGACATGTGCAGATCATCACCCGTGTCTGTTTCAGACTGCATGGGCATTCAAAGTCTTGCAGGGAATTGCAGAATGATAAGCAGTAGTTTGGATGGCTTTTCACCATTTCCACAAAAAAAAAAAAAAAAAAAATACTTGATTAAAGAGAACTATATCTTTCATGAAAGTAACATCTAGCATCTAATTAGATGTAAAAACAAATCTAAAGCATCACTTCTGCACACACACACGATGCTTGCTGTATGTGTGTGTATATAGTTAAAAGATTGCATTGGCCGGGAATCGAGGCCCTGCCTCACCTGCACTGAACCATCAGAGTAAGAAAGAGGTCTGGAGGAGCCTCTATAGGTCTATGATTGTAGTGCAATGAATTGTATTGTTGAATGGATTTCCCTGCACTTTGTCGCTCTCTAGTTGATTAGTGGTGAAAAAGTAAAACATAAAAAAACAAAGTCAACTAAAACAGCCAAACGTTAAAAAAATTTTATTTGTTCTTTTTTTTGTTTTGGAAGGAAACATTGAGATAATGAAAAGAATACAAAAGGGTTTTTATCTGTTTTTTTTACGAGCATTGAGAGCCCCGTGCTGATTTACGACAGTTTAACAAACATGCAGCCGTCACACTTTCCGGCAGAGCGCGTCGCTGCAGGCGGAACCAGCGACCTGTCGCAAGGTAAGTTCAAAATAAACCATCCACAACAGCCGCTGCTCGTCCTGCACGTCCGCACCACGCTGCCCGACACTTTCACTCAGTCCGTCCTGCAGTTTTGCTCTTTGTCAAAGTCGCCAGAGCTTTTTGCTGCCGACTAACAACAACTGACGTTACTCCCAGCGCCCACACATGCTACCAGCTAAACACGCCTCGTCTGCCAGTCACCAGTAATCGAACATTAAATGTGAACATTTCTCCTTGTATACCTGGTTAAAGTGAAAACAAGCACTGCAGCTGTGAGTGCATACTGCTGTAGCAGTTCATACACTTTATGACAGTGTGGATGGATCGATAGGCGGATCAGAATCATCTTTATGTATAAACTTACTTTATTTTAAGTAATTTTCTTCATACAGGGAATTTGTCTTGGCATGTTGGTGCATAACAGTAAACATAGGAAGAGAAAGTGAAAAGCAAGACCTGCAAGTCAAGAAACATAAATATAAAATAGAAACATTTTACATTGTATAAAGAATATGTAAAATATGTCAGTTTTTAAATAAAAGAGCTGTTTCTGCAGGAATTGCGCATAGTATTAACCATGGCATGTGCAAATGTTCACAGTATGAAGTATAAAGAATATGTGCAATGTGGAAGGATAACAGTCCCAAAAAAAATTGCATTAATGTAAGATAGATAGATTGATACTTTAGAAGTAATAGTAGTACTTTATTCATCCCAAAAGGAAATTGCAGTGTTACAGCAGCTTCTTCACACAAAACACGCATACATAAAACACAAAAAACAAATGAGGTGTAGCTGAGAAACAAGCACAATTAAAAGGCCAAAATTATATACAATAAAGTTACACGATAGTGTTGCTTAAATGTTATGGATATGTTGGCTGGCTAACTGTTATCTCATTGATCTGCTCAGGCAATGTGCATTGGACTGCCCGGTGCAGACACACTGCAAGGTGGATCCTTGAAGGCTTTGGTTGTGGTGAGCGTGCGTTTCTTTGAAGCTCCACGCTGCATGCAGATGTCTCTAACACATCACCGTCACACATACCCTCTAATGCGCTGTATTTTGGACATATCTTTGCCCTGTTGTTGGTTGGGTTTCACCCTCTTCCTCCTCTGCCTTTTCTCCCCCCAGACGGTGCTCCTGAGCGTGTTTATGTTCCAGCTGCTGAGGACCGTTGGACTGAGGGCGTTTTCCATGGCATCTGAGACGTACACGTCGGGCACACACTCCGCCGCCTTCGTCACCTGTCCTAACGACACCGTGGCGAAAGACTTGGCCAGGTGATACCATCAGAAACATCTGAATTGTGACTTAGGATAGAAATGTTTTATCTTTCTAACAGTGTTATAGAATAAAGGAACTCTGTTACTGGCTGGACATAATGAAAAGGATGTTTTGTTGGATTGGAAATCATTTTAGCAGTTTCATGCATATTCATGTTTTATTTATTTTCTTCTATCTCACAGGGGTATTGTGGAAAAGAAGCTTGCTGCTTGTGTCAACATTGTCCCAGCAATCACATCTGTGTAAGCTTTGAGACGGCTGCATTTCACCGTCATGCTAGACTCAGTTGTTACACCCTGTACATATTGAGAACACAAAGACAGGTCATGAATGAAGGCAGCATTTGAAATAAATGATTCTGTCCTTCAAAAATTTGTACTTTATAAACAAAAAAAATGAGGACGACTCCCCAGGATTGACATGACAAATTCTTTATTTTATCTTATTCCTTCAGATATGAGTGGCAGGGTAAGATTGAAGAGGACAATGAGGTGCTGCTGGTGAGTGTTGTCTCAGTTTTGAAATATTTTCTAATATGTAATATTATCTGTGTCAAATTTCCCTTTGTGTGCAACTAAATCCTATTGCTACAACACAAGATAAATTACTAACACTGCTACTATTACTTCAAATTCTGATATTGCTACAGCAATTTACTATTTATTTATTTCTTACTATTAGTTTAACATTATAGTACTAACTGCTACAAATAGAACTAATGCTACAACTTACACTTAGACAGCAGTATTGTTGGGTTTTCATCAATACTATTATTAATACAATACAATACTGCTTATTTACATGGTAATAATCAATAACCTCATCTTCAGAATTGAGGTTTGTATCGTTCTGTAAATTTAAATGTTTCAATTTAATTCACATATAGTTTCCATATCATTTACGTGTAATTCAACACCACTAGAAGATAATCAAAGATTGTGACAAAGTACAAGTGTGAATGTTTAGTCTCTTCTCTACCAATGAATTTAACTTAAAACATCTTTAAAATCTGTGCGCTGGGCAGAGACAAATTTCAGGACCACACAGACAACATGATATTTATGTCTTTCGAGAACCACGTCAGATTAGGTGATCATGGTGCCTTAAAGTCCTCACCCAGACATGTCCTCATATATTGAACCTTGACCAGTGTTAGCTTGTGCCCTCTCATGGCAAAGGTGATTGAGCAGGAGGGGCTAAAGACAGACTTCGGGGTTCAGGGACATCAAAAACCATGAGCAAATGCTCATTAAACTTAGAAGGGCAAACAATTCAGGGCGTCCTAGACTCAAAATAGGTTGTTTTTCAACATTAAAAACATATGCACATAATCAAGTACCTGATAAAGTCTGTCAGCCTGACCCAGTGCCTCTCTCTTGTTTAGATGATTAAAACAAGAAGTTCCAAAGTGCCTGCTCTTGCTGAATATGTCCGGTAAGTTTGTTTTTAAACTCCCCAATACAGAAAACCTTCTCCAACCTCACTCTCACAGGAACACTGTGCTGATCATTTGCTCCACTACCTGCCATGACTCATGCAGTCAAAGAGTGTGGCTTTAATTACTGCTGTTTTTATGTTCTGTGTGCCTGTCTGTCCTCTCCAGCTCTAACCACCCTTACGAGGTGGCCGAGGTCATCAGCCTGCCCATCGACCAGGGCAACCCGCCCTACCTCAAGTGGATAGGAGAAGTTGTCCCTGAGTAAGGACCGACTGATGGATGAGTGGAGCAATTAATTAATGGATGGATGTAAAAATGAATCTGAAAAAATCTGAAATTACACAACACGCCCAAAACATTGACACACTATCCGAACTCTGCTATTGTTATTATTAACTGTGTAAGACAAGACAAAGTTGCCCGTCATGTGAATAAGTAACACATTGGGTGTTTTGAAATTATTAAAACTGTGATGTTCTTTAAATTATGTCAATGTTTTGCTGTTTTCCAGCCATCATTTGAATCTTATAATATTTTTCCCTTCTAGTATGTTTACCTCTAGAGGGCAGCCTTGGTCTTTCAATTTCAAAGTTAACCAGGTGCAGAATAATCTGTGCCACAGCTCTGACTTGTTTGAACCTGCCACTAAAATGTTTAAGTGAACAGACATCAGTTAGATTCCTGATTTATTTAGTAAAGGAAGCATTTTGCAATAAAGGTGGAGGATTATTTTTTATTGGTTTTTAAGTCTTTCTTGGTGAACAACATACAGTAAAGTTGAGGTTATAATGACAAATGTGACAACAGTTATGTACATGTCATGTACATATTACATTCTGTATACATATACACACTATGTGCAGTAGTTCAAGTGACATGATACATACACCAAGTTTTATTAAGGGTAAAAAACATTAACATGCCAATATCACCTGTAAACATTTATTTAGCACACACTCACCACATTGTACTTGGCTTTAGTACTTGTCCAAAGCTCTGACAACATTGCTGATAATACAACATCTTAATGCAAACACTGTACTCGTGGTGCTAGACAACAGACTGAGAAACGATGTGGCAAGATGGCCATGTAATATAACCTGCCCATCTGGGATTTGACTTAAATCTATGAGCCTTTAAATGAGATGTGAAATATAGAGTTCACAATATACTAGAAAACACATTCCTACTATTTCAACCATCATAGCCAATCTGTTTTCTTTGAGCGTAACGATGAGCATGAAGCACAGAATTCTGCAAGAAAAGATCTTTGCTTAAAATGATGCTTTGCATGGATGTTTAAGGGTGACAATTTAAAAGGGAAACATTATCTTTGTTAAAAACCAAAATGTTTAATTCTATACTACTATCTTGTACATGTTTCTTTCATAATTTAAAAGGATTTAATAAGTAATTACAAACATGATTGTATGTTTTCTACACAGGGTGTGCAGTTTCCACACTAGCATGTTTCAGATCATATCTGAGAGCAGACACACTAAAATAATCCAGTTTACCATGACTCACACTAAAAACAGACCTTAAACCTGCTTCTTCTTGAAACCTGTTGTGTACCCATTTAGGTCTCTGGCACTATTTGACCGTCAAATGTGGGCCAAAGCAGTAAAAGTAAAAAATGTCAAACATAGTTTGACATTTTTCTTTCCACAATAGGTCATTAGTGGTGTTACAGTGCATTAGCCATTTCAAGACAAGATTTTCCTGATAAAAAAAAGTGACAGTCTTCCTCAATATGACAGCAAGAAATAAATATGGAAATATTATGGTTTTTGTAGTAAAGTGAAGTTAAAGTGACAGAAGCCCCCATCACCAGATCAGACAGGCTTACATCAGTCTTTGATGACCTTGGTGTAAAAATGTTGGGAACACAGTCTCACTCAAGATCAAGAGTGAGAAATTGAGACCAAAAAAAAAAAAATCTAAATCTCAAGAATTCAATGTCAGTCTTGACCAAACTCTTTGCATTAATAATTGCGTACTGTACATCATAATACCTGCAGCCATCTTCCAAGGCGTTTGTTTATCCAAGTGTTTTAGATATTTAAATCAGTTTTTGCTACCTTTCCATTGGTTTCAATCTAACATGGTAAACATCACGTCTGCCAAAGTGACATTATTTATACATTCTCACACCATGGCAAAAACAATTGCATTGATATTGCAGACTATAACATTAATGGTAAATTGGTATATCAGCCAAGAAAAAAAGATCTGACCCCAACTTGCACATTGTAAAATAGTGACTCCACACAATCTAACACTGAGCCTGTAAACTGTAATCGGCAGTTGTTTGTAATATTTGCAGCCTAACAAATATCTGTGAGAAACACATGTTAAATGTTTAAATGTTAAATGTTCCAAAATCCACTGAAAACATGTCAACATCTGTTACAGATAGCTGATTTCAAGTGCAGAGTTTTTGTCCGGGAATTCTTCAGGTTGCGACCTGCTGTTTCTACTTTTACTGCCAATAGTGGACACTGCCTCAGCAGGATCAAAGTCTGGGACTTTCCCTGCCAGTTCTCCATGTTTGGCACTCTCACCAGAGCGCTCCGGCTCAGATTTACCCCTTTGCACAGCCTGTGATCTAGAGCCCTCTTTTGCTCCACTGTGGTTCCCATTTTGTGACGTTTTGCATATTTCTGTCATCTGTATGGCCCCTTCTGTTCCTTTGACTTCCTCCTCTTCTTTTTCACCACAGTCTATCCTGTGCACATTGATGACTCCTTCACTGTTTTGTGCTTGGAGCACAATGCCACCCCATTCCTCCGTTGGTCGCTGTGCCTCAGTCGCCCTGTCGTTGTTCTTCACCCTGCGTGAAGTGCAGCACAGGGCCTTCCTGAAGCCTCTCTTGAAGTTGTCAGATAGAAAGCCGTAAAGTATGGGGTTGGCACAGCTGTTTGCGTATGACAGCACAACAACAAAAAAGTAGAGCCCCCTGAAGTCCCCAGGCAGGACCACCAGAAGGTTGACGATATTCAGAGCGTAGAACGGTAGCCAGCAAAGGACGAACACTGCCACCACCACGACCACCATCCTGGTGATTTTACGTTCCGACTTCCTGCGCCGAGAAGATGTGGCCTGCGCCCGTTTTCCAACACTGCGCACCTTTGAAAGAAAAGATGAAGAACTTTTACCTGTCTTATTTAAAGACAAAGGTTTACTAGTAGAGGGTCAACTCACCCAAATCAAAAAAAAATGTACCGAGGTTCTGAGGTATGGCCGGTGGATTATCTAGAGCAAAGACAACATTCTTCCTTGAAATACACCAAATAGAACAAAGAAACCTGTTACCTTACTAAGCCAATGTGTCATGGGCTCCTTTCCTAATTTTATTTTTTGATTTTTAACAAAAGTAGCGTTATATGTTATATTTTTGAAATTGATTATGGTGCAAACGCTGCTAAATCGCATCAATTACACTATGATCGAACCATTTATAATGTGAGATATAGGAAAATTATGAAGCAAAGCAAAACATTTAACCAACACTATCTGCATGCAAAGATATTGCAATTGGAATTTTTTTTTTTTGTGATTTGGGTCACTAGACATTTAAATATTAAAATGAGTTGTAGAGCAGTACTTCCTCTGATATATTATTATTGAGAGCATCAATGCTACTTTAGGCTGTAAAAAAAAATGAAAAAATGTTTCTGAAAGTAATAAAAGGAATTTCGCCTTTTTAGGGTCGTATATTTTGGTGGATACTTTGTTTTTCCACAGAATCAGAACATATTAACTCTGGCCCAGTGTGTTTCTCCATTATTTCTGTGCAAATATTGCTTTGGTACAAGTGCCCTCCAACATCATTAGTAATATTAACAGTGAACAGTCCAATTATAAAGGAAATTAGTGTGCAGCAACGTGTCTGTGCAGTTTGTGATGAACACTGTTACTTCTCTGAACTGCAGCTTTATTTGGAGGGATTTCTTTGTGAGTATATAAAAACCGAGGAGTTATTTCGGGCACCCCTGGTTTTGGAAGTTAAAACCCAATTTATTTTACTTGACTCACAGTTGGAGCACTTCTACAGCTCAGATCAGCATGAAACTATACAAAAGATTAAGAGCACTGTTAGAAAAGATCTGCTTCTTTGAAAAATAGCCAATGGTACAAGCTTGTTTACATATAAAAGACATATCTGTGGTATACACTGTAAATGCTGTACCTTGATGACGATCAGCAGGTAGCACAAGCAGATGACCAGGAGGGGGCAGAAGAAGCCCATGGTGCACGTGTACACGATGAAAGACGTCTTCCACACTTCTGCTGGCTCGGGCCACACAATGCTGCAGTTCCCATCATCCTTCAGCACGTCTGCAAACACCACCACTGGCAGGACCACCACGAAGGACCCCGCCCACACTGTGGCGCTGATGGCCTTGGCTACGCGGGGGCGGCGCCACCAGAAGGAGCGGATGGGGTGCACCACGGCCAGGTAGCGGTCCACTGACATCACAGTCAGGCAGAAGATGCTGGTAAACTGGTTGATGGCGTCCACTGTCATGACCACGCGGCACATGAGAGAGCCAAAGGGCCAGGAGAGCAGAGCGTTCTGCACGGCCAAGAAGGGCAGGCCCAGCATGAAGAGCTCGTCTGCGATGGCCAAGTTGAGGATGTAGATGTTGGTGACCGACTCATTCTTGGTGTAGTTGACTATAACGTGGATGACCAGAGTGTTGCCCACAAGGCCAACAACGCACACTATCCCGTAAATAAGAGGGATGAAGATCCCAGCCAATCCAGGCAGGGATCCGGGTTCAGGTGTGGTGCAGTTCTGACAGGTGCTGTTTAGGATGAAAGAGCCCTCACTTTGGGTGAAGTCCAGAAGCGGTCCAGAAGGAGAGGAGGGGAGCAGGAAATGGGAGTAGGGTTGAATGGAGTTGTTGCTCCAGGTAGCTGTGGGGGCTCCCTGAGGCAGCAAGGAAACCTGGGTGGCCTGGATGAGCTCCATGATGGCGTTAAGGAATATGAGGCAACAGCAGTCGATAAGATCCCATCAGCGACCGGTCAAGGGCCCTACAAGGCAAAGCAAAGTTGGTTAATTGAGCCCATTTCTGACACAAAGGCAATGTAAAGTGCTTTGCATAATGCATTGAAGGTGTAGTTTTGTAGTTTTTTATTTTTTTTGTATTAATTGTATTAATTTTGTATTAAAGAGTTGGGTGAGGAGATTGGTACTTCTCTTGTATCTGTGCATTAAGTAGCGGCCTGGAGCCAGGAGGCAATTAGCTTAGCTTAGCATAAAGACCGAAAGTAGTGGGAAACCGTCTGGCTGTCCAAAGTTCAAAAATATGATTTAACTAAACCATAATAAGTTGTATCTTGTTTGTTTGATCTTAATGTGACAATTTAATGGACATTTAATGGATTTTTTTTGTTTTGTTGCCAACAGATATGGCTTAAATAAACGCATTTACCAAAATATCTGTTCAAAAACTACCAGGGTGTGTGCGCAGAAGTTTAAAAAAGTTTGGTCCAATCTCAGAGCAGTGGCTTGTAGAATATTAAACTACTAATCAACCTAACAACACTCCTTCCGTCACAACAAAAACAAGCCTGCACCGGAACAAAAACATAATGTCTTTAGTTCTATTAGTACAAGACTTGTTTATGAAGCCTGGCTTCTTAATAACCAACAAGCCGCACGCAGGCACACCCTCATCCCTCACAGCGATGGCTAATAATCGGCGCTCTGTTAGGAAGAAAATGCACTGACCTGTGGAGAAAAAATAACAGAGGCATGTCCCCCACAACCTTGACTTAAATGCATTAATATGGATGTGAGGATAATGGAAAGAGAAGAGGGGAAAAGGAAGGAAGAATAATTTACAGGGATACAGGCAGAATTGAAGATTAAAAAAAAGTGTTCAGTGTGATTTGATTTTTCCCTTGTACAGTATTGATTTTAATATTGCAGCAAACATCCATGGAAAAAAATGGGTAATTGGTCATTTGTTGGTTTTGTTTCAAACTGAAGGTCAGCTAAGAAAAAAATACCACCACCTCAAAGTCATCTTCTCTGTTCAAAAACATGTTGAAATATTGATGCACATGACTCTTCCTCATTTCTCCTGTGAGACAGATGTGTAGTTTATTTTCTAGGCTGAATGCAGGAACCAGTAGCCAGAGAGCAATTACTAAATGTAAATGTCAGAGGACAGTATATGCTCTGCAGCTGTGAGATGACCTGAGCCACATAATACTTAAAAATATGCGCGTGCAGACACTCACATAATCCAGTACATATACAATATTGGTTTTCCTTAGGTACGGCAATTTGGCAAGATTTAGTCAATTGTATTTTGAAAAACACGTCACTTAAGTCTCAAAATCAGAGAGATTTGGGGGTGTTTGAAAATGAAAATGAACTAAAAAGGTTCAGAGAATTTTGTGCAGCAAATACAAAGATAAACATAGATTCAAGTGTCCTGTACATTTAAAGGTGCCCAGCCGACATGGGCTTACAAGACATAGATATGTCTGTGTGCATATTAAAGGAATCTCTCAAGAAGGTTCATAACCTTGCTCTGTGATAATGCATTATATATGACTCTTCGGACCGTATTGTCTGTTTGAATATTATTCTAATCCAGCCTGGTGAGTAGTATATGTGGGATGTTCAATTTATGAGAATATGATTAATATACAGTATTTTATTAATGGTATTGTTGAATGCGCAGTAATTTCAAACCATTTTGAGTCCACTTGATGCATTTCATGAGCTCTAAAAAAAAAATCCATTTTATAGTTGAAGTATAGGTAAATTCCACATTTATAGAAAATAAATTGAATTGAAAATGATATGTTAAAACAACATCTGTTTGACCTAAGGTTTGCAGTGATAATACAGAAAAACTAATTTGTAACAGATTAAATAGTCACAAGGAACATTATTAAAAATGCACACGAACAATCTAAAAACAAATAAATATACGGATCATAAATAATAATACTTTCAGCCTGGAGGAAAGAGATAGGTTCACCACCAAAAGACCTGAATCCCTGGACCAGCTGGTTTAATCTGGAAGGGGTAAATTTCCACCTCGAATGGTTACATGGACATACAAATAGAGTGTGCAACACATTTATATCTTTTCCTAAATCATATGTGATCACAGGTACATTATAATGCTTTTTACAAAATCATGTTACAACAATTTACATATAGTCACTAAAAGTCTTGCTGAAGACAAGAACCCCCCCTTACACATCACAGAGATCACAAAAAAATCCCAATCACACACACACACTTCCCTTTGTGCTCCTGATTCCCTGCTTGTGCAGCACAACACGCTGCTATTCTAATCTCTGACACACACAATGAGAGCAGACAGCCAATCTGTCTTCCCAGAAGGCATCACCTCTTTTGTCTGCCGTTCTATGTCTGGCTATAAGAAAAAACTTCCTGGGGGATGTTGCTATGACGATGTAAGGTCAAGACAAGGCCCCAAGGCCCAGTTCAGAGCAAATGAAAGAGACAAACAAGAGAGTCAGAATGAATGCTGATTGGAGATCCTCTTCACATTCACATACAAAGGCAACAATGACATTTATTGAGCATTGTGTGTGTGTGACATGTGAATTTGTGTATTCAAAAAGTTTTTGTTTGTGCACCTGCTGATTGTGCAGATACTGTAGGTGTAGACATATCAGTGGAACTTTAGCTTTTGGGAGAACATTTGTAGAAAAATGAGACAATCCTGGTGAAAACTGGTGCAGCCTGTGTGTTGCTTTCACCCCGTTCATCTCAGTGTCCTCAAGTCAGATCCATGAGCGGACGGGGTGGGAAGATGGCAGCGTGCATTCCTGTCTGCCGCAATGTCTGTTTGTACTCACGGCGCACTTGGCGAAAAGTAAAGGTGCCTGTATTGATGACAGTGGACGCCATGGCTGCTGCTCCCGCAGAATAATCCACTTCTCCAACATTGATTCCTATGTTTACTTTGTTCCAAACACTCATTGTTTGTCCACAACATTGCTGAATACACTACGCCACTGCTTACTCAGAACTCCAAAGCTCCACTGGAGGTAGTGTATTTAGAGATGTTTTAGTGAGATGACATTTGTTTGGAACATAATGAACAGGATCAATAGTGGAGACTCGGGTCACTATTGGAATTAATTGTTTCTGATGTAAATTCAAGCCGGCTTCTCTGCGAACTAGCGAGCTATACAAACTTTTCAGGGACTACTTTCAAGCCCGCAGGGGGTTAGTATTTGATACTTAAAAGATACATTTTTAGTGGAGTGCTCCCTGAACATCAGTTTCCACACTGCAACAGCTGTGATTTTACAGAAATTACACATTTACAGTCGCCATTTCTGCCAAGCGTGTCAAGTGTGTCGAACTACCGAGCGTATATTGAGCTTTAACAGGTCCCCTTTCCGGTACTGATAAACTTCAGATGCAGATAAAGGAGCACACATACAGGCAAAGGCAAACACACACATCTTTCACAACCAACCACACAGCCTTTGAATACATTTGAAAGCAGTCAGTACTGTTATATTGACAGTAGTGTTGACTCTGTGAGTGTGAGAGGCCTTTTCATGATTACATGGTTGATGCTGGGGGTGAAGAGCTGCTTCCTCCTCACTGAAAACGCTGTTGATGGCTGTGTAATAACCTCATAATTATTCGAGCCACAGCTTAGTACAAACCGATCAAACTGATCCGAGGTCAACGAGGTCACCAATAAACCAAATGTCGGTCTGATAAATATTACGTCAGTCGAATGAATTAATTCTGATTGTTCAAATAGCCAATCATTACTACCTTCAGTAAGTGCATTTCAGGGCATTTCCATTGTTTTTACCCTCGTTGGTCCCTTTTGGAGACCTTTTTTCACATTGAAATGAATTAACATAACATTTGCGGATGTAATTTGTAGCAGTTAAGTGCTTTGAACCCTCATTGATAATTTGACTGAGCTGCCATTATTACTGAGCCTGGAGGCCTTCACAATTATAGAGGTCTCTCCACCTTTACTTCACATGCTCTACACAGTAATACCTCCATACACACATAATCAACCATATCTGATGCTACAGGACACAAAACCGCCACCTGCATACATAACCGCACCTTTATCCTCCAAAACACACACACACACACACACACACACACACACACACACACACACTGTATAAGCATTAACACTCTGAAGCCTGAAACAAACTCCTTGGTTTGTTGTAATGCTACTGGATATCCATATGTTGAACTATTGAAAGTGTGCACAATTGCTTTCTGGGAGCCTCTGTTACACAGAAACACATATCTGTGCACTTGTTGTTTTGGACATGCATCTTGCCAACTATTACACGGATTGCCATTATTGTCCAGAGGATGAATCCTGAGCTTGACATTTTGGGGATGTGTTTTAAAATACCTAAAAAACTATTGGCACCAATTTTGGTTCATTCATTTCCCCCGCAGGATAAATTGTTATAACTTTGGTGATCCCTAAAATGAATGTTGTCCTTTTGTCCAATAATTTGGTTTGGCAAAACTAATGATAGTCAGATCACAGATGCACTACAGTATATAGCCTTAATGCTTTTCCAAAAGCACATAAATAGCACCACACACACACACACACACACACACACACACACATATACACAGGGATCTTCTATTTGTATACAGATGTGGTTTTGTCCCAGAGAAGATGCCCTTTTCAGGAAGACAGTGGACTAATTATGTGTATGTACTGGTCATTTAGCTGACAGATGATCGACAACAATGATTTCACTTTAGAACAAGAAGGTATAAGTGGAAGAGAGATACACTATCAGCTAATTGGCGATCCATCAGTCTTATTCCCCACGGGACTCTGCTTCCTCTGGCGCTGTTCAATTAACGGATTTGCAGGGCTGGATCAGGTCTACATCCCGCCGCGTCACTGCCCCCACACTTTTCATTACAAAGACTGACAAGAGCTCACAGATTAGCCCGTTTGATCAATACTCCTACGACCTCATCATGCACATGGAGACGTGCAAATACGAACGCACTCACAGGACGTTTCTGAA